>JAUMHQ010000075.1:4822673-4837540 GCA_032361165.1 Enteromius paludinosus | reverse complement strand
TTGTAGGAGTCTTGAATATTACAGTCAGTGCAGAGGCAGAGGCGTCCCAGACTGTGTGTGACAATGAGATTGTGAGCATCCCAGAGAGAGGACGCATTGACACAGTCACACGAAGCTTGCGTGTAAATGTAGGTACAATGCATTATTGCACGTTATACTATCTAAAACTCTACCTTTACATTCCAATCAAAAATCAAAAAAGGATAAAATTGTGCCAACATTAACCTGTGTCCCTCAGGCTGAAGGAATCGAAAAAACTAATAGCCACAGCTGGTTGCTTTGCCCCAAAGGTAATGGTTGTGCACTTTTATACCATAATAATATTAGAAAATTTTAAATAAATAGATTTTGATTCATGAATTGCTTTTGTGCCTCCATTTACAGAACAAAAGCTTTTTGAGGAAGTAGAGCTGGTATTTCCCAAAAATATGATAGAGGGATCAGGAAGAGCTACTGTTTCAGTGCTTGGTGAAAGAAATATATATATTTTCATCAATACCTCTTGTGAATATTTCTGAAAGAAATGTACAATCACATGTCCTCTTGTAGGAGACATATTGGGTCGTGCACTGACAAATCTTGATGGATTATTACGGATGCCGTACGGCTGTGGAGAACAAAACATGGCTATTCTTTCTCCCAATATTTACATTCTGCAGTATCTGGAAAACACAGAGCAGCTCACCTCAGCCATCCGAGAGAGAGCCACCGGCTTCCTTAAGAATGGTGAGATGCCATTCACAATCATTTTGTTCTGCTTAAAGTGGTTTTCAGTACATTTAAGGAAAATAATCTGAAATGATATTTATTGAACAGAGTTTCAAAGGCAGCTCAATACAACACAATACAATATTGTATCTTTGTTTTGTATTGTATTGTACAATATGGTATTGATATTGTCTTATTTAAGGAAAATAATCTGAATCGATATATTGAGCAGGGTATCAAAGGCAACTCAACTATGAAAACCCAGATGGATCATATACTACATTTGGAAATGGAGAAGGAAATACATGGTATGAACTTCTATTTTACCTCAAATCAGCCATTGCTCAAAACCCAAATGTCCAGCAATGAATATTTTTTCAAATCAAAAGATGGCAATAATATTTTGAAAGACCACATCACAAATCTCCAGATGACTCTGAATAAATGTATTAAACTGAATCCAACTGACAGGCTGACTGCCTTTGTGCTGAGGACTTTTGGGAAAGCACAGCATTACATCTTTATTGACCCCCAAAAAATACAGAATTCAAAACTATGGCTGAGACGCCACCAAAGACCAGATGGGTTATATGAGACCAGGGGAAAACTTTTCAATAACAGAATGAAGGTACAACATATTACATGGTTATATCACTAATATTAATATAAATTAGTGAATAAAATAAAAAAACAACACTACAAATGGGTAACACTTTAGAATAGGGGATGGTTGTAAGTCATTTATAAGTGATTAGTTAATGATGAAATGTTCATCTACAAAACATTCACAAATGATTAATAAGTGATTATTATGTTTAGTTGTGATATGTTGAAAAGCACAAAAACATTTTTTTTTTATTTAATAAAGTGTGTAAACCCTTTGTCTCATTAGGACAGATGACTGTGTTCTGTGTGGAGTGTGTGGGATCTACTGATAATGTGAACCAGTTTTACCCTCAACTGAAGTTCACATGAGGTGCACAGTGCTAAAATACTCTTCTGTCCTAATGAGACAAAGGGTTTACACACTTTTTTGTGCTTTTCAACATATCACAACTTGTAAATGACTTGTAAATTAATTAACTAAACATGATAATCACTTATTAATCATTTGTCAATGTTTTGTAGATGAACATTTCATCATTAACTAATCACTTATAAATGACTTACAACCATCCCCTATTTTAAAGTGTTACCCAAATGTTTATTCCAAAAAATTCTAAATGAAGATATATTTGTTTGAGATATAACATTTTTACCATTTGTGAATTGTTGGCATAATCAAACAAAATTTGTATATACATGCTTAAAATTCTGGGGGGAAAAAGTGGTAATTACTTCTTACCAGTCTTACTTACTTGTTATCTGTGTATTTTAGGGGGGTGTAAGTGACGGTGTGACCATCACTGCTTATATAACTGCATCACTACTCGAGCTGAACACATCAGTTGCGGTCGGCACAGTCTACATGTTTTCAAGCATAAGCTCTAATATGTTATAATAAAAGCTCTTATATATTTGTCACCTTCACTGTTTCTGTTGTAGGATCCTGCTGTGAGTACAGCTCTGTCTTACTTAAAGAACTATGTTGGCTATATCCAAAACACTTACACCACTGCTTTGCTCGCCTACACGTTCAGTCTGGCTAAAGACCAAGTGAATCGAGACTATCTTTTAAAAAAGCTAAGGGGCACTGGGATTTCAGATGGTAAGACCTCTGTAATAAGCTGTGCTTGTCACACTATGAATTGCAGATCTCATTTATGTTTGCCAAATCCTTTTATTAAGGGTCTCATCTTCACTGGTCCCAGACTGCATCTGCATCTGATGATTCTCTGGCAGTGGAGATCAGCTCATATGTGCTGCTAGCTTTTCTCACTGCAGATTCACTCACTGCAGCTGATCTGGGCTTTGCTAACAGGATTGTCAGCTGGCTTGTGAAGCAGCAGAACCCCTATGGAGGGTTCTCCTCCACACAGGTGACTCAAACTACTCAAATCAAACACATGATTGCTGAATGATGGCTAGAAGTCCCATTACTGAACTCATTTATTTCTCAGGACACAGTGGTGGCTCTTCAGGCTCTGTCTTTGTACGCCACCAAAGTGTTCAGCTCTGACGGCTCCAGCACAGTGACTGTACAGTCAGCAGCAGACACTCACCACTTTGATGTCAATCAGGACAACAAGTTACTGTACCAGGAGAAGCAGCTGCAGAACATTCCCGCCAAATACAGCATTGAAGTGAATGGCTCAACATGTGTCTCTGTGCAGGTCTGTGAAGTGCACACAAAAAACTAAAACCATGTTATGATCAGATTATAGTCTAAAGAGATCTTCTGATGTTCTTTGACTCTCTTCTAGATGTCTCTTTTCTACAATATCCCAACTCCCAAGGAATCTCAGTCACTAAAAGTCTTTGTTAGAACTGTGGGAGTGTGTGGGAGTGAGACTGAACAAATCCTGTATGTCGTATTTGAAGTTATGTAAGAGCAGATTCTGATTTACACCTTCAGCTCTAAGATTGAATTATTTACTTGATTATTGCAAATATTCTACATATTTTTCTTATACTTTTTGGTATCCATTCAGGTATGCTGGGATACAAGACAGTTCTAACATGGTCATTGTAGATATAAAACTCTTGTCCGGTTTCAAACCAGAGCCCTCTTCCCTGGATTTGGTAAGGCAGATAAAGTCAGCATCCACCAAATTTCCCTTAATGCATACTAATATAATAGTTTGCACAAAAAATGTTTTTCCACAGTTAAAGAAATCAGTACATCGTCTTGAATCCAAAGATGACCATGTGATTATTTATCTTCAAGAGGTGGGAATGTCAATTAACCATATAATCTGGTTAAGTGTATATCATCGCAATCAAATGTAATTAATATGAATGTTTCATATGTTTTACAGGTTCAAAGGAACATTCTCTTTCAGAGAACACTACGTATAAAACAAACCTTCGTAGTTAAAAACCTCAAGCAAGCAGTTGTAAAAGTCTATGATTACTACCAGACAAGTACGTCTAAATTACTCGCCACTTAATCATTTATACACATTTAAATCTTGGCACCTTTGCAGCTTTTTCCATCTTGTTTGCAGGTGAACGGTCTCAAGCAGAATACTCTAATCATTGTGCCTGAGGAATGACGCTGCAGAAGAGACAACTAAATTCAATATACAGAATAACCCTGTGCTTCACCCTAGCCTTAAGATTGGCTTTTTATAATATGCAATAATACTGTATCTTCATAGCAAATAAAAATGCTTTGATTACTGTATATTCATTTGTATGACTGTATGTTCTTATAGGTGATTTCCACATCTTTTAATAAAGAATGCTCAAATGAATGTCCTCATATACACAGTCTCATATATAATAATGCTTGTAATAAGTTCATGCTACAATAAAGTAAACTTTAAAAGTTTTGAGACAAATATGTCCTTAAAAAGGTGAAAATGAAAATGAAAAAAGGTATGTTCAAATGTGTCAGTTATGTACTATTATAATATTTCTTAATATTTCAAATTAGCTTGCATTTTTACGTTTTCAGTTTAACTGAGGTATTAAGTATTTATTTTTTACCTTTTATTGTTTTATTCTATTTTGGTTTTATTTTAGATTTCAGTACTTAGCTAGTTGAATTGACAACCATTCAAATTTTCAAATTTGATTATTATTGTCATTGTTATTAGTTATGTTGGGGGGGTTTTTAAGTTTAAATTGGATTTAAAATGTATTAGTTAACAACACATCTGCAAAAGCTTTTATGTTGCTAAAAGCAATGTCCCGGTGAAACGTTTTCTCACCACTAGAGGGAGGCATTAGGCAATCTCTGAATATCTGATCTCTGAATCATCATATCTGATATTTGGTCTGTCGAACATATTTTGTCCCTAACTTGAGTGTTTGCCATGATCAGTGATTAACAGACTCACGAGTGATCCTCTGCACTGACCGATCATCTTTTGCGTTCTGAAGTCACGCTGTAAATATTCTTTTTAAAAAATCACACACATGTAATCCACTCGATTTATAAATGTACAATCTGACTCGCAAGGTACTTTAAATCCAGAAAAATGCCCTATTTTAACGTATGTTGTTCTCCGCTCCGCCAGCGAGGGCAGCGCGCTCAACTGAACGGGCCAATCCAAGAGCGCCCAGCTGGAGTGACGCCACTTCCGTGACAATAGGGTCAGCGTGACTGATTTATCAACAATAACAACAGCTTCTCGGAACAGTTTGGCGAGCAAAGTGCGAGACTTCAAATGACGTGACGTGCATAAACTGACGGTTAGGAGCTGGTTTGAATTACAGCGTCCTGCCCTCGTCTCTCACGGAGGAGTTGCTCATTCAATGTAAGACACTTCAGGACGATGGAGGGATGTTTTCGGCTCTAGCTAGCTAAATATTAGCTTAAGTATGGTCATTCTCAGGTTTTCACTTACAAAGATACATTTTCGTTCCGTGTCGTTTAACATTGAGTCGTCTGTTTTGTTGACCGGTGCTGTCAGGCTTAATAAATGTGTCCTCGTGCAGTAGCTCAAGGGAAATTAACTTGACACTGATTTAGCACCAGTGTCTATTATAAATGTCCTCTTGTATTATAAAATCGCAAACGAAGGTCGCAACACCTTTACCAATTTATCATTACGTAATTGTCATGTGGTGGTTTACTTAATTGAAAATATACGAATGATGGTTATATTAATTTATAGTGTATTTATTTATGGGGGGGGGGGGGTGTTAATTTGGTTTAAGAGGATACAAATTTGTATAATAGCATGGGTATGACATAAAATCCGTAAAAAGTCATTTTTATAGTTTTTCCTCTATAACTTTAACCATATTCGTACTGATGTTGCTCTACGGCTACTATTTGATATATTCATATAATAATATATTTATTTAGCAGGTATTTCTTCACCTGTATTAAATGTGCAACATGCTGTGAGATGTAAAGACTTCAGCTTTTTTCCTGTAAGCTGATACTCAAAACACTGGGCTTTAAAGAAACCGCTTTAGGTGGTGTATTGTCTTGGCAACATTTCGTTTAACAACTCGGCTATTGTGTTGTATGCACAGCTGTTGGAAGAGTGTTTACATGGTATAGGTCTCTTTTGTTATGTTTTTCCCTCAAGAGCCTGGAAACCTGCTTTGAGGTGTAACAACAGTAAGTTTTTCAAATGCGTATTGAGTGTGTTGGCTTTCTTGAGGCAGATTAGTGTAGTTATAGCTGAAGGTGAAATGGTCATCCGTCCTTCTTGCTGACCTGGTCTCTTCTTTCTGCAGAAAAGTGTCGTGAGGACTTTTAGCAGAGGCCAGTCTCTTTGCTGGTTTTCAGCCACGCTTTCCGTTTGAACCCTGACACTCAAAGGACAAATAACTTTTGTAGTAAAACGTTATTTTATGGCACTGCTGTAACTTTGGACCTGTGAGGACAAATTGCACAGCAGGTGAGAGCCTTTAAAATTCATGCTTCTCATATACATAGAGTTGATCTAGGAAAAAAATATGTAATATGCTTATTCATCAGTGGATTTTATTTGTTGTTGTTGTTATAACTTATAAGACAGTAAATGCTATTCTAGATGAAGTAAGCAATTTCATATTAGCAAAGAACATGCCTTATTTAGTCAGCAGATGGTTAAATCTAGGCCAGTTCTGTTTAAAAATGGAGCTTTTAGCCCAGAGGGCTGCAGCTTCTCACTATTTGTTAAACTGAACTGCTTGAGGTTGTCTGACACATGGGTCATGGCATGACACACTTTTAAAATAAATGATGGAGACACACATAATGTAACTTACATATTTAAAGTATGTGTTAGTTAAGTGTACAAATAATAAAAGTTCAAGCAAAACTGGTATTATGTAGGATCACACCAATAGTATTATGTAAAATTAATAAAAGACTAAAAGTCATGTGGTAAAATAAGGAAGTGATTTATAGGACGTGGCTGTATGTCAAGGTCAGTAAGCGGCTTCAAATATCAGATAAGTCTAGTTTAAGATCATTCAGACAAACAGCTCAAACAGCCACCTCAAATTCACACCATTGACTGAGATAGAAGCAGACATGGATGACTCCTCAAAAAGCAGTTTGGGACATCGACTTTGTTATTTCTGCACATTTAACTAGCAAGCAACTATTTGATATTGTTTAATGACTAACTGTTTCTCATATGGACGTCTGTAAAAATAAAATTACATATCTTCTCAGTGATAAAACTCATGCATTCAGATCGGGATTTTTTTTTTTATAGTGGAGGAGTGGGTTCTGGGATCCTACGAAACGGGAACTGCTCATGTGGCCAGTCACATGATAGTCTGCTATAAATAAAATACAATTTAATTTAAAATGTATTCTTATTGTAGTGTAAAATGTATTTGTAAACTGTAAAACGTCCGTATTCCGTATATATAGTTGTATGTAATTATATGCAATATTTCTGTTTATAATACACATTTTTAAATTGTATTGCAAATCTGCTGCTGCCATACCAAAGATCCATTTTGAATGTTTACGTGCTTACGTTCTCTTTCTGATCCCAGTCGCTGGTGGAGCAGTCATGAAGTATTGTTCTTTTAAGTACTTTCTGCCATTTCAGAAATAAATATGCATGCAAATTACACCGTGTTCAGGAGTGCTCAAAAAGGGTTTTGAACTAAATTTTGAATTGGTGTCTGACTCTGAGATGCAAATTTGGACAGCAGTTTAATTACCACAGGACCTTGTCGAAAAACAGTAGGTCATTTGGTCAGGGATTTTTACAGGGGTTGTGAGAGAAAAACACCAACATCCTGGATTCGGACGGCATTAAAATCACCAACTACTGAGAAACCATTACCATCCGAATAGGGCTTATATAAACGTTTTAATAACCATGTATCTACAGTTGCATAAGGTGCACGGTGTTGGCCGGTACAATGGAAGCTTCTGAGACAGAAGGCCGCACCTTTATGCAGGCGATCAGTGAGAAGTACAGCCCGGAAAACTTCCCTTGCCGCCGGGGTCCCGGCTTGGGTGTCGTGGTTGTGCCGTCTGGACATCAGGGATCGCCTATGAAAGGTGAGGCTTGGTTTAGTTAAAAACAAGTCATGTAAGGTTCCTTGGTGATTTTTAGTGTTTGCTTTGGCAGCTGTCGTCATGCTTCATAGTCCATTAGTTTTGTGGTCATTCTGCCTTCAGACCGTCTAAACCTGCCCAGTATTCTGGTTTTGAATGGCTCCGGAATCAGTCATGCAGGAGAAGAGGGAGAAATTGCTGCCTTCTGTGCTCATGTAGTTGAACTTGATCTGTCCCATAACAAGCTCCAAGACTGGCATGAGGTGAGTTAGTTAATCTTAAATCTGAAAAAATTTAATATGCTATCATACTTTTATCTAGAACACAACAGAAGACATTTTTAAGGAATTGTTGAACAGCCTTTTGTTGAAAAATAGCAATTCAAAGCAAAGAGGCTGTCCAAATAATATTACAGAAAATGCACCATAAAAATAGTCCATATGACTCATGCACTGTATATAGCTTAATGGGAGAAACAGACTGGAAAGACTGACTTTTTGATCTGTGAATATATTAATGTTAATGTAAATTTTTTTTCAAGGAAAATTTATTTACCTTTATTGAAAAAGAACACATTACAATAATCAAAAGTGACTGTAGTGACATTTATAATGTTATAGAAGTGTGTATGTATATTATACATTTGTGTGTCCCTAAAATGTGTCTTAACCCTTTAAATCTGTTCTAGATCAGCAAGATTGTTTCTAACGTCCCAAACCTGGAGTTCCTGAACCTCAGCTCTAATCAGCTGAGAGATGCAGTCTTGGAGCCGGACTGTGCAAAGGCCTTTTCTAGCATCCGCCGCCTCGTGCTTAACAATACCCAGGTGTCCTGGGACACAGTGCACACATTCACACAAGAGATGCCTGAGTGAGTCACTTTTTAAATTCTTAACAGTAGTTAAAAAAATATATATATAGACTGATAATATGTGTAACAGTTAATGTATGGAAATGCGTGTTATTGATTGCTTTGAGACATTATGGTATTGATTTTAAATCCTTTTATGCCTTGCATATTTATTTATCTTTTGATTGTACCATCATGACACTGTTCATTCTCATGGGATCATCCACTTTTCCTTGTCACTGTGTTGAGCTGTAAATTATGTTTGAGAGAGTTCACTGTGGATTCAATCAATGACTTTCGAATCTTGCTTTAATGTGAAGCATCTCATATTTTCTAAAGATGTCTCTGGTGTGACAGCTTTTCACTATTATTGATCTGTTTTGTCCAGACTAGAGGAGCTGTTCCTGTGCCTTAATGAGTACACCACTGTGACACCGGCTGCCATGCCCTGCCCCACACTGCGTCTGCTTCACATCACAGATAACAGCCTCCAGGAGTGGAGTGATGTACGAAAATTTGGCTCCATGTTCCCTGCACTGGACACTCTGATCATGGCCAACAACAACCTGAGCTCCATTCAAGACTCGGGAGAAATCCTTCAGCGGCTCTTCCCTAACCTCCGAAGCGTCAATCTGCACAACTCAGGTATCGTTGTGTTAGTGACAGTTGCTGGGAAAGTGTGTAATTGTCTATACTTGACTATTTTAGTGCGGTGTACTTACATAAACCTAATAAAAACTTCATTTTTTGTGAGTCAGGACTTAATCGATGGGAGGACATTGAGAAATTAAACTGTCTGCCCAAACTGGAAGAAGTGAGGTTGCAAGGCATTCCTCTACTGCAGGCTTACACAAGCACGGAGCGTCGCAGTCTAATGATAGCCCAGTAAGTCCAATGTATTTTCCAGGGATGAATGTGACAAGTAAATAAAAGCCGAATTTTCAGTTTTGTGTGAACCCTCACCTTAACTGATAGTATTGCTACAGTAATGTTAATGAGATGATCTCATTTATCCCGCCTTCAGACTGCCATCAGTGACCAGCCTGAATGGGAGTGTCGTGATGGATGGAGAGAGAGAAGATGCTGAGAGATTCTTCATTCGTTATCACTTAAATCACTCAGAGGAAGAGCTGCCCCACAGGTATCTTTTAAGCATGAACATTATAGTATAGACCAGTGTTTCCCAATCCAGGTCTTGTAGTACCCCCAACTTTGCATGTTATTGATGTATGTCTTTTCTGACAGGCATATTTGAGGCCTTGGAGTCTTTAATAATAAGCTAATGAATTGAATCAGGTTTGTTTGGCTGAAGAGACATCTAAAATGTGCAATGTTGGGGGTTCTCTAGGTCCAGGATTGGGAAACACTGGCGTAGATCATTTAGAAACTTTTTGAATCGTTCTTGAACTCACACCATGTCTATACCAGATGCAGGTGATGCAACTAACAGTGTATAGTGTATACTTATATGTAGTGTATGCTTGATGCTGTGCAGCATGATGCAACGCAGCCAATCACCAATATCAAACTGGTGTCCCATTCTATTTCTGAAGTACTCAAAGCACTTGTACTAATTCTAACACATGTGAACAAAGGACTAATTGATTTGCAGTCACTCGCTGTGTGTCAAGTGTAGACAGCATTTAGCTGTTAAAACAATGGTCAACAACTGTTGCATCTGGTGTAGACCGTGTCAGGCAGCTCTATTCTTTAAACTGTCTCATAAAGATAGATGCATTTGGGTGTTCCCAAACTTTTAAAGAGTGGTCCTTGAGATCGATACATTTCATTCTATTATCTTGTGGTCTGTCCAACTGTTTATAAACTAATATTTAGATTAAAAACATACTAACTATGATTATTTATGAATTATTAAATTTTAATTATTCTTACTGTTATAAATGATTACAAACCAGATTTAAACAGATAATCCCACTAAGTTGCTAGAAACAAATTTTTATTTATTTATTTTAAATTTGCCTAAAAGAGAGAATTGTCTATAGAGGGGAGTTCATGCAACACAAATCTTTTTTAAACTTCACATTTTGTTTGTATACTTTCCAGAACCAAATATGCTTGCGTGCACAAACAAATATTTTTTATAGGTGTGCATAAAGCAAATATTTAATAAATATTAATACTATTACAGTCTACATTTACTTCATTGTTCTACTTGTATTTATTTGTGAAATTTACTAGTCATTTCTAAGTGAAAGTTGTTCCAGTTTTATTTCAGCATAGCTAAAAATGCCTGCTTTACAGTATTTCGGCATTTTAGGTAGGATTTTTGGTGTGCCCATGTAGTGAAAGGCTGAATTTGGTTTAAGTATTTGCATTTCGCTTTGGAGATATCACTGCTTGGTGACCAAATATGGGAAACTGGCTCCCCTGGCTGAGATCGACCTGAGACCACGCTGCCGCGCCAAAGTGGAGGTGCGCTATGAAGACAAGGTGGAACAGGTGAGCATCCGCTTGGACCAGACCGTCGCAGAGCTGAAGAAGCAGCTGAGGACTGTTGTGCAGCTCCCCACCAGCAACATGCGCCTTTATTACATCGATAAGTGTTCTGCCTTTGGCCCCGATGAGCTGAAATACAACGCAAGGGCCTTGCACTCTTACAGCATTCAAGATGGGGATGAGATCCTGGTAGTTCCCAAAACAAAATAACTGTCTTTCTCCAGGATCACAAAAAAGCTATATTAAAATAACCAAATCCACTTTGAACTAGCGCCATCTAAGCTCCACAGATTGAATGGGACTGTCTTTCAGGGAAAAACTTCTAGGATTTGCTGGGGCTTTAGTTCGGCACATAATGTGTCATGTCACCACACGGTCATAAGAAAGACCAGGACTCTTGTGCACCTTTGGTTTTGTTGCGGTTATTAAAGGTTTCCTTTTTGTCTTCAGACTTCACAAGCGCCCCTGTATTTTCAAATGCCTGTTTCTTCAAAAATAAAGCACAGAGGAGGGCTCTGGCAGCCCAGGATGTGCTTTTTACAGATTTTAAGACAATCACCCATAGCTGAAAGAAAATGTTGCACTGCACTGATGTCTTAAAGAAGAAATCATGGATATCCATTGCCTGCTGATGTGTGTCGTATGCTGTCAGCCATTAATTACATGCAAAAGACTCTCAGGCCTTATATATTGTATGGGCAATGCTAGATTCACACGAGGAAAGATTTGCGAAACATCTCATTCACAAATGTTTTTAAATGTCCAGTTAGGTTTTTTAATCAGATTGAAGAATCCAGAAGGGAAGTGCTGAGTCACATGCATTTGCTATTTAATGTGAGTTTTTGTTTTTTAATCCTTTTGAATATCTCTATTAGTACTTTCTCTGCTGCTTTGGAAGTAGGCCCTTAAACGTGTACCTCCAATACAAAGCATATGCTGAGAAAAGTGCTTATCTTCATTTCACTGGTATCCATATTATGGAGTGTATATATTTTGAAATTTTACTCGCAGAATAATAAGATCTGTTAAGTGACAAAACATCAGTCCACCAAAGATTAAGATTACAGACACGTATTATATATATAATATGATTATTCACAGTATTTATTATTGATTGGTGTTATTTGTTAAAAATGTAACAAAACAAGTCAGTAGCAAACCAATCAATATGTATGACTCTGTAGAACATTAGTGGGAAATTAGGCTCCTTAATTTAAAAGAGATACCCAAAAGAGAATTTGCTGAAAATTTACTCGCCCTCAGGCCATCCAAGATATAGATGAGTTTGTTTGTACATTGAAACAGATTTAGCATTACATCACTCTCCAACGGATCCACTGCAGTGAATGGGTGCCGTCAGAATGAGAGTCCAAACAGCTGCTAAAAAAAACCATAATAATCCACATGACTGCAGTCCTTTAATGAATGTCTCATGAAGTGAGAAGCTGCATGTTTCTAAAAAAACAAATTCAAGGCGAAATTGCTTTCTCCAGTGAAAAAGTCTTATCAGAATCAGGAGAGAGATGACTTCCTTGGATTTTAATGCGAGAGGACAACAGGAGATGGATTATGTGTATTATTGTGATGTTTTTATCAGCTGTTTGAACTCTCATTCTGACGGCACCCATTCACTGCTGAGGATCCTTTGGTGATCAAGTGACGTAATGCTAAATTTCTCCAAATCTGTTCGTTTATAATTTACTCAATCCTGTATGACTTCTTCTATTTTTTTTTTTCATACCAAAAATGGATGTCAGTGGTAACAAAAACTGTTTGTGTCCCACAAAAGAAAGAAAAACATACAGATTTGGAATGAAAGTAAAAGATGTCGAGGGGGGAGATTTATGCTTTTAAAAACACAAATGTTCTTATTTTTTATTGTACTGCAGCTTAACTACAATGTGTGTTGAAATGTGCAATGCAAGACAAGTGACAGGTTACAGGATAAAACCAGCAGATTATTTATTTATACCTGGTACATCAATCAAATCAGTGCATGAACCTCATTTGCTTGTCATACTTGATTCAACAAGAAAAAACATGTTCCGCGACTGAAATCTGGAAACCTAGTTTGCTGTATTTTTTTAGTTCATACATAACATGATAGCATGACTTGAAGGATGGACTGAATAGCAAAGCACTGAAATCCTTTCGGCATCACTGTCAGTGTGCCACGTTACTCTGACTTTCGCAAATGCTTAGGTTAGTAGTAGATTAGCTTTTCTCTTATGTACTGATATATAAAAGTGTATGGAAAGACTTGAAAATGTAAAAAAAATTGAAGCATTTTTCATTAAACATTTCGGGTTTCTCGTCACTAAGACTTGATCTTGAATTAAGTTGTAATTCTTTTTTTTGACCATTTTATAACCAAAAAGTGAAATGAGTAGATTTAATAGTGACTTATATGAGTATAACTTAAACTGAAGTGGAACATATAATATTAAATTTAGCTTGCATCTCATATGCTTAAAGGTCTTTGGTCGGAGGAAGAAAGCTGAAGATTACACATGAAGGTTCTAGCATCCTCTATGCCTTTAACACTCTTTCTGCCTTTATCTGCAACCCCTAATCAAACATTAAAGCAGAATGAAGTTGTTTTTTTTCTTCAGAGATTTCCCTTTTAGAGTATCAATATTTGATGTTCTGTGCCCACACAGGACATGCTATTGATATTAGGGTTTCACTTTTGCATAATTATTTTATGGTTTTTTTTCCATATGTGTGCATTATTGATATTCCAGTTTTACGACCTTGAAGGTAATGCCACTTAAACTGTGACTTGCGCATATGAAGTGTGAAGATGAAAGTTCAATTTACCACTATGTCTACCATGTGAAAATCATTTCGCAGACATTTTTCAGTCGTTTTTCTATCCATATTTTATATTTGTTTTGCTGTTTGTTGTGAGGATGTTATGTGTTGAATTGTTTCTCGGTTTGCATTATATGGTGTACATTTGCGGTTCTTAATCTTTGGTTAAAGTTAATTTGTAAAGGGTGTGTAAAAGGCTGTTAAGCGTCAAAGGGATGAGAATTCCAGAGAGTCATTTATGTAATGGATGCATTAGGCCTGTTATTGTAACGAACACTTACATACTTCAAGTTGAGTTGCACAGTCACACCATTAATGTTACAATTTTAAAATCAGATTTGACTGTTTTATACCATTGAGTTGCCAGCATATGTGCACAATAATGTACCTATGTTTGAAAGTTGAATGGAGTGGGTGGAAGGCTAAGGAAAAATAAACTTGTCTTTTACTGACTGTCATAATAGTGTTAATATAGTATTTTTTTAAATTATATTATTTATTGATATTTTGAAAAAGCATTTATTTTTTTTACATTTTATTATTATTATTATTATTATTATATATTTTAAATATGATATATTTAGCCTTATTTTTACTCTTTTAATTCTATTTTAAAGTAATTTAGTACTTTATTATCATTATTTTTTTATACATTTTCCATATAATTTTATTTGAGTTAACTGAATCGTTTAATGGATTTAGTTAACAACATTTTCGCCCCAAATGTGTTTAAGGTGATTTTGTTTTTAGATCCATACTGTAGCGTATTTCTGTTTAGAAAGTATTCATATATAATAACGTATATATTATTCTGCTTAACATTTCCTTTTGTGTTCCATGTGAGAAAGAAAGTCAAACAGGTTTGGAGCAACGTGAGTAAAATTACACAGATTTGTGTGTGTGTGC
Source organism: Enteromius paludinosus (assembly GCA_032361165.1). Lineage (NCBI taxonomy): Eukaryota > Metazoa > Chordata > Actinopteri > Cypriniformes > Cyprinidae > Enteromius > Enteromius paludinosus. The sequence goes on along the minus strand of JAUMHQ010000075.1, from coordinate 4,822,734 downwards.
GGGTTTATGTGGTTTATGAGGACACAAATTTGTATAATGACATGGGTATGACATAGGTATT
>JAUMHQ010000075.1:4802298-4815078 GCA_032361165.1 Enteromius paludinosus | reverse complement strand
AATCAAGCGGCAATAATGCAGAGGAAAAAAAGAAAAATCCAACTTTTAAAATTCAAGACTATTTCTGTAAACTTTTTAAAAATAAGTAATAGTTTTAAAAGAGCAGCCTGTTTATTTAATGATAAAAAAAGTAAATTTTGCACAAAATAAATTGGATTTAAAATGCAGCCATGTGCAGTAATCCTGAATGAGATATTCTCCTATTATATGATCTTCTAAAATGCATGTTTGAACTGCTTCAACTCAAAATATCTTGCTCTGACATATCTTAAAATTTTGTTAAAGATGCATAAATATCTATAAACTAAGCCATGTTTGTGAAACTGGGCCGTTGTTGATAATAATAATCTTATTGCATTGAATTGTGAAACCAAGATTCACAACCCTACTTTTAAGATGGCAGTACTGACACACATATATCTCAAATATAATGAGTAGCACACAAATTCTGAATGCCTTTGACAGATCTCAAATTAGCCATTTTAATCTAGATAAAAAATAATTATCTATGCCCACCCCTAATATATATATATTAAAATCTTTATTTGATATTTAATTGTATTATAAATCTACATTTAGACAAATAAACGATTACTTAATCAAAGAGGGCGTACTGCACAATATTTGATATACAAATTTCCTAGGCCTCTAAATTATCAGCATGATAACTTTGCTGAAAAACCTGTTGCACACAATCTATTACATGCTAACTGAATTTCATATTACTTTTGGCCATATAAATAACAGCTGCACAATATTGCATATTCTTTGCACAGTTTGGGTCACTGAAAGAAATTGGGGTGTTGTTTTCCTATTTTATGACATTTACGTATGAAACTGATAAAAATAACTACATTTATCTACATAAGAACACATGCAGATTTTTTTTTTCATCAAGATCAGAATATTGATATTACTTATAATACTTACTGATAATACTATTAAATATAATCTTTAACTCAAGTCTCAAAATGATTATCTATTTTTCAGCCTGTACATTATAATGTTGTGATGCCTAAATTCACTTATATAATTCCAAACTATTTTAGTTAAACAATGTTTTGTTTCATTTTCATCTGTTTTCTTCTGCATGTTGACATATCCAAGTAAAAATGGATTATCAAAAAGAAAACAAAAATTTGGGCTGGACTTGGTTGACCCCACCGTTTGGATGGAGGATCTGTAAAGAATTGGACAAAATGTCCAGTACATATATCAAACAGATTTTCATTACATGCTTAATTTTTTGGTTTTGTCTGTATTGGCTATCATTTTAATTCAATGCATTTTCTCCTTCCGTTCACAGAGTCCATGCAGCCTGAAATCGCCTCACGTCCAGCTGAGCTCCCAGCATGTCTCGTGTCTCCTCTACGGCGAAGCGCTATGCCGGCTCTTCCTATACCAGTCACTACGGTTCATATGGCTCCTCCCTGACCCCGTCGCTGGGCTCCTACGAGCGGGACAAGCTGCCCTATAAGAGCTCCTCCTCAGGCTACTCTTCCTCGAGCTACCTGAGCTCAAGCGCCAGCCGCTCCCGCAACTACAGCTCATCGTCCGAGCCCGACCGGGGTCGACCCATCCCTCGCACTGATTTATTGGGCAGCCGGCGCAGCGAGAGCCTGAGCCGAACACCGGTGAAGGGCTATGGCTCAGGCCTCAACGGAGGCTCGGGATACAGCAGCTACAGCTACTCTCCGGCCACCAGCAGCTACCTCTCCTCCTCTCCCGTGTCCTCCAGCATCTCCCTCAGTCGCAGGAAGTCAGTGAGTCAGAGCGATTTGACGCACGATCTGTCAGCTCTAGGCCTCAGCGAGACGTCCAGCGCCAGTGGCCTGAAGCACTCCTATCCGAGCCGTGGCACTGACGTATCTGACTCCTACGGTAGCGCTCGCTCCAGCTACGGTCTCTCACGGAGCTCCACGCAGGATGGCCTGAAGAGCAGCAGCAGCAGCCGATTCACCTCCAGCTTTCGCTCCACCTCACCAGTCAGAGAGTCCTTGGTAAGAGCATTCATGTTTTCTCATTGGTCAGTACCCATTTATTTCTATGATGCACAGAATGATGCTGGGAGTATGTTTTTTTTACAGATCCTTACATTTGCATCACTCTTATTTCTCAAGTGTTACTCAAGTGCCCTTTGGCTCAGAGTTTGTGCTGAGAAGTGTAAGGAATGTGTAGCATTCAGCTGTGTTTCAAGTGTCTCTTGTGATATAAGTGAACTCATCTTAGGAAGTTGAAGATAAAATGATTGATTTGGGCAGGTATATTTAGAAAACCAAACTAACATAATAACTCTACTACTAGATAGGGAGATATGGCTTGGTGTAAATTATACCTAACCTATACCCCACCCCACCAAAACGTGCAGCCCATGATGCAGAGTGCTCCACTTGGTTAATGTTATTCTAAACGTATCCATATCTGAGTTTTGCTATTGAATGTGTTTAACGTGCCTTTGTTGGATTTATAGTGCTTCTAAAAATTAATTAAAATGTCTGATTACATTATGCTAAAAGAACCTCTGTGGAACACAATCTGTGGCTATTCTTTCAAATTAGTTGCTGTTTATGTCATTAATTAAGGTACTGGGAGCCCAGACTTAATAAGCAGTGAGGTCTGTCTGACTTTAAAATGATTAGTCTAGACTACATTAGTTAAAACCTGAGAATTCCTGAAAATAATCAGCTCAGCGAGTGCAAGTCTGAGTGCTTTTGTCAACTCAATTTAATAATCACACTAATGCTCCAGATATTCCGGCCGTTCATGCTGTCGTAAACCAAGCTACTGTGTACAAATGCAAGAATTTGAAGATATGCACTATAATTCTTTTAGCGCTTCCGGAAAAAATTAAGCTCATCCACTCTTTGCTAAAATAGGGAATACACAGCGTCTTGTTGCCTCAGGAGCCATGTTTATTGTGTCTACACAAACCTGCACATTCACCTCTCTTGTGAACGCTACATGTGCAAATCAGTGGGCAGGGCTAAAAAGGTGGTGATGGATGATCTTACGCAGAGGCGGAGCAAAACAACACTATTACATCTTAGAGTATAACATTCCAAAAGCTGTAATTTTGGCAGACTGTCTTCAATATAAGCTGTTTTTAGACAAACTTTGGAGTTCTGAAACTTGGAGGATGTTTTTATAGTACATTGGCCTATTATGTTAAAAGATCAGGGGAGCTTTGGTTTCTCAGTTCATGACCCCGGTCAGCTGTACATTCACAGTGTTGCCACAAGGGGTGCTATAGTGAACATTAACGTAAACTCTCTTTTGCTATAATCATTTTTTAGATCTTGAATTGAAACATTTTCAATTTATTAATCGCTAAATGAGGATAACAGAAAGCGGAGTTGAATTGATTACTGATATGTAAAAATAATAGTTTTCCAGAAATCAAGAGTTCCTGTCTGTAAGGTCAACAGTGTGACAGTGTGGTAACACTATCAGCCACATGAGTACTGACGTTTGTTACCACCACAGTAATGCTAGAACGCACATTAGGTGTCCAGGATTGCGCACTTGCAGTTCCTTTGGAGGCTTGTGTAGTGTATTTCTGGCCTAATATTTCTGTGTCCTTATTCAGAATATTTTTGTGTGAGGAACAGCACACGTCAACGGGTATACACTCTGCCCCGTCTCCAACTACTGTTAAACTATTGTTGGTGGTTAGTGTTACTGAGAGTCTTGGCGGGGCTGGGCCAGCATTAACACAGCTTCCCTGCCACAGTCTGACTCTTTCCATTCAGCGGTTTTATTAATGATGCCAGTCTGTCTCAAACACTTGTGTAACCCAGAAGTAAACAATTCCCTTCACATTCTCTACTACTAACTACTCATTGTGCCAAGATTTGTTTATATAACAGGTCTGTTAGAATGTAGGCTTTTCTACAACATTAACCTAAGTACCCTTTTTTTTTTACGTTTTTAAAACTCATGTTTTTTGATGAGGCTCAAACTAACTGGATACAACTGCCTCCTTTTTGGGGCCCTTTTTGGCACCTGGTTTTTGGCAGTGTATGTCAGAGACCGCTGAGAGCTCAGGACTTCTTATTCTCTTCACATGAGGTCCTTAAAGAGGAAACCCAGTGAAGACTCAATTCTTCTTGAGTACAAAGTGTTCCTCTAATGTTTTTCTGCGTTTATAGTTGTGTGGATGATGGCAACTGAGATTTGCTGTGTTCAATTTCGCTCACTCATCACGTTCTTTTATTATTAGACCATCCAAAATTTGTGCTGCTGTATTTCATAACAGGTCACCTGCTATTTTTTTTAAACAAACAGCAGAATCAGCGCTTGTGTTTTGAATGAAATTCAACTACAGGGGTGCCCTGATGCACATCATGTGCATAATTTGGCTTAGAGCCTTGACGGATTGGCACTCATTCAAAGTGTCTAATTACACATTTCAAGAAACGCATCAATCCACCCTGCTTCCTTTAACTTTTCACCCTTGTTGTGTTCTGTAGCATTTCAAGGAAGTGTTTTCATTTGCTGTTTGCTGTATACATAGACTTAGTTATAAGCCTGGAAATACCTGAAAATCTCTAAAATACCTCTTCAATAACTTCCTATTTCTATATAAGGGCCATAGACGGAAAAGGGTAAAATAATATGTGTAATATTGCTTTTAATTGTTTAAATAAGTGTTCTGTTTAAATAAATTTTGCAATTTTGTTTTTGTTCTTCTGAGCCAAAAATAAATATCACACATTTTCCCCTGATTTTCTAAATATACCCACTAAAATTGTATTCAGTGTAACAATCTTGTCAGTCATAATTACAACAAAAATCTATTTATAGCACAGTTAAAGATGAACTACTTTCACCCCAAATACTAATTACTGGTGATTTTACATTTTTTAAATTTGCCACTATTTACACAATTGTAGGTAAAATGACAATTTGGGTAAATTTGCTAATTTAAAACACAATCAAATTTTCTTTGATATAGTTTAATATGTACACTTGAGAATAAGCATGTTGTTTGAACTTTTACATAAATACTGTGTTACACCGAACGACAATGTAACATTTTTTCAACCAAATTTTTGGCATAATTTTAAATCACCTTTACGAATTTCTTTTGATGCGGACATCTTAACGTCTGTGACCCATAAGCATAGATTAACATGCTCAGCATTCTTTGTTTTTTTTTTTTACAATTAAGTCAACTTCAGTGAAATATGGTGTGAATAAGACACAGCCAGAAAGAAAGAAAATTCTGCGTCATAAAAAGTAGATTCATTGTATTCGTTTTAAAGACTACTCTGTCTTTATCACCATCGTTTTCATCTGTGTAAATGCAATACAGCGTCTGCCTTGAGACTATAGGATGCATGGCCTTCAAAAGTGACATAGTTCTCATGTAGGTAACGTTCATGCTGCATTACGTGTTTCTAGTATATCCAGAACTGGGTTGCACCCGATGACGTTTGACCCACCGTCTCGTAAGAGCATAACAGCCTCAGTCTGGTGTTCTCTTTTGGGGTTTAGTGTGTTTCATACCCTGTTCTAATTTCTCTGCCACTTTTACAGGCTAAGTTCACAGAATATTCATATTGACATATTGTCCCACTTTTTATTGCTTGCATTGTTGACAGTTGTTCTATTTTAAATCTGAGTATAAAAAGGGTTTTCCTGTCAAAGAATTGTTGCTGCTAAATAATTCAAACCAGCTTTATGAAAAATTATATTGTTAATCTTTATAATTTCTTCGCAACTGTAGTCACATGTAACATATTAGAGCTGGGCAATTGTGTAGTTTGCATTTTAGCATGCAGTTGAGTTTGTTACATAGTAGGCCTACTGTATATATCTCGTTGTGAATGCACTGTACCTATTGGATATACTTATATACACAATTCCATATATAGCTGTGTGATGATATGCATTGCAGGAACTTTATATGGAAAACCTTAAAGCCTATCCTTATTAATATTTTTATTAATTTATTATTATTATTAGCCCAGAATAGGGTGTTGGCCCTATTGTAATTATTATTATTTTCAGATTTACAGTCAAATATTGTCCTATCCTTACAATTTATCAATTAAATTCTTATTTATCCAGCTTTCAGATGTTACATAAATCAAAATGGAAAAAAAGAAAAAGAAAACTGACCCATATGACCCTGGTTTTGTGGTTTTAGTTTACAATTTGCAACAAAATCTAATTCAGAGCCCAGTCAACACTTTACGGTGTCTTTTCGAGGTACGTAAAGTTGAAACTGATTTAGGCTGTTCCGTTTAAGAGTTGTGAAGGGTTGTTTGAAAGTGGTCCATTTAAAACGAGTAGTAAGTCACGGCCATGCCATTATTGTAAATCTCTGTCACTGTGGCGTGTTTAACCCGCTGCCCTCAGTGACGCCGGATGCGCGCGCAAGGCTCGTGTGGGCGGGACTGTAGTGAAAAGACATGGATCCGCGCGCTGCCTCCAGCTTGCAACCTGACAGCTCCAGCTCGCTGCCTTCACATTTCCTTGAGAACTGTTCTCTATCTACTTCGACACGTGAGAGAATTCTTCTCTGCTCCTGCGTTTATTTATTTTTTTGTGAGTAGCGTTTCGGTTGTACAGTCAGTCAGCGCGAGATGTTTTATTCGTCCCCAGTGCTGCCTCGCTCCGCTGTAGAGGTCGTTTCCTGATCAAGTCGCTAAGCTGAAGGAGCCTGGAATATTTGATGCGAGAACGTACATAGTAGCTGTTTCTTAAAGTTGGTGTTTATACACCTCAGAAGGATTTTATTGATCATGCCCAGCATGCGACATTCATATGCAGTTACAATACCAGAGGAGCCACCTGCGACTGCGTTCCCCCTCCTGAAACAGGACATGCGGAGGAAAAGCTCTATGTCCGGCTCAATGCTGGTCTCCACATTCGTGGGACTTCTGATTAATCATGCCAAGGTATGCACACGCTTCATAGGCGCATTACGCCGATTCTTATTATTCATTTCAAGCCACTACGGTTTTTTTTTTTTTTTTTTTTTACTAATTTCACTACCACTTGTTCTTTGCATATAACGTTAGGTAACAATTATTTTATTACAACTAAAATCGCTTTTTTAGTCATTAGCCATTGAATACTATCAGGGTTTGTAGTTTATATTTTTATAGTTCGTGTTAGATAGTCATTTGTCTATTCCAGTTTAATTAGTATTTGTTCAACTAACCAACAAACACATTGAGTTATTACTTGTAAAACTGAAAACTGATAAGTATCAGAAATAGATAACCAGTACCTATTAGAATACATTGTGGTCATAAGTGAATAGGTTACACCTGAATCACTGATCTTACTAGTTCCAATGGCATAGCTAACGTTACTTAAGACTTTGGATATTAAACAGCATGCAATGTACAAATAATACAGAATAATTGAATGCATAAATACCAATGTGTAATTAAATAAACTAGTGAAAACACTGGATTAGTGGCAATAAATTCTACCTAAATAGATGTCGGTACATTTTAAGGGAAGAAAGCATGAATGGGGCTTATTGAGGCCTATTGAGTAAGCCTTAAAAAGTAGTTCATGCTGTGATGTCATTAATATTGCACTTACCGCCATCAGTAAGCTCTCTCTAAGTCTTTGTAAGGGATCAGTATTCTGACAGGTCACTGCTTGTATAATGCAAATTAATCTTGCATTTGCAATTCTTGTTTCAGTGCATTTAGGTGTACCCTCCACTGACTGCTATGTTATATTTATGCTGGTGTGCATTTTGAGATAAACTGATGAAGCAGCCTTATTAATGCTATGAAAAAAGCACCTTACATTGGGTTTACCAGAAGGCACACTGCATTTTTTGTTTTTTTAAATAAGGTAACAGAGTAACATAAATCAAGTGCAACCAGCATGCTGATGAAGAATGACGCATTAGGCAGTTCAGAATGGCTGTTCGTGTTACGTAATGAGCAGAAATCCCATTAGAGCTCACTTCTGCATCCGGCAGCACTCTCAGTCCCGCCTCATGCCACCGGGGTCCGGAGTAGGCCTCGTGTACCAGCTTTGTCGCTGAGCCTTCATTATCTGCCGCGTGATTAGCGTTTCAGCGTCACGGAATGTGCTTCAATATTCGTCAGGACACTTATATATCAAACAACCCATATATTTAGCATGTGTAAACAAGATTTTCTCTGTGCAGTTACTTCCCCTGGAGGTGTGAAAAGTATAATGTGATTGTGAAGGACACGGAGTACCAGCAGGGCCTTTATCGCGGTTATCTGAAACAGGACGGTCCAAATGAAGTGTTAATTTAACATATTGGTACGTGGGACAGACGTTTTGGCACAGGAGCTTGAGTATTACTGGGAAATTAAGGTCTACAAACTGTGTCTGAGTTCAAAAGACTTCTTTAAGCAGAAGAAAGTTACAAGGAGTACTCAACCAGCAGACAGAGATGTGTGGAGTTATTTGGCTAGGAGTATTGGACAGGAGACAAACCAGCTACCAGAGCTTTTTAACTAATATTATGTGGGTCAGTGTACGCTGATGACTGAAGGCTGCCAGTCTGGATGTTTCATTTAAGTATTTGCTCCACATTTTCCTCTCGCTGTGAGCTGTTATAAAAGCAGGATTAGTCCCTCACCTCTGTAATGGGGAGAATGGCGAACAGAACACCGTGACCCACTTCCACATTCTCCGGCCACCAGAGAAATAGATGGAAAAAAGGGTTATAAAGCAGGATTTGACACATAGAATCATGCTATATCAAAAACATAAAGGCAAACCCATATCAAGTAATTATATTATGTTGTAATAGCTTCGTTATACATGAAAATAGTACAAATATTAAACGAATACATTGAAGTTCTTCACCCAGCTTTGCCCTGAAACCTTCATCATGACTTGTTTCATTCAGGCAGGTGTTCTTTACCTTTAACAGGTTCCTCCAAGGGTTCTCAAGGGCACTTTCTATCCTGAAACCAAGTGATGCAAATGTTGTAAACTTCTGAGAAGGTTATTAGCCGCAGGGTGCATGTACCACTATATTCAGAAGCAACCATGAGCTGCTTTGGCAACAACAACAGCATCGTCTCATTTCACACAGCAGTAGACGTCTGCTTCGGAGTAAATCACAACAACTTAAAATAGGGCCTACTTTGTATAAATGTTTCCTTGACATGAAGCAGGACATGTATACGTCATTTGACGTTCATATTGATTTCTCAGTTTTAGTACAGTGTCATGTAGGACTTTGCAGATGTACGGATGGCCACGTTTTGCATATAGCGTCTTGGTTGTAAAAATCCTGTGGCTGTCAGAGATGGCTGCCGGGATCAGTCTTGCCGTGACGATACAAACATCAGCCAATGAGCAGACATCCCATGTAAAAGGATGCTATTTTTGGCAGCGCTGATATTACTCAGCAGTGTAGGACAAACTAGGCTGGTGAGACTGTTCCCGTGAAATGGTCGTTCAACAAGCATTTTCCATGGAAGCGTGGATTTAGCTAATACCCAGTTAATGAGTTTGTTAAACATTTCTGATGGGATATATACTACCATGAACTGTTTGTTCCCCAAATATTGACTGATGTGTCACTGAAGCGGTCTGGACAAATGTGGTCAGCGTGAACATCCTGGCCAGCACCAGGTAAGTTCGTCAGAGTTCCAGCACAAAGCAGATCACGTTTCCCCTCCCTTGCTTTGGCACGACAGAAAACAACATGGTGTCAGATTACTCGCCGGTCCGCTTTATCACTCTAGCACCTCTACTAAAAAACGGATTATATGGAAACATAGAGCTCTGTTTCCTGGAACCACTTGACTTGAGGTGCGGTCGCGTTTAATGATGCTGGCTGGAATTCAGCTGAAATGCGGTCATTTCAGCTTTGTGTTAAAAAGAGATTTTATTAGTGTTTAAGTACTAAAGGTATAAAATGTGTGAGCTTCTATTGACAGAGTAATTAGACCACACCTTATGAGAGCAACATTTCAGTCCATTTGATAATGTCACTGACATCTAGCCTATAACCTGTGCTAACATTTCATCTCCTCTCTGTTTTTCAGAACTCAAAGAGTGCCCAGGGCCTGGTGGGGCTTCGTAATCTGGGAAATACAGTAAGTGGTTTGAATGGGATGTACTAGCTGCTTTTGTACTTATTTTGTCCATTTTTTGACTCAAAACAGAGCTGGACTAGCTGTTTCTTCAACTGTAGGAGATATAGTGGTGCTGCTGATTAGAGCCCAACCGATACAAATATTTGTTGATTTTAAAATCTGATCTTCTGAGATATATATATATATGTATAAAAATGTATTCAAATACAAACTTAAGATATGAAACAACGAAGTCCTTTTGAACAAAAACAACAACAACCAAATCAAAGTTACCAGTATGGGTGTTTTTTATTTTATTTTTGAAATATCTGCCATTATAAATGCCGATACCGATAGTTTGGAAAATGCCTTATACTGGCCGATAATATCGGCTTGCTCAGAAATCGGTCGGGCTCTACTGCTGATGCAGAAATGACACTTGACCTCTAGAATGTGATTCGCATGTTCACACATACCAGGCAAATCAATTAAAATCCTACAGGTCTTCGTTGTTGATCGATGTCCTCGTTCACAGATCACAGGACTGCTCACGACACATCCAACATGCCTAGAAATAGATCAAAACTGTCAAATCTCACAATATCTGGTTGACACACCTAAGCGGCAAGAAGCAGAAATGTTTTCATATCGCTTTCACATTCCTCTGTTTCCATTTGGCAAGATTATTTTTCATGATGTCTCTTCGCTCTCGCACTCACTTAACTTGCTTTTGCCAAGCAACAGTATGTGTACAGTCCAAAAATAAACTCTTACACATCGCAGTCAAGTCTGCTGCTGTGAAACTCTAGACTATGTGTCACTTGTTTTGTGGCCACCTTTGCTTTTCTGATTTCTGCTTAGTGAACATGCACACGGTGTGATATTTGCAGATAAATAATAATATGAATTTACATTTCTTTTAATCATAGAAAAAGAATGCTTTGTCATGATCTTTTTTTTGGTCTGTTTAATGTTTAAATTGGGAGTATCACTGTAATTCATTCATTAAATGTTCTTATTTAATATAGCTCTTAATATTTCTTTTGTTTTTCTCTCTTTTTCCCTCGCTAGTGTTTTATGAACTCCATCCTCCAGTGTCTTAGCAACACACAGAGCCTGCGAGACTACTGTCTTCACAACTCCCACCGCCGAGACCTCAACAACAACAGCCGCACAAACACTGCTCTCATGGAAGGTGAGTGCGCTCGGCACGCCACACAGCTCCTGCAGCTTTCACAGCGGTCACTAACCTTACTGAAAACCTCTCTTTGTCGTGACTTCAGAGTTTGCCAAGCTTATCCAGACAATGTGGACTTCTTCAAGCAGTGAAGCTGTCAGTCCCTCTGAGTTCAAAACACAGATTCAGAGATACGCCCCCAGATTCGTGGGCTACAAGTACGTCTCAGCCTACACGCAGTTTTATTCTGTTCAAAGTGACCGTCTTAGTATCGTAGCATCAGGGTTTTTTTCACAACATTTTTTTTAAATTGAGAAAATTACTAATTTATAATAATTTAGGGCTATCTATTTGGTAGATCTAATCTGTTGGTTTTAATTGTAAATGAAAATCTCTAATTTCATAGTTATCAGGAGTGTAGTTCACTTTATGTTTAGCAGAAGCTGCCTGCAGTTGGTGTATTGTGTATTGAGATGTTTGTTATCTCTCCAGCCAACAGGATGCTCAGGAGTTTCTACGTTTCCTGCTAGATGGCCTGCACAACGAAGTGAACAGGGTCACGGTCCGGCCGCGGGGACACGTGGAAGATTTTGATCACTTGCCGTAAGCTTACTGTCCTTGTTTTTCCTCAATGTTGACAAAAATGAGGTGTTGTGAATGTGATTTCATGAATTTTATATCTTGTTAATTTTCTTTAGTGATGAGGAAAAAGGGAAAAAGATGTGGGCCAAGTACTTAGAGAGGGAAGACAGCAAAATCGTTGGTAAGTATACACTACGTCAGTGTTATTTTAGTATATATTATATAAGGGTGTCACGATCCTCCAAATTCCCGATTTGAATACATTTTCGATTCTAAAGTCACGGTTCGATTCGATTCTCGATTAAAAAAAAATAAATAAATTGAGACCACAAGCTATGCCAAATGTAAGACTTTTATGCTATATAATAATATCTGACCTTTGTTCGCAAAGTACCAAACACTACATTGTCAAATTTAAAATGTTTATTAACAATATAATGTAACAATAGCTTATATCTTCAATCAAACTTATACAAAATAACCTGCCGTCTAATTTCTCTTTTGTAACTGCAGTTTTCTTCACAGATGACATTCAAGTTCACACAAAAATAGCAGTTTCAAGTTCTTGTTAAATAGGAATATGAAAAGAGAACTGCTAAAAATATTTTTCATTAATGTAATGCGCTGTGACAGTCATGAAGCTCTGTGTTGCTCTGGAGGTCCAGCGATCTGTAGTCAAGGCTACTAAATGTGCACTGCTAAGACCTTCAATAACTTTCTCCTTCACGTTGTTGTACATGGAGGGTATCACCGTAGATGTGAGATGCGTTCTACTTGGGATTTCGTAGCACGGTTCTAGCACGCTAATTAAATGCCTAAAACCGGAGTTTTCTACAACTGAATAAGGTCGCATGTCCGCGGCCAAATGAAGCCGGGAGAGTAGTTTGTGTTACACTTGTCAGTTTAACAGATAAATCTATGTTTTTGTGGTGCCTGCGGAGATGCCCCGCCATGTTAGTCGTGCTGCCGGTGGAATAA
>JAUMHQ010000075.1:4781539-4792333 GCA_032361165.1 Enteromius paludinosus | reverse complement strand
TCTGCATTTGATAAATAAAGTTTAACTCCCGTCATTATACATTACCATCACTCTGTTCTTCTACTTGATAATGTTCACTGCTTTGCTACAATCTGTATTGTAAAAAGCGCTATATAAATAAAAGTGACTTGACTTGACTATTAGACACAAGTCCTCTTGCAGGCAAATACATGTTGATTGGAAATGATAAACAAATTTGGTACTTTACCAGTTTACATCTGTTAATTTTGCCCCTGATTAGTTGTATCTCAAACCTTTGCTGCACTTTTAGCACTGCCTTTGTATTTTTAAAAACAGCATTAAAAGCATGTTTGCGAAACACAATCCGAGACTCAGATAACAGGATAAAATTGATCTGTTTAATAAACAAAAAACTGCATTTCTACAGTTTCAGACCACACAGATGCCCTTGGTAAAACACACATATTGATTAAAACATTTAAAACATCAACATTTGTCACTGAAAATCAAGGGAGCGGGGCCTTCAGGCTGCATCAGGCTGCGATAGGCTGGTCGTAAGCGTTTATTCAGAAAGGAAAGGTGCTAAACGAAGGGCAAATACATTCTAAATTTCCACAGGTACATGTGCCTTCTATAATAGTTCAACTGTACACAGTTCTTCTCAGACCTGGATAAGGAAGTCCTACAACTACAGATATGCATGGATTTGTGGCAAAACAGCCTTCTCTTTCTGTACAGTAAAGGCTTGGTAGGCTCACAAGGAGCCGTTTTAGAAATAAAAACAGAGACAGGTGCAGGAAAGAGGGAGCGAGGTGTTCAAATACATATACAAGTGAAAGTAGACTACTCAAAGTCGTGCTTTCAGTTCTTCAGTATCCTGATACTGGCCACTGCAGCACTTGGGAAGTGCAGTTACACCAACACCGTCATGAGCGCAGAAACGCAGAACCTGGCAGTGGCTTTATCCCATTTACCTGTGACATACACATCCCGCACAATGCTTTATCGTACAAGATATTCATGGGTGTCAACCAAGAGCTGCCATGCAAAGTGAGGTCTTGAGCTTTCCGTGAGGCCTCGAAGAATCTGTGGAAGTTGTCTGCATCTATTGCCTCTACAAAGAAACAAAAAACCCTAAAAAAAACTAAAACAAGGAAATCTTGTGCTCTTAAGTTGAGAGGCAGGGATGGTGGCGGCAGCATCCACCCTCTTCAATCACTCTGTGCTCGCTCGCATTCACTCCAAAATAAAAACACGCACACATGCAGAATGTACAAGTATTTACAGCTCACGCACATCGGTTAAAAAAAGCTACAGTATTAATCTGAACATTAAAAGCTTCAGTACTGAATCAAAAGGTAAGTAACTACTCAAGTATTTTGACCATTATGGATGATTCACCACGAGGCTCTCATGTGGCGCCAATGTCCAGCCAACCTGATGCTCACGGGCCGTCCTGACACACTGGATTTCAGATATGGAGATGGGAAGAAACCAGAGCCTTGGAGAAGGATGAAGAATCAAGATCTCCACCTTCTGCCAGATGTTCTAGGACAAGCGTCTTTCAGATCTGCCTCGATAAAGTGCATTTGCTTCAAAGCTGATTTTGTAAATACTACAGATTCCTCCTAAGTTCAACCATGTGACTGTGTAAGTGTGTGGTACCAGAAGTTCCTGTCCGACTTTGGGCTTCACATCCAGCCCATGTCCTCTTTCAATACTATTATCAATAACACTAGCATATAATTCTAAAAATCCAATAAATATTCAAAGCAATAGTGCTGTATAAAACAATAAGATGAACTGATTTGCATTGATGTTCATTTGCTGGGCTTCCAACGATTCCCAGTCCAAAATCCCTTTAGTTCATGTAAAAAAAAAAAGGGGGGGAAACAGATGGATCCGAATAAAGTCTCTGTTTAGGTTTCATCTTTGGTAGTGAACTTGTGCACATCCTTCTCAAAATGTCATCTGCAAAAAAATGTAATACTTGGTCTGTTGCTTGTGATTGAAAGGAATCAAAATGAACTGAAAGTGCTTTGCTACAAAACGAAAATGAGGGATCTGTTTAGTCTTCTCTGGGCTTTGAGAAGATGATGGTCCCTGGAGTGAGAGCAGATCATGCTCTTTATTCGTACAGGGTCACGGTGCAGTAACACAAAGCCGAGATCCTCCGGTCCACGCTTGCCTTGTCTGTACAAAACAGACAGAGAGATTAAAGTTAAAAGCATTTTATTTCAGCTTTGTTCAATCTTAACGACATGTTTACTCACATTTGGTGACGTTTTCTATATCAGCTGGGTCCTGGAGGACCTTGGAAAGGCCTTCCAGCAGCATGGAGGCTTTGTTGTAGCGATATGCAATGTCTTCTGTCTGCTGGAACATCTCGTCTAGTGCAGCCGACTGCACCTGATCCATAAACATGACAACAATGTTAACCAGTCATTAAATAACTCAACCTCAAATTCTGAGGCTGCCATGAGCATCCGTACTCACCATCTCTACAGCGTGGTTATAAATGAGCTTTTCAGCTGTTACGCTGTTGATCTCATCCACAAATCGCTGCTTGTCAGAGAAGAAGTGGTTGAGTTTGTCCGTGAGGCGGCGGCACAGGGAGATGCAGCTCTTGTAGCGCTCGTTCAGACTCTTCACCACTGAAATTAAGATATGTTAGTCAGTTACTACACATAAGCGGTTCTCAGCGCTTTCAAGTTCAGGATAACAGCTGATGGACCAGTTGATGGTATATCTGCTATTTGTGCTGTATGGAAAGATTTGTTTTTTTTTGTTCTTTTAAGTACTTTTTTTAGGACTTCAAAATGTATTTATTTAATTTAATTGCCTAAATAATTTTTTGTCGCATTTTAAAACATTTAAAAAAAAGTTAACATAATTAGAAATAATTTATAATATTAATCTTTAAACAAAATTTCTAGTTATTTATTTTTATTATTTCTTTATTTGATATTTAATTATTTAATATTTTCTGCTTACAGAATTAACTAAATAAAAATATCAGTTTAAATATTATGTTTTTGCTTGTTTTTTATTTTTGTCATTGTAAATGGTTTAAAATATATATTTTTAATAATTTACCTAAATAATAAGACATTTACACATATGCATGCAGATTTATCCCCCCTTTTTATTTAATATTATTTACAATTATTTAATATTTTTTCTCGCTGTTTTCTTATACTATTGTATTCCTATTTTTTTAATACTCATGAGAAGAAAGTGACCACACATTTATAGCAGCTCACCTTGTTTGACAGCCATGGATGGATTTAGTTTGGCAGATTTGATCTGGGCTTTGGCCAGGTGTAGCGAGGAGGCTAGCAGCTGTGCAGCTTTCATGTACAACACCAGCTGCTCCACCTGCCTGTGTGAGACCACGACCAAAGCGTTACATACTGTAGGTTATGAACTGTCATTGTTAAGGATCATGTGTTCGCGTGCACTCTTCTTACCCCCACTCCTTGCTGAGCTGACTGATCTGATCCACCACCACGCTGTCCTGGGGCGGGTAGAGAGAGGCGGCAGACGCACCCAGATCAGGTCCTCCGGCCCGTAGAGAAGCGATCTCCAGCACACAGTCCGTAAAAGACAGCATCATACGCAGGTGCATCAGTGTGTCTGTGTGCTCACGCTGCCAACAGAAACACACACATGTTAGTGCTTCATGCACGACAGTAGCACTCAACAGAAGCTCAAATGATGTCAATGGGGTTACATATAAAATACTTGTGTTTTGGCCACCACTGTACGCTCCAGCTGCATTAGCTCTCTCACCTCCATAAGTGTCTCCTCTGGCAGTTCTGGAGCTTCAAAGGTGATGAATCCATCCAAGCTCGGCGGGGAGGTGCCGTAAGGGACATAGCGCAGGCTGCTGGGAGTCGCTTCCGCTCCTGGCGGGGAGCTGCCGATGGTCATGCCCGGGGGTGAGCCCATGTACACCTTACCGCTGGTGGAGCACAGCGAGCCGGCCGAACTGTTGGAGCCTACTGCAGACACACAGACACACACGATCAGCCACAGAGTCTTAGGTATCTATTAGCATCAGAGTGGCTTTAGAACAGTTGCACAGGTACTAAACAGGTAATGCAGCGGCTGAAGCAGTGATGTTTGGGGCAGGTTCATGAGACGAAGCCCCTCACCTGAGGTGGTGCGTGGGCGGGAGGCGAGATGACTGCAGGTGGGAGGGGTGCTGCTGTTGGGGGGCGAGCCCACCGTGAACACAACGGTGCGGGGACTTGCCCCGCCTGCCGCCAAACCGCAAGTCCCTGCCGGGGCTGGGGAGTGATGCACACAGGGGTCACAAAACACATACAAATGCTGGGCAGCCAATCAGAACATTTCATGCAAGACAGAAGCACTCAGGAGAAGCTCAAATGATGTCAGTGGGGTTGCGAATAGAAAAACTGGACTGTAGCAATGTAAAAGGGGAAAGGGGGCTACCTGTGTCCATGGGTCTCTCTGTGTTGAGGCTGTCTGTGCTGCCCTGGTACGGCTGTCCTCCCAACGTGATCCGCACCGGCTGCTCAGACAGTCTGCCAGCACTTACAGACCTAAGAGATAAACAGCTTATTATTCAACTCATTTAGAATTTCTAACACAGAGGTCAGTGACATGGCACTTAAGTCTTGTCCAAATATATACATTTATTTAACGCACATAAAAAAGGCAAACAATGGCATTTTTAATTTCTGGTTTGTGATATTTTTGTGGGGCATAAAGTCATAAATGCCAACTGTTCAATATTCTACATTATAATTAAGATAAAAAATATTTTATCATTAAAAGAAATTAGATAAAAAAAAACTAATATTAATTAAAAAAAAAATATATATATATTTTTTTAAATATTATAAATCTAAAAAAACAAATGAATCATGAAAAAAAAAAAACAACAACAGGATGTCAAGGTCAGTAAGGTCAGTAAAAAAAATCATAATGTATGCAAAAATTTTATATTTTCATATCCTACTGTTTAAAAGTTGAGGGTTACTTTTATGTTTTAAAAAGAATTCTCTTATGCTCAACAAGGCTGATTATTTGATCAAAAATGCAGTAAAAACAGTAATACTGTGAAATATTTTCATTACAAAATATTCATAAATTATTCATATTTTTATGGAAAACAATACAGCATTTATTTGAAAGACTGTTTTTAACAACAAATGAATGAATTTCTGATCAGTTTAGCATCTTAGCTTATTCAAAGTATTATATTTTTATAAAAATGTGCTGATTCTACAGTAATATATGTACATTTTTTACATAATATATTTGAACACTTTGTTTTTGCTGACCTGCCAAAGGAAGTCTTGCTGGCCTCTGGTGCACACTGGCGGCTGCTGGGATATGCTGAGCAGTGATGTACACAGAGATCCCGCCCATCCATCATTGTTTTAACTGGGATGGGGCTGTCGGCCATACCCTGCTGAGAGGCCAGGGCCATGAGGTTGCATGAGGCTTGAGTTTTAGGGATTTTGAATGGAGCGGTTGCCTATTTAAGAAGAAATTACATTATTAAAGCCAAAGGCTCTTGATCTAGGTCTGCAACAAGCCTTATTACCCGACAGCCCCTTAAGCTTACTTTAGTGGGTGAGCCGATGATGGTGGGCAGCGGTGACTTCGTTAACCAATCAGAGGTGCGAGGGGAGGAGCCAAGGTACTTGGTGGGGGAGGTGCCTAGGTTGCCGGGGCGACCAAGCTGAGGGGAGTGGCTGGTGGAGTAGGCTGAGGCAGTGGGGTGAACTGGGTCAGACAGCTGCTTGTGTAGCTTCTGTTTGGTCTGGTAAATGTCAGTCAGCGTGGGCACACTCTGAAGACGAGCACCCAGTAATTGAGAGGACGGTACAGGGGATCCTAAAACATAAAAAAATTGTTCATTTCATTAAAAAAATCCAACTTATTTCAGGTATTCTCCTCTCATTTTTATTCTCATAGTCAGACTAGTCCTTAAGATACTGTCTTAACATAAAGGCTTAAGTTAATGCAAGCCGCCCCAGAAGTAGTTCACTCAAAAAAATTGATTTTAATTGATACACTTGAGTTGAGTGGATTACTTGTGTTTTTATCAGCTGTTTGAACTCTCATTCTGACGGCACCCATTCACTGCAGTGGATCCGTTGGTGAGCAAGTCATGTAATGCTAAATTTCCTGAAATCTGTTGCAATGAGGAAACAAATTCATCTACATCTTGGATGGCCTTTGGGTAACAAATTCAAATTTTGGGGTGAACTATTTCTTTAATAGATACAAAAATTGTTGTAAAATGAATCCAAATGAATTTAGCAAGTCTTGAAATGTAAGATATGATTGCTTTTTATGATGAACAGATTTCTTTAAGGCTTTAACTTACATCTAAATAATAATAAACATGTAGACAGAAGCTATGTTTGATTTGCGTCTTGAACACTAATCAAAATGTTTTGGGTTTCCAATGACATGAGGGTGAGTAAATTCTGACAAAATGTACATTTTTGGGTGAACTATACCTTTTACCTTAACATATTATTGATATGGCACTTCAATTTCATTACCAAGCACTAGGTGGCACTGCAGTATGTAAAAAAGACCATAAAACTTCACTGAACTGATATTCTAAGACAACAAGGTCAGTGAGTTTGTCTCCTGTATAGACACGATTATTGGGTTCACAGGTTTGAGGGGTTATAGGTTTGAAGAGGTTTTGCATGAAAGCTCCCAGAAGCACGCATTGTTCCCGATCGCTTGTCGGCCATAAACTGCAAAAAATGCTTTTCTAGCTTAGATTTTTTGTTTTGTTTTGAGCCAAAATATCTACAAATTCTTAAATCAAGCAGGATTTTCTAGACGAGTAAAAATTATAGTCTTGTTTTCTGAAAAAAACAAGTCAAAATTTAATGGGTTTTTGCTTAGAACAAGCAAAAATAATCTAATTTCAAACTGAAAACAAAATTATTTTCCTGACCCCATTGGCAGATTATTCAGCTTGTTTCAAGCAAAAAACTCACTTATTTTTTTACATATTTTTTTCTGAAAACAAGACCATAATTTTTACTACGTCTTTCTTGATTTAAGCTGTATCCGTCAAGACCCCAATAACGCAGGCATGCTGTGACCCACTGGAAGGAAGCGACTGTGGCTATCACTTGTTAAACTATTAATGGTGCCACTTCGAAAAGGAAACACTAGTGCTGTGGCTTTTCATGTCAATTTCTCACATATAACTCACCACCTGAGGAGCTGCGACTGCGTGCCTCGTGGCTCTGGGGATGTCCACAGCAGCAGTGACCGAGCTGCTCAGGAATAGTGCCCACTGGGGAACAAATACAGAAACAGACAGACGCTCATAAAATAGGCAAGTCAGGACATGTCAGTCTTTCAAAATACAGTTTCCCAATAAACCTAAAAAAGAATGAGAGCAGGGACTCTTACCCAGTGGAGAGGGGGAGTAGGGCCGGGAACTGCCCGTAGACAGACGTCGCCCCACCGTCTGGACCGTATCTGCAGGGCTAGGTGACCCTGACACCATTTTAGGGAAGCCCATGGGGCTAGTGTTGGAGCGACGCACTGTGCCTGACCTGTGACCATAAAAACAACCAAAAATCATTCTAGAGCAGTGTTTGGACAACCTTCCAATTTCGTATGAGCATTATTTTTCTTGACCAGCAGTTGTATTTTAAGTGGATGCATGATGTCAGGTCTCCTTAAGTCTGCACTTGGGCGTCCCAACAGACTTACCGTGCAGGTGTAGTTTCATTCACTGTAATTTGACAACCACAAAGTATCCTTATACTGTTCATTTTCATTTTAAACAGTATACCATTCAGTAGCCATTCAGTACTCAGCCACTAGAGCCACTCAGTACTATTCAAAATGTTGGTGTCAGTAAGATTTTATATTTATTTACTTAAATTATGTATATTTTATTCAGTAAGGATACATTAAATTGACAGCAAAGATTGTTACAGAAGATTAATATTTCAAAAGACTTGACAAAAATCACCTGTCAAAGCTTAGGAATGTTAAATAGTTCAGTAAGTAACAATCATGACTCATAAATCAGGTCTGAAGCAGTGCCAGCAGCACGGTGACCCGAGCTGACTAACAGGGTGAGATCATGTGAACCAGCCCTGTTCTGGGCACACAGACTGATGAGCTTAATCACTTTTTTAAACACAGAGCAGGTCAGAGGGAAGTAGGCCAAGCAGCTGCTGAGGTCTGGCGTGACTAATAAGGGTCTATGCAACAACCATTATCTCCAGAGACTGCTAGTCACCCACCTGCCTGAAGACCCTAAACCCACCTGTTCCCAATCCACTGATTTACTTAGCGAATTCTCCCCGAAGAGAGATGATCACACAAAACTGATGCAATCATGTCACTAACTGCATCTTAATGACTCGAACATGCTATTAAAAGCAGTTAGTTGTTATTGTTCCCGTCTTACCTGGGAGAGCCATAAAGGGTTGTGGTTGGGCTGCTGGACAGGTTCTGTTTGATACGTTGGTAGTTTCGCACCTGGGTGGGCACAGGTATCGGCGTGGTCTCGCTTCGTGGTGATACCATCGGGGTCTGTCCAGATGATGGCTGCGGTGGTCTGAGAAACCCAGAAAATAAGGTTGCAATCCAGTCAGAATGCTTTTCCAAACCCATTTATGCTATAATAAGACGTTTTTTCCAACATGCGTTCACTAAATGTAAACTGCGAGAAGCTTCTAACTTTGTCAAATGAGCTAAGCAAAGCAGTTTCTGCTCAAAGGGCATGGCCGAACCAGATGGGGCGGAGCTACAGTGTAAACACAAAGCCCTGGCCAATCAGCAAGGGGGAGGGAGGGGAAATGGGCGGTGTTTCAGGCAGAAGCACGTGCTGGGTCCACCCACCTTCGCCGGGCTCAGACAAAGGAAACAAAACAGCTCATTCTTTTTCTATCAGGAACACGATGTTTTTTTACAGGTGTCATTACTGGGTCGTGTGTGGGGGGGGGGGGTGCGCGCACCGAGCAAGGGGCTGATAAGAACGAAGGGAGCTAAAAGTTAAAAAATAACGATTTGAGCTCCATACTTCTGGATTATGTCATGAGTGAGGGAGGAGTGTGAGTGTGAGCTACACGTGAGCAGTTAAGCAGGCACACAAGAGAGTTTCTTTGTTTGACCCAGAGTCAGTTCAGCATGGCACAGCAAAACAAACAGGACATAACTGACGAGGCGAAAAGATTTCTGTTTTTTTTTTTTTTTTTGAGGAAATTAATACTTCACTGTCACTTTTGGTCTTAACTTTTGATTTCACCTCAAACTTAATGTATCTTTGCTGAATTAAAGACATAGCACTGTCTACTGACAAATATAAGAAGCAACGATAAGGAGAAATGCTTATTGACGAAAAAAAAAATGAATTAAAATAAAATATTATATTGTATTTTTGATCAAACGAAAGCAGCCTTGGTGAGCATTTTTAAAACACTGAATAAATATTACTGTCCCTAAACTTCTAAACAGAGGAACATATACTTTATATTACACTTCATTATCATTATTTTGACATTTTATGAAGTGTACATTTAACACTCACTTCAAAAACGCTGACAATTTAATATCACTGTTTACTTTCATTTTTAGCAAATCACTCAAGTGTGTCCAACCTTTTGGTCTTAAGTGTGTGCGGATATGTAAAAAAGAATAAACAGACAAGACAGGAGACAGAGAAGGTGGAGTATGTCTTGCTTGTACAAGAGCGGGAAACAGAGAAGCCACAGAGCAGAAGGAAGTGCACTGACTCTCACAAAAACAAAACCGCTTCTGTTTTACATGACTATCAGACAAAAGATGCACAGCATACAAACGTTTTTAACTGTCACGCTGTCAGCTCTGACAAAATCATGTCAGATCCACTGCATAACTGCACCGCCAAGTCCTAAACCACCCATTTAATTCAGCACCTCTGAACGAAAATAGAGGTAAAGGGTGTGGAAACAGTTTTGGATCACATGCAGATGGGAAGAAATGACAGCAGGGTCTATTTTTAGGGCAGAAGCACAAACACAACACGGCTCATTCACCAGCCGTGTGATTCACCTCTCTGAGCCACACCGGCTTTTAGCAGTTTGTGAGTGGAAGCCACCAAAAATATCTCCAGTGACATTAACAAACCGACGGATCAGTCTGCTAATCCATGATTCCATATTTCCATGATGCAAACAGACACAGACGGACTCGGCTGTGAACTGTGTATCTTTGGCCTGATAAATATCAACCTTTAGAAATCCTTGTCTAACATTTGCACAGCTCGCAAGTAAACATGCAGGGGTGACAGTTTGAGCTTTTAAAGCACTGTGGCGTATCTTGAGTGAAGTAAGCGAGCGATGTCACACTCACCCTCCACACAGAAGGAATTCGCTGGATGGCCTGCGGGGCACTGCACCCATAGAAGGGTCATCTGAAGATGAGAGAAAGAAAGACAGCCGTGAGAACTACATAAATACACAGTCTCACATGCACCAACAAATCACAGCGTGTGAGAGCGTAAACAGCTTTCGTAGCGCTGACTCAGCTGACGCCTCTCTATACGCTAAAAAACATACACACACACACAATCAGCTCCGCCAGCTGCTCAAATATAGTGCTTAGTGTGTGTTTAAAAAACGCTACACTGCAAATATTCATTTTCTTTTTGTATTTTTCATTTTTGTTTCCAGTAAAAATATCCAAAGTTGCTTCTAAATTTAATGTCTTACAAAACTGAGAGAATTTACATTGAACGGAGGCCCTTAAAGGGATAGTTCACCCAAAAATTAAAATTAGATGTTTATTTGCTTACCCCCAGGGCATCCAAGATGTAGGTGA
>JAUMHQ010000075.1:4746259-4760298 GCA_032361165.1 Enteromius paludinosus | reverse complement strand
ATCTCAAACCTATATAGTTTCTAATCTACATGATGTCA
The DNA here is from genome assembly GCA_032361165.1 of Enteromius paludinosus. Classification (NCBI taxonomy): domain Eukaryota; kingdom Metazoa; phylum Chordata; class Actinopteri; order Cypriniformes; family Cyprinidae; genus Enteromius; species Enteromius paludinosus. The sequence goes on along the minus strand of JAUMHQ010000075.1, from coordinate 4,760,260 downwards.
GTAGAGTTTAAAAGGAAAGAAAGAGGTTGCAAACGGCCTCTCTCTCTTAACGTTGCTGTGATAGTGCCTCGTTAACTCACTAACGGCGCGGTGGGTCATTGAGGTTCCCATCGCTAGCTGGCTAAAATGACAGCCAGAGCAAATCCAATAATATATACACTTACAAAGCAGCAGATAAATCGCGTTAAATAATATCTAAAAGTGTTCCGACATCTATTTTACAGATACACACGCAGTGCCGCTTATATAATGACAGGTCAGCTCGTAAAAAACGCAATCCAGCACCGTTCCTATTCGTTTAATGCAATAGTCATCTGTCCTCTGCTTCTATGGTACTCCTTTCAAATCCATATGATAGCTGGGTAACGATACACCATTTCTTCAGTTCACCCCCCTGTCCTGCTTTCGATCTCGCGGGACATTGCCGGAAAACATCAGGGGGTCACTTTTAGGAAACGCGGGAAAAGACGTTAAAAGCACGATCCGTTACGTGAAGGGGATCTAAGGTTTATCTTCAATTCGTTCCAAGAAGTAGACCGTGATCACAGCGTGCTGCATTACAATGACAGAGCTCTTACAGGAGAAGACCATCATAGCGTGTTCCTCCGCGCACCCGAGTGCGTCGCCCTCCGCCGCGAGAGATAGTCCCACTCGCTTCACAAAGCCCGAGCTCGACAAGAGGATAGTAGGCTGTACAAAGAAGAAAAACATTGTTGGGATGCTGTGACAAAAAAGCCAACGCACTTAATTGTCCAGAAGAATGTAGTTTAATAGGTACTTATGAAAGAAAGTAAGACATAAATATTTATTAATGGTAATTATGCCCAGTAAGTTCAAGAAAAACATGCATGTGAAATGTTCACTACGTTGAACAAATACATAGAAAGTGATAACTGCACAGAGTGCTAGACTCCAATGCAAATTTATTTTTTAACAGAACAAAAACAATCTGACAGCACTTGGACCTCCCCCTGGCGGCGGCGACCTGAATGAACACGCAAATAAAAACAAAACTGTTTACCTTTGTCTTTAATGGCCTCACTGGCATCCTCTGCTGGTAAAACAGACTGCAAAAAATGATTCTCTTTCCTTAGCATTTTTGTAGTTTTCCATTTCAAATATCTAAACATTCATAAGTCAAGATACATTTACTTCAGAAGGAAAAAAAAATCTTATGCTTAAAACAAGAAAATATATATCAGTTGTGTGAGAACAATTTTTCTTTGAATTAAGTTGATTTGTTTTACACCATTTACAGTTATATTTTTTACAAAAATTTAAACATAAACTCAGTTTTATATAACTGAGGCATTTTGTTTCTTCATGATTGTTGATTAAAATTGTTTTTGCAGCACAGCATCCCCAAAAAGTTTGATCGCAAGATGTCTACGGTATATGAAATTGCTTTAAATATTAAATCTGCTGTTGTTATTAAGTCACATGTTTATAACATGTCCATGCGAGGCATCAAAGTAAAAGATTTATAGGCTGAGGCAATAGACATGGGGTGGGTCCATCTCCAGTGGCATGATCATGGCTGTCAGTTTCCACCAGCTGTGATGGTCAAGAATTCCTTCTGTTGGCTAATTCAGTGGCAATACTGGCATACCTCTTAAAAGCAATGTTTAGCGTGATAGCAATGATCCATAAACAATCTCATTAACCCTGTAGATTCCATTGAATCATATACTCACGTTCCTTCTGTTATCTGACGGATAATTTATATTCTTAGCAGTTAAAAAGCCTTGTAGTATAATTATTAAAAATGTCTACCTTCAGGTTGTGCGTGGTGCATTTGTCTTTTGCTGTGAAATCTTTAATGGTTTTTACTAAGTAAACATGCTTTTATATTGTTAGTAATAGTTCAAGAACACTTTTTGTACTGAAGCAAAATAGGCTTGATGATCCACAAATCATGGTAAACGTATCCAGTATGTCACGTCAGGCTTTGAGAAACGCTTATTAGTATATTTTATCTCTCAATCATCATTGTACTGGATTTTTTGCCACCACAATTAAAACATACAGATATTTCATCATAAAACTATTTAAATATCATCTTACTATAACAAAATTATAATAGGGATACAGACTGACAGCTTATATTTACATGCATTTTATGTAAACAGTCTGTTATACTGTAATTCAACTCTTTTCATCTTCCAATACAAGCTATCAGAATTTAATCGTACTTTATCGCAACTGGTCTTTTTTGGTGTATTTGCATGTAAGTTCGCATATTTTGTCTACATCACAATGATTTGTTCACTTAAAAGAATTATGAATTATAGCAGTTCTTTATGAGGCTGGCCTTAACAGACACCGCTACACCCGCACACACAGATGAGGAATATATTCATTAAATGAACATTAAATTAAGATTTTAATGGTAATACAGAAGCATGTTACATGTAACATATAGCTTAAGCTGCTCTGATTGACTCACTGCTAATGATGTCATGTTGCTTACATTTAAATCATTCTATGTCAGTACAGCAGCTTTAGTTGATTTTTAAAAAATCGAAACAACTGTCCCATAAGCCTTGAAGCCTGATCGCAGACACGCTCTTCACAACTCTAAGGTGTGGTGAATTGCATCAATTTGTCAGTTTGTGAAGCTTCTCTTGATTCTTCTTCATGGAGCAGCGTCACCCGAAAAGAACCAGAGCCCTTCCCACGCACCTGAAGGGCTTTCTAGTGGAGGCCAGCTCTTCCATTCAAGGAATCTGTGAGCTTCCACAGCAGGCAGCTGTCATCCAGTTAGATCACATCTACAGCTGCATCTCTGCCAAAACTAGAAGACCCAAAGGTTTAGAAGAGCGCTACATGAAGAACAGTGCTTTTCTTCCCAACCTACGACCAGCAGCCTCAGTCTCTTCAATGGACACGTGTCGGGCTCCTCTGCTCCAGCAAGAAGTGCCCGACTCCATCCACGGCCACAGTATACAGGGCTACCAGGACATTTACCACTCTGTAGTCGAGCCAATGATGAAGACATGTTGTGGTCAGCGCCGTCCCTACAGCCTTGAGCTGGGCCTGAAGATAAAGCAGCAGCTGTGGGAGACGCTCAGCTGCCCATCGCTGCAGGAGACTGAACAGCCTGAAGGATATATTCTCATCACTGAAAGCTTCTCCACAACCAGCAGAAGCTTACCTCCACGAATAGACATGAACATCTGTGAAGAGCCCCTGCCTGAGGAACCCAGAAGGAATAAACCCAGACACTGAGCCATCTGTAAATATTGTACATACATTTACACGGTTCTTTAATATAGAGTAAGCTTCAGTTTGTAGAGTAAGTTGCTGCATGGTTGTTCAGATATTTTTGGTGATTGCGCTGTTCCAAGCTGTTTTATCACATTGCTACGTGGTTTTGTCAGGATGTTTTGGTGGTTTCTGGAGCGATGACATGAATTTGGCAATTTTCTGCAAATGGTTAGTTTGTTGTGTCGTGGTTGTTGGACTCCTCTGTTTGGTTTTTTATTCATTGTTACATGGTTGTTAGTTGTTAGATGTTTTGGGTGGTTGGTTGGTTGACACGCAGTTGTTTTAAGGAGTAGGGTTAGGGTCCCTCACACGGTTTGCAGCATGACGTGCTGTGAGGGCTTTTGTGCATCTGTGATGCTGAGAGCTACGCCACTGGCAGTTCACAACTACTGGTAGGGTCTCCCATAGTTGACAGGTCTCAGCTGAGATGCCACACGAAGACAAACCACCTGATTATGAAGGGCAGGAGATCACCAGATCACAGTCTAACAATGATGGGAGCAAGATCATTTTCATCTGAATGGAAACAACTTCAAATTGATTATGTGGAAGTCATCGATGGACTGATGGGGGCATCCGTTTGAACTTAACAAGGTGTCACTTGTATTTGTTGACCTCAGGTAAATACCTTATCATGTGAATACAGACAAGAAAAAAAGCATAATAATTACTCTTAACTATAGGTAAACTCTAATCACAGTAATCTGGACTTCATAAACATATTTTTAAATGTAAGTGCTAAAATGTAACTTTATATTCTATATGTAGATTTAGACTGACGTATGTATTTATATGTATGAAATAGACGAGGATATTTCTCCATGCTGGTCACACTAGTCCAGCAGGTGGCGGTATAGGTAACTGTGGACTATCCGCTTATAATACATAGAAGAAGAAGATCAACGATCCCGACGCAGGTTGATGATGTGACTTTATGTTGACGCAGAGGTAATCCGTCTGTTTCAGACATCTGCAAGTTGTCTTTCATTCAGCAGCTTTGTAAATCAAAATCTTGCCAATTATCATTATCATGCGGTCTAAGTTTTCGCCAGAGGTTATGTAACGTTTAATGTACACAGAAAATGAGCTTTCTTTTTTTTTGTGTGAAAGACTTAAATAATTAAAGGTATTTTCACACTTATAGTAGAGGGAGGTAAAAAGTATCCACATTTAATTCCTAAAATGTAAAACTAAGGTTTACCGCATTTTCCACGTGAATCATAAAGCTCTGTAACGTGATTAATCACACTTTCTTAATGTTCCGGTTATGTACACCAGATGTTAGTTGAACTAAATCGTTCCCAGCATTATACAAAACTAAAATTATATGAGTGAATCATTTAGTAAACCGATTCACTGAGATGACGCCGACAAAACTGACAAACTCCTCCCACCGGAATTGCATAACCAGAGGTCGTCTGCCTAGAAAATCCACATGGAAAAGACAATTTAGACAACATTTAAGCTGAAATAATCAAAACATTTGTTGTAAGTTTTTCAGCAATCATACAGTGTTCCCATGTCTGCTTATAGACACTACCGCTTTATGCTCGTTGCTTCTGTTGTCAGAGTATTAACATAAATGCATTTGGGTTTGCTTGTTGTTATTAATGCTAATTAATGACCTAAAAGGTATGTACAGTAAAAAGTCCAACATAATAAAACTTTTCCAAACTTATAGCGTTGTACAATTACTCGAGTGCTTTTCACACCTGGACATCAGCTGTCAAAACAGCCCTGACAAAGAAATCTTTCAGGTAAAGTTTTTTGGAATGCCTCATTAACATGCATGTACGCGTTGTGAAATATGATGGAGTTTGTAAAATAAGTATACTGCACTAATGGCATTTTTACAAAGTTTCTGTCATTGTTTTATATTATGCTTTTTTTTGCATTGGTTTATGCATTCTTCTCTGCTTGCAGACTCGCAATCTAGTCTGACTTTACAGAAATGTCTCGGGAGCAGCTTGCAGTTCAGCAGGCCAGGAAGGCTTTCTTGACTGGAAGATCTAAACCCCTGGACTACAGAATTAGACAACTTCAAAACCTAAAGCGATTCATTAAAGAAAAAACAACAGACATTGCCAGTGCCATAAGAGAAGACCTCCATAAGGTGAATCAATAGTGCAATCTCTGCATGTTCTGTTTGGATGTCTGTTTGCATTGAACATAATAGCTGTGTTTCCACAGACTGCAAATGCAACACAGCTGTTTGAGATCCTCGGCTTGGAGGGAGAAATCAATCTGGCTGTCAGCAAGCTGGCTGAGTGGGCAGCTCCTCGTCCTGTGAATAAAAACCTTCTCACCATTGTAGATGATGTGTACATACAGCCAGAGCCTCTCGGTGTTGTGCTCATCATCGGGGCATGGAACTATCCGATAGCAGTTACCCTGCAGCCTCTTGTGGGTGCCATTGCTGCAGGTAAAGCAAAAATCTACCAAGACTGTCAATATGCCATGTAATTATTGCTATGCTAAAAGGTAAAAACGCCATCAGATATAACAAAGGTAGCCCATGTAGCATAATAGTACACTATGTCTTCTGAAGCCGTACACTTTTTTTCTCTGTGAGGAACAGGTGCAACTATTGACTAATATTCTCTTTATCATCATATTTGAAAGCTGCCTTTGATTTTTTTGTTTCTTTAGGTAATGCTGCAGTTGTGAAACCTTCAGAAGTGAGCTCTCACACAGCCAAAATTATGGAGCTCCTGCCTCTCTACCTGGACCCTGTAATACTTCTTTTAATGACGCTGTCATTTTTAATAGACGGTTTACTCTGGACATAAGTTAGCTTCCGTTCTGTGTTTGTTTATCGGTCTGGTTAGTGCCGCCAACTACAACCACGTCATGCACATTTAAAAATCAAACCGAGGCTTGAGTGGTTTTATATCACTGTATTTCTGAAGGAAGACTGTCTTTAGCCTTCAGCCGGCATATAAGGCAGCGTTTGTAAGCGCAGAGCTGCTTTGTCTACAGCCGTTACTGGGAAAACCTCTTGTTTCTCTATTGCTTAAAGCACCTCCTGCTGGAAGAGAATGAGTTTGCATTTTTAATAAATCCATCTAATTTACGCAGCGAAATTAGCTTGTTATCAAAAAGAATAATGTACTCTAGAAGGCTGTTGTTATTGATTCTATTAGTTAAGTTAAGTTAGGGCCACAAAAGCACGCATGCGCAGTAACGTTTGTTTATGATGTCGTTGAAACCATCTATACATCAGTTTTATATTACTTGCTTAATTCTGAGCTTAAAGTTCACCCAAATATGAAATTCTGTCATTAATTACTCGCCCTCATGTCACTCCTAACCCATAAGATCTTCGGACACAAATTAAGGTGTTTTACTGAAATGTGAGCTTTCTGACTCGGCAAAGACATCAATGCAACTAAAAGGCCAAATCAAATAGTAAGGACATTGTTTGTGGCTCGACCATAATTTAATGAAGCCTACGAGAATACTTTTTGGGTGCAAAGAAAACAAAAATAGCATCCTTATCAAGTTTTTATAATATAATAAGAATAACAAGTAGTTATTGGGGGCAGTCATGGCCTAATGGATCGGGAGATGGAGTTGTTAGCTAAAGGTCATGGGTTTGAGTCCCAGGTCCGGCAGGAATTGTGGGTGGGGTGAGTGAATAACCAGCGCCCTCTCCACCTTCGATACCACGACTGAGGTGAGACCCTTGAGCAAGGCACCGTTCCCCCAACTGCTCCCTGGCCGCTGCAGCACTGGCTGCCCACTGCTCCGTGTGTGTGTTCACGGTGTGTGTGGTTGATCACTTCTCACTGCTGTGTGTGTGCACGTTGGATGGGTTAAATGCAGAGCACAAATTCCAAGTATGGGTCACCATATCTGGCCTCAAGTCACTTTCACTTCACTTATTTTTGTTTACAAAAAAGTATTTTACAAATTACATTTCAACCCATGATGTCACATGTACTATTTTAACAATATCCTCACTACTTTTCTGGCCTTGAACATGGTCGTTTCATTGCTGTCTACTGAGGATCAGAAAGCTCTCAGATTTAATTTGAGCTTAATTTGTGTTCAGAAGATGATAAAAGGTCTTAAGGGTTTGGAACGGCATGAGAATGAGTATTTAATGACAGAATTAAAATTTAATTATGGGTGAATTATCCCTTTATTTCATCCATCTCCATTAATGTGTTCAGGAGATGTATCCAGTGGTAACAGGAGGGGTTCCAGAGACCCAGGAGCTGCTGAAGCAGCGTTTCGACCACATCTTCTACACTGGTAACAGCACGGTTGGGAAACTGGTGATGGAAGCAGCAGCTCATCATCTCACACCAGTGACTTTAGAACTGGGTGGAAAAAGCCCCTGTTATATTGACAAGAATTGTGACATCAGAATTGCCTGCCGGTGAGTCTGCCATGAGTTACATAAACCAAAAAAATATTTTTGTTGTTGGGAATAGTTGAGGACTGGCCAAAAAAAATCACCCAAGTTGGTTATCTGGACACAATATGAACCAAATATTAGCATTTTTAACAATCTTGCACATTTTATACCTGTAAACAGTCATTTGCAAATCACACGTGGGACTAATTAACTCAATATTAATGTCAGATTTAAACTTCTTTAAGTACTTGACTAGTGTGCAATGGCTGCTGGGTTCGTTTCCAACTCCGCTTCCTGTGAAGTGGTGTATTGATGTTCCCTTACTGATGCTCCCTTCAGAATGCAATCTCACTTAAGTTGGCAAAATACCTGCACCTTGACTTTGGGGGAAAAAGTGATAATATTTAGTCATTTGTATCCTATTGCTCACTACGTTTATTCGCTTGATCAGTGTTTTTGCTGTAATAAGCTGTGAGGACATTAGATATAACTGAAATAGTATTGAGAAGCGATATGGAACTCCGGTGTGGTCAAGACCAATTTTGAAGTATAAAAGTAATAATAATCAACTAATTTTCTGAACATAATGCTTCCCAATTGTCTTACATCCTTAGCCGCATCACTTGGGGGAAGTATATGAACTGCGGCCAGACCTGCATTGCACCTGATTACATCCTCTGTGAATCCAGCATCCAAGACAAAGTGATTAATGAGATCCAGAAATGTATCCAGGTTTGTTTATATCTGGATGCTCTCTTTTGTCAATGTGATTTTTTTTTTCCCCTCATCGTTTTATTTATTTACTTACAGGAGTTTTATACGAAGGACCCCAAGAGCTTTGCAGACTATGGACGGATTATTAACCAGCGGCATTTTAAGAGGATAATGGCTCTTATAGAGGGTAGCACAGTGGCTATTGGAGGAGACGGTGATGAATCGGAGTGTTATATTGGTATGTACCCCTTTAGCAAAAGTTAAGGATATATGTAATGCTGTCATGAGTTCATTTTTTTCTTTGTGCTTCAGCTCCTACTGTTTTGAGGGATGTGACACCAGGATCCAAAGTGATGCAGGAAGAGATCTTTGGGCCAATTCTACCCATCATCAATGTTAACGGCTTAAAAGAAGCAATTCAGTTTATCAACGAAAGAGAAAAGCCTCTTGCACTCTATGTTTTCTCTTCCAGTAAAAAGGTAGTGGGATGCACTGTTTCCACCTACAGTAAAACAGCAAATAAACCATTTGTATTTAATCGCAGGTCATTAAACAGATGATATCAGAGACATCTAGTGGAGCGCTTGTAGCCAATGACTGTCTGGTGCATTTCACCTTAAGTGATTTGCCTTTTGGTGGGGTTGGTGAGTATCTTAATTTAATTTGTATGGCTTACTAAATCAGAAAAACATTGATCTATTATGTAATTGTAACAGGGAATAGTGGAACGGGTTGCTACCATGGCAAATACAGCTTCGATCAGCTAAGTCACCTTCGCGGCTGTCTTATTAAGAAGCTGAACATGGAGGGAGTGAATCAGATGCGCTACCCGCCCCATACAACGGAGAAGTTACGCTGGGCCCGTGTTTTACTCTTAAAGCAGGTTAATCTGGCTCGCTGGCGTCAGGTGGCACAGGTTGCTATGCTTGCTGCACTGGCAGCCTTTGTGGTGCAGGTGAGATGTTCCTCCGAATGGGTAAAAGTAGTAAATAAGAGCTAAATATAATGTTTCCGACAAGATATTTAATAGTAGGCTTCTTAAAAGTATAATATATCCAATGCAAATACTTACACTACCAAATCAAAATGTGGTGCTGTCCAACGACTAACCGTGATTAATCGCGATTAATATATACAAATATTTTTCTTAAATATATACATGTATTGTGTGTGTGTATATATATATTATGTAAACAAAAACTTTTTTAATTTAATCACGATCCTTTGAAAGTATAAATTTTTCAAAATCAAACAAACAAAAAAATATCTGTAAATGTATTTGTAAATAATTATTTGTAAAATATCTGTAAAATTTAAGATGGGAAAATGTGTTGCTGTTCATATGCCTTTATTATTGTTCCTAGGTAGACTGTAAAAGAGAATCCTTTGACCTTTATACTCTAGAATGTTATAAAGTACAACCATGCCTTACAATAATCTACGGTCTAATCTGCTGTCTGAAACGCACCTAAATTTGTCTGCCTGTTGTAATGTAGTTCTCATGAAAAAGTTTCATTTGTGTTTTGTGCTTTGCAGAGGTTTTTGCGACGATGAGGACAACCTCTTTGACCCATCATCTTAAGAGGGCTGTTGATGTGATTGAAGATGTTAATATATCCAGCACTCATAATTCAAGCAGAGAAGAGTCTCTTATGATCTTGTACACTTGATCTTGTGCATGTCTTTATTGTTACTCAGATTTCTGTTCACATGTAATAACCATGATCGGATACAGACTATAGAACTCTTGGTAAAATTTTAAGACTTAATTAATTAGTCACTAGCAAGCATTATAAAATTAAGGAAAAACCAAATAAGAGTCTAGCCACTTGAATTATATTTTTTTAATGAATAAGTTACAATAAACAACCCCATGTTCTACTATTAATTGTGTGATTTGTGCATCACATTTAATAAGCCTCTGGTACACCCACTTGAGCAGCTCTACGTTATAAAGAGCAGATAATGTTCTGTCATAAGTGGACATGTGTCCTGTACCAATGCGCCGCCTTCTGACGAGACGAGCCCAACTTCAACAAACGCCGCTGTCGCGTTCTGATCTGCCGCGACGTCACCGCAAAGCATTCCGCTATTCTGAACCTCTACAAACGAGTTGATGTAAGTATTAGACGAGACGCGAAGCGAGTTTATATGTTTGTCAAATGGTCGCATGACTTTTACAGACACATTTCGTAATCGTTTATACATTTTCTGTGTTCACGCGAACTACTATGCCTAAACGTTAATCGTATACCAACTGCTTTCGTCTCTTAAAATAAAAATGTTGTGCATCCATAAACGTGCAGCCTGTAAACTTATTTATTCACGGCAGTAACATTTGTGACCAATTTTTGAGGTTAAAGAGATTAAAATCCTTTGTGTTGAATTTTACACCGATATGTCAACTGTTAATGAAAGCGCAGTTGACTTTTGTTAACCATTGTTCGTGATTTCTAAACGGTCACGTGGCCAGAGCTGTGTAAGAAAAGCCACACTAAACTGTTTATAGATAGAGTTACATGAAGAAATATTTTTTATAAAGTAGATTTGAATCAGGAAATCATAAAGTGTTAATCAGTGCAAAATTAAAAGATAAAAATGATGGCCTTAACAAATAAAAAAGTTAATGACCTCAGCTCGAAGAATATAGAATTTCCCATAACAAATTAAATATATATATTATACAGAATAGAAGAGCATGACCTCTGGACAGATTTCACAATTACCTTGGGTACACAAACTTTTGTCTTTCAAAGTTATTTTCAGTCTTCCACACAGCATCATCTTTTGTCAAGAGTACCTTAATTTCTGAACTGAAATGGCCAATGGAATTCCAAGAAACCTGACATAATTTTATTGACAATTTTATCAGCTTTGACAAATTTCTGTTTATGATAAGAATTCATACAGAATTTCCTGGAATTATAGTTGACTTTTAAGAAATGGACCTTTTTTTTTCTGCTCACACCTTATAATTCAGACCTGTACACATGGAGAAGCAGGTTGTGGATGGGTTAAGGGAGGTCTTCCAGTCGGGCAAATCCAGACCCCTGCAGTACAGAAAACATCAGCTTAGAGCCCTGCACCGGCTCATCACTGAACGGCAAGCAGACATCGAGCAAGCTCTAAAACAAGACCTCAACAGGGTACTGCAGCCATTTGGCAGTTTGCTTAAAGCTATAAAATATAATTCTGTGAAAACCCTGAATGTTTTTGTTGCCATTAAAATCATTCACGTTACTGAACGCTAAGTCTTTATTGTCACTGTCATCAAACAGAATACATATAACACTTCACTCTTTGAGCTGATCAGCATCGAGAATGACATCAAGTTGGCGGAAAGCGAAATAACAGACTGGGCAGCTCCGCGACCTGTGAAGAAGAATCTCAACAGCGCTCTGGATGATGTTTACGTCAAGCCTGAACCTTTGGGTGTTGTGCTGATAATTGGAACCTGGAACTACCCTTGGGCCATGATCCTGCAGCCCCTGGTTGGAGCTATTGCAGCTGGTAGTACGATTTTTTTTTAATAATAACAATCAACATGAAAAGATGTGTGCAACCATGCACTATATAAAGCATGTACAAACAGAAGAAAATGTTGGGCCGGACTTGTTTTTCATCTATTGGGAATAAATTGGATAATAAAACAATAATAAATACAGTAGGAGGTGATGAAACTTGATAAAACATGTCTAATTATGACAAGTGTGGATATACATTTTAGTGATACAGTAAGTTTAGGAAGCACTGTTGGACAAGATCAGCTCAGCGTGTGCTGCTGGTGTGAGTGAAGCTTACTCAGAATTACAGGGATAGGATACAGGTCTATAGAGATCTGATCAGATCTGTAGCAGATCTAGACGTGTGGTGGAGAGGTGGAAAGCTAAATCAAATTCTAATGCTGCTCAGTACTGAGGTTGGCTGAAGTTATCACATTTTGAAGAAAGATTAAATGCTAGGAATGTGGATTCAGAAATTATTTGTTGATTTTTATTTCATGTTAACTTTTAATCTCTGTAAGCTCCACATTGTTTTCTATTTCCTTGTGTTGTTTAGGCAATGCAGCTGTGTTGAAACCCTCGGAGCTGAGTGAGCACTCTGCTAGAGTTATGAAAGAACTACTTCCTCTATATCTGGATAAGGTGCATGAATTAGTTTTGTTTCTGTGATTCAGTCATGTTTGATGTTGATGGTTTTGAAGGAACAGCTAGCAAAAACTTTCGAATTTATTTTAGGAGATGTATCAAGTGGTGACGGGAGGGGTTCCAGAGACCCAGGAGCTGCTGAAGCAGCGTTTCGACCACATCTTCTACACTGGGAGCAGCACTGTTGGGAAACTGGTGATGGAAGCAGCAGCTCATCATCTCACACCCGTGACTTTAGAACTTGGTGGAAAAAGCCCCTGTTATATTGACAAGAATTGTGACATTGCTGTGGCATGCCGGTAGTATACAGTTTTATGGGATAGTTCAGCTAAAAATGAAAATTTGTTAATTTTCTTATTCAATGCAAAAACGAATAGAAAAATGTCTCATTGTTGATTTGTCAGGACTAATTTAAATTAATTAATTTTAAAGCTCTTGGAAACATTATCATCTGAAATAACAGATTTCCAAATGTCTTTATATCAGACGAATAACCTGGGGGAAGTTTGCAAATTGTGGCCAGACATGCATTGCCCCTGACTATATTCTGTGTGAGCCAAGCATTCAGGATAGGATAGTTGAAGAGATTCAGAAAACACTACTGGTGTGTATTGTTTTGTTTTATTGTAGTACATGTGCATGTTAATAGTTACATAGTTGACCTAGAATCTTAACTCATTTCAGGAGTTCTACCAAAAGGACCCTAAAAGCTCTCCAGATTATTGCCGAATCATTAATACTCGTCACTTTGACAGAGTATTGGCTCTAATGAATGAATGCACTATTGCTGTTGGAGGAGAGAGTGATCGCTCACAATGTTACATAGGTAAGGACAATTTTTATTGCCAGTAATAAAGGCATGACTTTTAACGCTAGTTTAGTAAATCAAAAACAAGCATTTTTCTTCCCTACCAGCTCCTACGGTTCTGAAGGATGTTTTACCCCATTTCAAAATCATGCAAGAAGAAATCTTCGGACCACTGATGCCAATCATCACTGTTAATGGCTTGAGTGAGGCCATAAGTTTTATCAACGCAAGAGAAAAGCCATTGGCGCTCTATGTGTTTTCCTCTAATAAAACGGTATTCTTTTCATTACCATTTTTAAAATACTTTTAAAAACTAATTTAAAACAATTCAGAATTTTTTCTTTAAAGACATAATATACACACACACACACACACACATATATATATATATATATATATACTGTATATATATATTTTTTTTTTTTATCAATTTATTTTGGAATTACTGTGTCAAATAAGTATTTGATCACTTGAGTCAAAGAATTTTAGTATTTGGTACAGAATCCTTTGTTAACAATTACAGAGTTCAAACAGTTCCTGATTGTCCCACTCCTCCATACAGATATTCTCTAGATCTGTCAGGTTTCAGGGCTGCTTTTGTTTCAGCTCCCTCCAAAGATTTTGAATTGGATTTAGGTCTGGAGACTGGCTAGGTCACTCCAGAACCTTGATATGCTTCTTACGGAGCCACTCCTTGGTTT
>JAUMHQ010000075.1:4655017-4668931 GCA_032361165.1 Enteromius paludinosus | reverse complement strand
GGTGTGTGGCTTTCCTAATCAAGTCCAATCAGTATAATCAAACACAGCTGGACTCAAATGAAGGCGTAGAACCAGCTCAAGGATGATCAGAAGAAATGGACAGCACCTGAGTTAAATATTTGAATATCACCGTGTGATATTTCCATTTTTCCTTTTTAATAAATCTGCAAAAATGTTAACAATTCTGTGTTTTTCTGTCAATATGGGGTGCTGTGTGTACTTTAATGAGGAAAAAAATTATTAATTCAATTAAAATTTTCTTTTGGTAATATGAAATGGCTTTAAAATTTCGTACAATTTTTCATTTGGCTTAATTACATTTTGCTACTCCAGGCTATTTATGAATACGTTTTTATGTCAGACTTTACATATTAACATATGAAAATCCATTGATAACCGAAAATAAACAAAGAAAAAAACAATTTCAATATTTATTGTGTGATGATGATTTATATAAAACATACTAGTTTCTTTTACTATGGTTACTGATTTACTGATGCCATGTGACACTGAAGACTGGAGTAATAAGTACTGAAAATGATTAATATCTTAATTAATTAATTAGATATGTCATTTGTATTAATTAAATTAATAATTGTATTGTGCTTTTTAACAAATAAAACTCTCACCGGTCATGCACGCAGGTACAGCTGGCTGGAAGCTCGACGGAAGCGTTGCTGCCCCCGGTGGAGCAGGACAGACAAGATGACATATGACTGGTGCACTCGCCCTGCTGCCATGACAACGGGCTGCCGCCAAAACCCTGCATCTCCATCATGTCCCCGTGGTCTACTAGGGCGTGGGAGTGGAATAGACGGAAAAGAGACAGAGAGCAAGAGAACGAGAAAAAAAAAGAGGTAATAAGAGATGAATAAGCAAAACATGAAACCTGCTCTAGTAACCTGCATCTGAAGAACATATTTGAGATAGAGGACTATTGATATTACTAGGATCATTGAAAATGGGCATTTTCTTTACTCTCAGAGCTACAGAAGCTGAAGTACGGTGGAAAGCTGCCATACGGGCATTAATTTCCCATCCCAGACACCATAATACATCTCTACTGGAAATTAGCCTCTTAGCTGGAATGGAGCAGCCATAAAGCATCTAATTCAGCTCAAAAGTCTCAGGCCTCAGCTCAACCATGAGATAATTAAGGAAGAGTAAAATGCATCCTTAACTGCATTTTAATAAATCTGATTTGAATGTTTTATATATTTAGCAATTTGTCAGTTTTGAATGGGATTTTAGATTAGGGCTGTCAATCAAGTAAAGAAATTCATTACATTGAATAAATGATACATCAAATAATTGAAATTAAATACATTTACTCATCAACTTTGATTATTATTATTATTTTATTAATTACTTAAAGGCATTATTTTGGCAGATGCAAATCACTTAATAATAAAAGTGTCTGTAGATGCCGTTAGACGTGTTTTATTTTCATATTACAGAATATAAAAATATCCAGAGGGGCCATTTAAACACAACTTGCTTTTGCATTATGTCTGCACTGGGTTTTTTAAACATTGGTCTTTGTAGTAGAGTCAAATCTTCTTTCTTGCCATGGGTACTGCAGTTTTAAATGTCTTCTGCCTGATTCTGTTGGGTTTCTTTAATGTAAGAACACATCTCCTGCACTGCAA
This sequence comes from Enteromius paludinosus, assembly GCA_032361165.1. Taxonomy (NCBI): domain Eukaryota; kingdom Metazoa; phylum Chordata; class Actinopteri; order Cypriniformes; family Cyprinidae; genus Enteromius; species Enteromius paludinosus. The sequence goes on along the minus strand of JAUMHQ010000075.1, from coordinate 4,667,282 downwards.
GCGCAGTTTGCCAAAGAGCACTGACTAAAGGTTGTACTGTTTAGCGTATAGGTGAGAAAACAATTAATTGCACATTTGGTTATTTTTTAAATAATAAACGCGATAAATTGACAGCCCCAATTTAGATGCGCTTTTTTTCTTCAGCTATTTCTTCCGGTCAGAAATGTCCTTAAACACACATAATGAAATCAAAGCAAACCTGAAATATATAAGGATATCAAAAACATGCATCTATGAATGAACTGAAGGAAAAGGTGTAAAACGATGCGGGGATGCCATGCCAGGAGACCTGCCAGTCAATCGATCAATCAATCACAGTGTCACAAATCAAGCCAGGCACTGGTAGAGCTTGGAGAGGAGTATAGAAGACAGACAGTAACCATTCCTACCATGCTGGATGCATCAGATCGAACCATGACGAAAATAAAGACAAATCAAGAAGAGGAATGTATACTGTGTGTAGCTGTACAATAAAACGTGAAGAGAGTGAATCAACTGAACCAAAGGAGTCGATAGTAAACGTAAATGCTCTTCACCTTAATTCTTCAGGTTGGAGCTGGTGACCTGCTATACACTGGTCGTAACCAAAATAACAGTGTGGACGGAGAGCATGTATTCAATAGTCTGACGTGGGCTATGGGACTTTGGTAAGGCTATGATCGAATGGGCGACGCGTTCACGGAACGATTCGTGTGTCTACTACACCAGAACCCCACAGGACCTAACTGATATAATGAAAGGTGACTGCAGTTAGTGAAGAATTACAGTGAACAGCATTGCAGAAAACCGGCTCAACACAAGGAGGGACACCAAAACAACAACAACGACCACAACTCAAACCAAAGAGGAAAAGAGAGAATTCATTATGGGGAAGGAGACACGGTTCTGACAAGTAAGCAGTGGAGCGCATTCGCCGCAATATTAAAAACGGGAAAAGAAACATATAATGCATAACGTGTGCAAACTCGACATGCAAAGCCCTCAAGCATTTGGCAGGGAAACCAAGTAAAGGCACAGAACCTAAAAATAACCAAGACTTCTCTAAGGACTTACTCGTGTCAACCAAAGAGTGCAAAAGGAAAACAGCAAATCATTGGAAGCATTGCTGCCTAGCCTCCACAGTCAGGCCCAACAGTGCAGAGAGGAGGAGAGCTCCATGAACGCACATCATACCTCTTAGGGTGTGTGTGTGTGTGTGTATATTTGTGTGCGAGGAGGAGAAAGGACAAAGGCAGAGTAGTAGTAGTGTGACAACGTGGCAGGGCAGTGGAAGCTCTCCCGACTGTGAGAAAGGTTAGCGTAGGTAACCCTCGGCAACAGAGGTGTGGAGGGAAAAGAGTGATGACAGCGAGGAGAGTGAGTCAGGGGGAGAGAGATGTGCACTGTACTGACCTCGCTCGAAAAATGTGGAAAATCAGGGATATTCAGGTTTTGTGTGAATAATATATTGATATAATAGAAAAAGGCTTCAACATTAATATTAGGTGAATTAATTTAAGAATTAGAATTTTTCTACATCAATATAAAAGGTTAAAATCTATACATTTATACACATATTGTTCTTGTAACAATTATTACATTTAATAAATAAAGAAAAAAAAATAAGAATAAGTATAAAAATATAAAACATTCAAATTATGTAAATAAAATCAATCATTTGAATTTTGGCTTAAAACTATACACGTTTTAGCAAAAAAAATATTTTAAACATATATACATATTGTATTGTATTTTATTTACATTAACAATTTATTTTAACATAATATATTTTCAAAAATCATATTTTAAATTATGTAAATAAAACCAATAACTATAACACTATTTTGGGTTAGAACTATTAATTTTAGCTAAATTGATGTGTTATCATATGGTACATGAATGTTGAAATAAAATAAAATGAAAAATGTTTGCATATTCAAATGATGGAAATTAAATCAATGATTATTTTAGGTTGAAACTATGCACAATTTAACAAAAAAAGATTTGCATCAATTAATATAGTACTACTGTACTGTATATGCTACATTTATATTATTATAATATGCAACATGGGAGTGGGTGGATGAATTTAAGACAAATTTATGATCCAACACTGGCATACTGTTGTAATACACATTTACAGTGTGTAAAGTTCTTGTGGTGTTTAGTAACTTTTCATATATTCCACACACTCAGGGTCTTGTGCCACTTGACCTAGCAGCAAATATTAGCATGGTTACAAGCATAGAGATCAGGTCAACAACTTTAAGAGTGACAAGTGAACCATGACACCCGAGGCGCCTACTGTGTCTCAATCTGCCCTCGCTGACCGACAAGCGGCCGCACTGCTGGGTCAATGCTTGTGGGGACCAGGTAACAGTTGGGATGGAAAGAAAGTGGGAGGAGAGGAAGAATGAAAGGAAGGAGGGAGAATGAAGTGAGCCACTGGTGATAAAAACCTTTCATGACATTAGGATCTGTGAGGTTCCGTGAGCAGATCATAGAGATCATAGCGTGAAGTCTATCTTCCTCCTCCTCATCGTCGTCCAGAGAGGGCGCACGACTGCCCGTGGTGTGGTGGTAGTTTATAGTGACTGCTTGGGCAATAAAAGAACACAGTTTAGCATCCGCCTCTGAAGCAAAGTCACGTTCCACTCACACACACTGCAAAAAATAAAAAATAATTTCCTTGTTTTTTAGCAAAATATATAAACATGCTTAAAACGAGCACAACTGCATACCATATTAAAGGCCACTGCATACCGAGACTTTTTCATGGGATTTGTCATCTCTTACTATCAAAATGCTTGCCACGGATGCGAAAAAGCAGAAAATCGAACCTGATTCGATATTGACACAATTTGGGGTTGTATTTATCTTTTAACATTTGAAAATTTCGCACTCATTGTGCAATAATGACCTTAAGCCTCGCTTTCAGAGAATACACACTAAATTAATAGTTATTTTAATTGTTTCTACTTTTTTATTTTTTATTTAATTGATTACAATTTTATTTAAAAGTTTCTTTTTTTTTTTACATTTATGATAAAAAAGAAGGCCATCCTAAATTTCCAATTAAAATCTTAAAATGAATTTTAAATGAATAATAAAAAAAGTGTTTTAAAAAAGGTTTAATTATTATTTCTTGAATTAAAAGCTAAATCAAGATATGTTCTTTGAAAACAAGGCTTGACATCTTAAGCAATTGTGCTTCTCAAGTAAATGAATCTTGTTTTAAGGATGTTTTTGATATTTCAACTGAAAAACGAGTGCATACATACACAGATATAAAAAGGAACACTGTCATCCCAGTCAGAAGAGTTGAAAAACTAAAGGCTGCGTCAAATACTCACAACCTTCCCAGCAGCCTCCACAACGGCTGTTATGTTCCACAGAAAAGTGAGAACAAAACACAGACAACAATGATATGCGGGGATGGTGTCTGATGCAGCCCTGTTCAGCGTTCACACATCAGGGAAATCAGGTCTGGCTGAACAGTGGCTGTGAGTAATGGATATGTGAGCACCAATAGGGTTTTAAGATGTGGATTGGCCCCCAAAAAAGTACTTAATTCACACTTAATTACTATGCAAGATTCATGCATTTTAATAACTGGCTTTGAAGTTTTGGGGTCACTGTGGATAGATGAATGGATGGATGGATAGACAGATACTGTGTGTGTGAAAAGAGACAGAGATGTGAAGAGGACAGGCACATTTCTGCTGAGGCTCACTTGAGTCGTGACGGTGCCCCGGATAGACGATGCGAAACACGTAGTCTGCAGCGATCTGCTCCTCTCCATCTCCGTCCTGATCTACTAAACGGGCCGTGCTGTTCCTCTTACGGAGCTTAGGGAAGACTTTACCCTGTTAAGCAAACACACAGAGTAATAATCAAACTAAACTTTGCTTTTTAGTCCAAACAAGGAACATTTAATAATGAATGTGTCAACAAGCAAAAATTAGAATCGGATGTTTCTTCATCAGAACAGATTTAGCATTACGTTACTTGCTCACCAATGGATCCTCTGCTGTGAAAGGGTGCCGTCAGAATGAGATTCTATTAAAACATCATACTGATGGCCTGGATTACTGATGTGGATTATTTATTATGATGTTGCTGTTTGGACGGCACCCATTCACTTCAGAGGATCCGTTGGTTAACAAGTGATGTAATGCTAAATTTCTGTCAGCATCTTAATTTTCATTCTATTCTTTATGGATTTGGATGTTTGAAATGTTACGGACTAATTTCAACGTTCTATAACGTGACTGTAATATGTTCTGCAGCAAAACACTCACCTTGCCCTTCTGGGACCAGAGGGGGGGTTCAAGCTGACCCCGGGGCAGTAAACCCGTCTCCAAACAAGACAGGAAAGCCAGCAGGTGGCCCCCAGGAGGGAAGTGCAGAGGAGGCCGCTGGATCCCGTCCTGACTTACTAACACCAGAGTACCCCCACAGTCCGCTGAGAGAAATTTACATGAATTCAAAAATATATTTGAATCAGTGATATAATGTGAATTAAATCAGTAATTGATAATGAATGAGATATGTCCTCTGCACAATCTGATTTGCATTGTAAAAAGCGCTATATAAATAACGGTGACTTGACTGAAATATGTGCTACATTAACTTATTATAACAAGACTTACGGCGCTGGTGACAATGTATGCAGACGATCTGTCTTAAAGGCACTGTCAAAGCGTAGTCCCAGTAAATACTATAGGGTGATGAAAAGAATTTAAACGAGGGAGAGAGAGAGAAAATTGTTCTGTTCAAACAGATCAGCACATTAAGATGTCTATTTGTTTCTTACAAGCGTATCAATCGTATAAATTCAGTAACGATACTTAGTTGAGCCAATGTAAATGTGTTCGTTCATTTGATAGCGATATTCTTATTTTGCTAATAGAAAGCAACTGAAACAACAATCTGTCATTTAGGATTTTTTTTTCTGTTTGTTGGAAGAAAAAAACAATAATCCTATAACAGTAAATGCATAATTTATTCATGCTGCAATGCATGCTGGGATCTCACAAAGCCTCAACAATACAAAATTCTTTGTTCTGACAACTGTGTTTAGCTAGTTGGGACATTTGGGAAGTTTTTTTTGGTCTGTCAAGGATTTTTATGCCCAGTAGCTTCAAGAAAATGCATTTTGAGACAAAAGGTTTGACACATATCTTATGCTTTTCCTGTAAAAGTAATTCCTCTGTCCAACCTAGTAACCTCGGACCAGTCAATTCAGTTCCTACATGTTAAGTACAGTTGCAGCAAAATGAACTGCACTGATTGACCATCTCAAATCATTCCAAGCTATTCCGACCCATTTTACCTGATGACCTAATTTACCAGATTCCCCCTTGTGTGTGTACAGTATATATTACCTCTTCTCCAAGTCACAGTCTCCCAGAGTGCCATTGATTAGCTGATTGGGCGTCCACTTCAGTGTGAGTGTTTCGGCTGTCTGATGAAGGGACAGGTAACCCCGCAGCACCTCCATGTCCTTCTTCTGCAAGGAACAAAGTCTGTTCAATGAAACACAGCGGCTTCCCCGACTCCTCTAAAAATTACTAGCATAATCAGCAACACCTTTCTTTGCTAATACAAAAAAAGAGAGCAGAAAAAGGAGAAACTAGAGACAAATGAGTGTTAAAAACAACAGTGCGACATAAATAAAACGTCTCTGACGATTTACTGTGATGATGAGAGCTGCGAAACGCATCAGGTTTCACACAGAAATCCAATTAAACCTGAATCACTCCAAACCTTTTGGCAAGGGTCCTTTACACCATTGATTTCTACAAGTCCTTGCCAGACCAAGCACTTTCTGTGCCCAGTTACATCAGTCACCGTTGCAAATCTCACAAACACTTTCATGCACACATTCATTCTGTGCCTGACTCATTTGATGACAAATCTAATGTGGTGTTATGGCTAATCCAGTCTGCCTTTTCCAGTTCACAAGAGTAGCCAACTTGCAGCCGGGAAGTCAGCATGGGTCGGAGAGCTAAAAAAGCCAGGGAAACCCATCTGACCATTCATTACACAAGGGAAGACAACAACTTGAACAGTTCTACCTATCTACTGGATCAATTCCCATAACCAGCAGCCCTTGAGATCCGTTATATTGATTAGAAGACATTCATTGATGTAAAATGAGTCAACAAAACAACTGTAGATGCAAATCAAACTAGTGTTCCTGTAAGTGCATTGACATGTGTGTGTGTGTGTGTGTGTGTACTGTCTTACCGGTTGAACGAGTACATTGTTTTTTCCATAGAGTAAGTGAATGCGTGAGTTTTGGTGCAGGGATTCGACGTACTCTCTCGCAGAGGCTGCAAACTTGTCCTCAGACATGCTTCCAGAGGACTGACGCTTTCGGATCTGAGTAAGAACCATCAATTTGAGATTGTAAATGGATTCTTTACTAAAAACAAAACTACTGCACAAGCACAAGAAGCCTTATACTGTATGTATGATATTCTCACCCCAAGTGCAGGCCTGCGGCCCGGCGACACTTCTTGTCCCCTGTGGGCCCCGTGAATGCGATGCCTCTGGACCAGCTCATTTGCTGACGGGTCCGTCCAGAAGTGATCCGATGTCTTGAGCTTAGTGTACTCTAGCGCGCAAGGCCCAACTACAGATGAAAAATATAGATTTGTAATGTAGAACATATTGTTTGTAATGAGAACATATTGTCCTAAAGAAATGCAAAAGTGAAATAGGATAAAATAATGAACGCTAACACCATTTACATTTTTTAATCGAACAATATTACATTAGCTGCATTTGGAGCAAAAAAGGGTGTGTTTTGTGCATCAGATAGACTCTCACCCAGCAGTGCCGCCAGTATCGGGCCAAACACAGAGTCGTGCATGAGGGCCTCCTTTTCATAATACTTACTACAGACACACACAAACAGCAAACACACAAAATGGGTGTGTGTGAATAACCAGAGACCTCTTTCAAAGGCTGAACAAATAACACATTATTTCACGAGCTCCATATGACAGCCCAAACAATCACCACGGACAAATGATACATTTCCAGCTTTAATCTGGGCAAATAACACTTTGCATAAGAGAGACGAGCAATGCATGTTATGCTAATAACTAATTTTGCATTTTATTGATATAAAAATTATTTACTTTGCCTAAAAGTTCAATTATTCTTTCAATCCTAAAAACCATCATACAAAGTTGCATTAACTGAAATAAAGCACTGATGCTAATTACCTTGCATTGTCCACAATATACTGCACTATTTTGTCCAGGACTTTATCAAAGAGGGCTGTGCGGACCCATATGTGCTTGATGGCCTGGGCAGAGAGTGGCTGAAGAGCTCGGCCGGCAGAAGAGCCCTGTCTCCGGAGGGGCTCCTGTCCTGTGCTCTGGGTTCTCCTGAGAAAGACCATCAATATTATGTTCAAGAACAAACACAAAACCTAAGCAACTATAGTCATTACAAACCAAATTGTCTTATGCGATCAAGTGGCACAATAGTAATTATCTTAAAGACTAACAACAAAAAAAACTGTTCCCCCAAAAAGTTACAAAGTGTGTTTCCGTCAATCATATTGTGCTTCTTTTTGTCCTCATATGACCTGCTTAAATCCAATGCTTCAACTGTCTGGTTTTATGAAAGAAGCAAGGGACACAAAAAGGATTATGACTGTGCCTGTCAGTGGGTGTTTCTAAGTGTTTGTGAGTCCATATACTTCTCCATACAGCATCTCAACAGGATGACCTGGCTTCTCATCTGTAACAGTGCAGGATGGCCATATGAAGTCAAAAAACCCACTCGAACCCACCAGGCCCTTCAGTCAACCAGGACAACACAGTCATATTCACACAATGACAAGGACAGAGCACGTGTCATCCCAAAAGACTCACCTCAGAGCATATAAAGAGATCAATCCCACAGATAAAAAAAATGTTTCGGTGCATTTCATGTCATTCATGCATTTAGATTACATACGTTTAACATAAACAAATCAAATAAACTTAATGTGATTCAAATGCATCAGTCATATGTGAATGAAAACGGGCAAGAAAAGTTGAAAGCAAAGTTAAACTACAGTTGTAGTTCTTGTTTTTCTCTTTCCTTCAGTGATTGTGATTCGGTGATTACAGCAGCTGTTCATCATTAACACACTATCATCACAGAATTATCTCATTAACTCCAACACCGCTTCAATGCTACTTGAACACTCTGCAGTGTAGAAACACGTGAACACTGAGCAGTGTAGGGACTCATTCAAGACTGAAACATTTTTTTTTGGAGTGTAACATAAGAGCCAGAACATCTAAGATTAGAGTTGTATCATCTGTCATAGGATCCACTAACTCAAACAGTCAACAACAACAGTTACTCCTGAGCAGTAGTTTGGACAAAATCCCCATAAATGACCCTCCGCAAAGACCTGCCCACATTAGTTCCTGTTGCTGTGTCCGACCAGCCATGGCACTCTCATTCACACTACACGCCACGTTCTCACACACTGGAAAATACTTTTCGAAGCAAAGAGGACACTGACAAGGTGCTGATAGGAAGTAGGTTACTTTTGGATTTACAAAGTCTCTGCTTCCAAATTTTTTCATTTATTTAAGGAATTCAAATAATAAATACCTCTTTAAAGTTACAAATCTTAGTTTGTGTTCTGCTGAGGAAACAAAGTCACCTACATCTTGGACGCCCTGGGGGTAAGCTAATAAACATCACATTTTCATTTTTGGGTGAACTATCCCTTTAAAACAAAAATACTGTATAGTCTTGACCATATCTCTACACTATGCCCTAAAATCTGATTTAATTGTAGATGGCTAACACTGATGTACAAGGACCAAACACTGATTGTAAGCCTAAACGTCACAAAAACTGTCAACTGTTTCTTCAGATCTGATTGGTTAATCACAATGTTGTTCCAGGGACATCTTTGTTGACCCAGGGACATTTAGCACTTGGTAAAATCAAGTTAGCTTATAATAATCACATGCTGCAGTTTCATTATCATTTTAAATATTCAAGCTCTTCACAGTTGGGTGGATTCTGATACTATGTATACAAAATAAAACGCATTGCAAATGGCATTTTATGTTGAATTTAAAATGAGTATTTTTTAACTACTAAAGGTCTGTTTTCACACCAAGAACTACAATAAAACCTCAAAGATAACTAGAATTATAGCTACATTAGTGTTTACACCAGTGGACGAAATTTGTCAAGTCAGGTGGAGGCATTTATCGTTCATCACCTATATAAATATCACTCCAATGACACTCGAAATCGAATTTTCAAAAATGAGTAGTTATAATTGTAGTTATTGTTCTAGCTGTGAACAACACTTAATAGCACAAACAGAATTGGAAAGCTGCCATCCCAAACTCATGACAATGATTTAGCTAAAAGCCAATATACCAGACCACTCCAACAAACTGCATTTCAATCTGCAAACTCCTAAAAATGGACATACTTTACTTTTAGCAATCACTTGTTCTACTACTTATTAATAGGAACTGTAAGTAGAGATGCTAAAAGTCAAAGTTGGCCATAAACTGGAACTGATCGTATTAGCGATGTAAGCTATGCTTTATGACTGATAAGCTCTTCAGACAATGATGAAAGCAGGAAGCAGATCACATCTGGTGTGTGGAGAGGGATGATTTGCTGCTTTGTTGGGCTTTAAACAGAAGATTGGCTCTTGCAGCACTCTAAATGAGGAATGGTTTGGGCGGATGCTCCGGGGCTTCGGTCAGCTTCTTATTTTCCCATTAACTCTCCATTAGCAGAGCCACATGGCCAATGTGCCACTGGAGAGTGGACCGCTCGAGCCTAATAGCCACAATCTCCAGGTGACTCAACATCTCTGTTGTGGTCAGAGATTAGTTGAAGCCACTTTGGTGTGTCTGTACAGTAGCTGCTCACACACACACACACACACACACACATTTAAAGCATTAATGTGGAGTGCTGCAGGTCACATGTTTAGTGGTGTTCGCTGCCTGTCCGTTTTAAGCACCCCTCCCCCAACGCACTCACTCGGTTACTCACGTTGCCACAGCAACACTATGGTGTCACAATCTAGAGCAACAAGATGCTTGCTGGTTATTGAATACCTCTACCGCAGCATTTCAGTCTAACAAAGCAACTGCATGTCATTACTTTCGTATGCAAGAGTCATGTTGCACCCAAAACACATTTGTACTGGTACATTTTGTTAAACGATTTCATTTATTGCATCACACTTATAATTGTTTTTTATACAATACGATTTTTTTTATATTTAAGAGTCTCTTGTACTCACCAAGGCTACCTTTTTTGATTACAAATGCAGTGAAAACAGTTAAAAGGAGAAATATTATTACGATTAACATAACTTATTAGTACTGTCAAATGATAAATTACGATTATTCGAATACAAAATAGCAAAAAGACAGTTTTAGTTTATGTATTATTGATTATTTGCAGTTTAAATCAAGACAGAATTTGTTTTCTTGCTTTATAAGTGCAGACTTCTGAACTTTTAGTCATCTGTTAAAAGATTGAAAGATGGCAATTCATTTGCATTGGTATAAAAAGGAAGCAGTGGAAAGTAACAACAGTGGAAATGTTGTTTAAGTGCCATAAACAACATTAAGTGTCATTACACAAAAATATGTGCTAATTGTGGATTCATAATGGACTCTGAGAACCCTTTCTCCCTGAGTTTTTATTAACAGGCCCTCGAACGCTGCACTGAATTCCCTACATTATTGCTCTTGGAGCAGAAACGAAGAGTTTCATCTCCATAGCGTCTGCATACTCATCTCAGGTGCAGGGATTTATTTGCTTGTTTACACTGAATGTCCACCGCTGTGGCCAGCACTCACTCACACACACACAGTGTAAGTGGCAGGCAGTTATGCGATCAATGCCTATGTAAATCAGAGAAGATGAGGGTGCTGTGGTACAGACAGCAGACTCATCCATCTCTGGTGTGCCTGCAGCTGTGGTGTAGTGTGATGTCCGGGCTGGAGGGAGATTGATGGCTGAGGGGTGTTATTGGCTTACTCCCATGATGGACTCTCTCATCGGTGCGCTCAACATTACAGCAGTCCTCCCAGCTCTGCAGACACAGACGGATCTCAGACGAGCTTAGTCACACAGACTGGCTTAAAGGAATATTCCATGTTTATTTTCAGCTTAAAGATGGGATTGTTCACCCCGAGATCATTTTTTTACTCACCCTTATCTTTTTTTAAACACACAATAAAACAGAAAATAGCTAAATATACAAAACTTTCATTTTTGGGTGAACTGTCTCTTTAAGACATTTTTTTTTTTACTTACTGGTTCCACAATTTTTTACCCCCAAATAGCTTTATTCATTCTTGACTGTCTGCACTTGTGACAGTGCCCTAAAGCAAGATTGTTTTTTTTTCACTTGGATCTTCTGTGATTTCTTCATTTCTCAGAGCACAGTGACAGCTCTCTGTCATTCCTGGTGTCTGGCTCTCTAGGAAAAACTAACCGTGTTTTCTGTAATGCTGCAATGCCAAAACATACAGTACTGTTCAAAAGTTTGGGGTTAGTAATTTTTGTCATGCTTTTGGAAGAAAAGTCTCTAATGTTCACCAAGGTGGCATTTGTTTGCTCCGAAATACATCAAAAACAGGAACATTTTGTCCACAAGGCCCACGAGGCTATCGGCCATCGTGAGTTTGAGTCCCGGCTTGCAGACCTTTTCCAATCCCGGCCCCTATCTCTCTACCGCTTCACTTCCTGTCAACACTGATCTATCCTATCGAACAAAGGCAAAAAGTGCTTTTTGTAAACATTTTGTAAAATTATTACATTTTTTTCTTCCTGTGATGGCAATTTTTCCCAGTCTTCAGAGTCACATGATTTCTCAGAAGTTGTGGAAATCAAAATACATTCCTCTTACGAATCTTTGATCAATAGAGAGTTAAAAATATAGAAAATGTACAGAAATGTGTCTATGTGAAGTTCACTGTCACTCTTGGTCAATTTAATGCATCCTTGCGGAATAAACGTATTCGGTAACACTTTATAATAACTACACACTATGAATGATTAGTTAAGCATTAGTAAGCGTTTATTTCATCCTTCATAAACCATTGTTATGCGTTAGCAAACAGTTTACAGGTGCATCTATAAACACCTTGTTCTTGAGCGTATATATAATGTTTACTAACTGTATTTTCATGCTTTATTAATGATCAGTTTATCATTTTTTTAATTATTACGTTATTTACAAACCAGTTATTTAGGAGTTGTCAGTGTT
>JAUMHQ010000075.1:4634069-4645840 GCA_032361165.1 Enteromius paludinosus | reverse complement strand
TAGATAGATAGATAGATAGATAGATAGATAGATAGATAGATAGATAGATAGATAGATAGATAGATAGTTAGTTAGTTAGTTAGTTAGTTAGTTATTCAACTTAACATTAGTAGTGTTCTGGTGACCTGGCCATGCATGACAACAAATATTTTTAAGTTGTGCCAACTGAAAATTTCTTGTCTGCAGGACTAAAATGACAGAAGTTGAGGGAACAAAAAAATACTATTAGATATAAGTACTAAGAAATAATATGTTATCAGAGCAAACACACATGGCTCTTTTTTTTAAGCAAGGAAAGGATGTGACTTGTGGCCAGGTATGGTTTTCCATTCTAGAAATTTGTACTCTGAATTTAACCCACACAGCAGTGAGAAGTGAACAACCACGCACACACACACACACACACACACACACACACACACACACACCATGAACATACGCCAGTGCTGCGGCACCCGGGGAGCAGTTGGGGGAACGGTGCCTTGCTCAAGGGTCTCACCTCAGTTGAGCTGTTGAAGGTGGAGAAAGTGCACTCCCCCCTCTTTGTAACTTCTTTTATTCTTAGTTTTGTTGTTGTTTTTAAAGTCACTAATTTTTATTAGTGTGTTTTCATCTGTTTATCTGAATATGCTGTTTCAACAATTTAAAAAAAAACCTTTTGGATTATTCTGAAAACTACAGGTCTTGTACTGCAGTATTACAGCACTGCTATAACAAAAGTGAATCTTATTTTCAAAAGAGTTCAGTGACTCAGGTCAAACAACGATGACCACACCACCTAACTGTTGTTTAACTCGGTTGGAGCTGCCAAACAGAATCTAATGTTGAAGAGTCAAGGGTCAAGAGCCCAACTAAAGCACACAGTGACCACTATAATGGTAACATTATACTTTTTCCTTCAGTGACTGTTTTTTAACATCAGGTGTCTTCAATAACTCTATTTTGGGGGCCTTAAAACACAAGCTTTTGAACACGATGCCTGTATCATCTCCATGTAAACAACAAAAATGTGAATTTGTGAAAAAGGTGATTAAATAGATCACTCACCCATTTATAACAATTAAAAATAAGTGTTTTACATTTTACAAAAATACACACAACATCGACATCCAAGGAACCTTCTATCTTGTTTCGTCTACTCATGTATATGGCCATCTTAGCTCTTCCCAAAAATAAACAACTGCTTGGAAAAAACTATACCAAAGGAAATAAAAAGACATTCTAGTATTGAAAACAAAGGCATGAGATAACAACAATCCATAAAGCATAAAGGACAGTCATGAATAACATTGGAGTTCATAATTGAAACAAAAGAATTAACAGCCACAGCTGAACGAAGGACCCTACACTGTAAATCTGTCACTCTCTTTAACAAAGGGGGTTTGTAAAGTGGACCCTCCACTCAGGTCCAAAATCATCAGTTAAAGCGAAGCAGTCTCTCCATGTAGTGTCGGCTCTCTTATTCAGCTTTTCCTTATTCAAAATCTTCACCAGCATTCTATATAGGCTACTACTTTTCTCAGTGTCATGTGCACATACATTTGAATCAACAATTATTAACAAAAGGCCACTGCAGTCCTTAAAGCCTGGGAGAATGTTCACCAAAGGAAAACGGTCATCAACATAGGGTTCACAAACACCATCACAGAAAGAGTTACCTGAACAGAGGTCACACTTAGGTGGGAGGAAAACAAATCAGCACTGTCCATCTCTGCTCCTGTGCACTGAATTACATGCCCCAGAGTAACCATGTTAGCCCTGCAGATTTCTGACAGGCCGCACTCAGACGGGGCCGGGCACATCCAGCTTCTGAAAAAGCCAGTACAGTGAGATGTGAGGCTCTGGCCTCTTCTTTATGAATAGACTCCTCACTTTAAATAGTCCACGATAAAAGCTTGGTAATCCCAACGTGTTAAGCTGTGTTGACTCCAGTCCAAAACCACACAGACGTGAAATTTCTTCATTTTAACAGAAAACTGACCCCCATCTCCAAATTTTCTCGTTGTTTCATTGTCTTTGATTGAGGTATCATCAACAAGCATCTCACTATCATCAACCACAGAGCACCCTACCCTCTCCACATCCTTCTGAGCACCAGTGGAGACCTCTCTCTCCATTTAAGACTCCTGTGGGCTGTTCTTAGCTAAGCTAAAAAACTGACCATTACTTGTCCCATTACTTCCTTTTATCTGAAACATTTTGATTGTTTTCCTGAAGAACACTTAATCCCTTCTGTTTTGGTCCCTGATTTTCAGTAGGCTCGACTTGTTTCTGTTGCTGAGGATTGTTCTGTTCACTTAATTATTCCCTTTGAGATTTAGAACATTTATCTGTTTTTTGCTCATGATTTTCTAATAACTCCTGTTCAGACATATCACCCTGCAGCCCAAGCCTGGTTGCCCACTGAAGTTAAGCAGGGTCGAGCCTGGTTAGTACCTGGATGAGAGACCTCCTGGGAAAACTAGGTTGGTGTTGGTAGAGGTGTTAGTGATGCCAGCAGGGGGTGCTCACCTTGTGGTCTGTGTCTGTCCTAATGCCCCAGTATAGTGACGCTATACACTATACTGCCAAAAAAGAGCACCGTCTTTTAGATGAGACGTTAAACCGAGGTCCTGACTCTCTGTGGTCATGAAACTCATTGTAAAGAGTAGGGGTGTAACCAAATTCCCACTGGCCCTTGTCTATCATGGGCTCCCTATAATCCCCATCCATTGATTGGCTGTATATCTCTCTCCCCTCTCCACCTCTCGCACTGGCGCCGTTGTCCTGTGGCTGCCGTCGCATCATCCAAGTGGATGCTGCACACTGGTGGTGGTTGAGGAGAGAGCCCCCCACATGATTGTAAAGCGCTTTGGGTGTATGGCAATACACAATAAGGCGCTATATAAATGCTTCATTCATTCATTCATTCATACTCCTTGAGCTTCATTTAAATTTTGTCCGTGAGAAACATTTTGTTCATGTTGTTTTTTCCCTTCAGTTGTATTTGATTTGTTCAGAACAAGCCTCTGAGTGTCACTGGATTTATCTTTTTCTTGAGAGTTGTTTGATTCACCTTGTTGTACATTCCTATTCATATTTTCAGTATTTGACTCTGGACAAGAACGAATGAGATAACCCTCCAGGAACCATCACCCACAGTAATCACAGGAAATCTATAAAATAAAAATTCATTCATTCATTTAAACATTTTAGTAACATCAAAATAAAGCACTTTCCCTCTGTAAGTGGCTGTGGGGACGAGCAGTTTTGTGGTGCTTATAATATAATTAATTAAAAAACAAATATTGGCACATTGATGGCTCAAGAAGGGTTAATTGTTCATATAACATATTGCTTCTATAGATAGATAGATAGATAGCAGGGCTCCCTTTAGTCATGAAGTCACACACACACACACTTCACACACATCATTCCACGCTCTGATCACGACTGAATGTCCCCTGCTGAAAATCAGCCCCAAAAGGCAACACATAAACAATAACCCATCTAGACTGCCAGTCATTAACAACAAAAACACCTCCATCAGCGCCACCTGAGACAGGTCTTCCCATCAACCCCAGCAGACAACTCCTGTGAATCCATGTCATCCCATATCAAGCGTCTCTCAGCGTAGGCCCCTGACTGCTGAAATCGGCAGGAAAACGATGCCGCCACTGTCCTCGTGAGCAGAGCGAACTGTGCAGCCTCAGAGGAGTTCAAGCTGTGAAGGTCAGGGGGAACCTGGTCCCCTGCAGACAACATCAAAACCTGAGCATGAGCTCCTCAACACTGTGGCAGGGATAATCTCATTGATTGTGGGCAGACCTGATGCTGATTTATCAGCCTGGTAACTGTATCGGGAAGCAGGGATGGAGCACAAAGATCTTCCAGGATGCACTTTTACAACAAATCTGAAGGGTGATCAGTGGCCTTCACCGTCACCTCAGGCAACAGCACTGTGTCTTTAGAAATAACCCGAAAGAAGACCACCAGCTGAGGAGGGTTACATAACTGTGTGTGTTTGTTTCAGCAAATTTGTGCGTAATAGCCTCTGACATGGCCGAATCCCTGTATAGAAACTGTGTTGTCATGGAGATAGACTGTAATTAGTGGAGTCTTCTGCAGCATCTGTGCTCCCCTAAATGATGCCCACAAACAAATATGTGGGAACACAAGACTGGCTGCCAAAAAGGAAAGCTAGATTAGCGATATGTCGGACGATATTTAACTATTTTGACACTGTTTGCATTCAGGGCATACGAAATGTAGTATTGATTAATATGAATCTAATCAATGTTTCTTTTAGCCTGGGCCCGCCCATACTTCCTGTGACGCTACATTCTATTTCGCGAGCAAAGTTAGTCTGGCAAATCTGCCGTTTTAGAGCATTTCCCTTCCCAAAAAAGTGGGAACCAATGAGAAACGAGATGCCGCAGCAGTTCTGCGACCGGAAACCATCCCGGCTTTCAAACATGGCGTGCACCGAGCAGTTTGAAAGACATTTTCCTGACAGGTTTTGTTTGAAAACGGAGCAGAAGTAATTAAAGTAAGACATTTTCCTACTGCTTTAATGAAGCTAGCTACAATTGGTTACGGTGGCTTCAGGTTCCGTCGCTACGCATACGTCATCGGAATGAGTGGTCTGATCTGAAAATGACAAAAATGATCTGAAATTCTGCATATAGGCTGCTACTTGTTGCAGTTTTTGTCTTGTTTTGTTATTTTATTACTTAGTTAGAAAAATATATATTTGGCGTATGAGCCTTTTTTTTCTTTTATAGCTTATATTTTTCTCTGTTCTCACAAGCTCTGCGCGTGATGTGAATCTTCACGTTCTGATGTTTATGATGCTTTTTCCACGTATAAAATGAATCCCTGGAAACAAATTAAGTTATTTTAATGGGTCACAGCCACGTATCAATTAAAATTTAATTACTTGTAATTTAGCGTAATCTAATAATGTCTTAACGACCGTCGGTTGTCGGTTAGAAGAAATAAAATTAGCTAAATTAACATTCCAATACATTCCAAAAAAAAACCCAATAGTACACCTGCTTATGAATAGCCTATTGCTTAATGCTGGAGAACACAAAAAGGAGGACTTACCAATTGCAAACTTTTGAATTGTTGTGTATGTAAATTATGAATGCACTAATATACAAATATATAAAATTGGAAAATAAGCATTGGTTATTATGATTACGATTAATCATCTTTAAAAGGCAGATATTAAATTCTATACTATTTTGCCAAAATAAATACAAAAAATTTATCGCAGTCTTCTTTTTATTTCCAAGAGAATTTAGAAATCAAAACTTTACAACGTCATGAACGTATTATGATTTTGGATTTTTTTTTGCAATTAAGAAAAAAAGTACTGGTGGCTCATTACTCATCACGGTTAACTCTAAAACACAACACAGTATAAAAATTCAAAATACAGGTAAAACACCATTCGAATATAAATACTACAAATTAACTCAAATGAATACAGTGTGCTCTTTAGAGTGAGTGAGATATGTATAATTATAATATCTAGTATTGATCAATTAATTGACCAGTATTTATGACACGCATGTTATTATAGGCCACACTTAAAATGCAACACTCTCTGCCAAGGGAGTTTCTATAACTGGACGAGGTGTGTAAATTCTCCACTGAATACAGCATACTGATAACTATGTGGCCTGTCCCTGTGATTCAAACTAACAAAGACAGCTGTTTTAGATGCAGCTGCTATTAGTCTATTAATCATGTGAGGTCTACGTTCACAACCTGCAGTTGTTTGCAAAAAAAAAAAATCAATTCTGAGTTAATAAAGTAGCAACCGATCTGGAATAGTTACTACCTGTTATACATCGGACTTGGCCATATCTGAGCGAACAGCTGTGCACTTCAAATAGACAAATAAAGTCTGCTCGCAGTCTAATTTGAATCCGGGTATCAAGTAAGACTCATTCGCAAGATGCTTCATCGTGAGCATCAGCTGAGGGACGCTGGGTAAACAGACATGACTCACAACTCTATTCATTCACTCATTAACGCCTAATTAGCTCACAGTGGCACAGGTGTTCGAGGGAAAATCTGCAAACTTCCGTCTCAGCTCCTTATGACGTTTAGGGATTTAAAACTGCAGCATAAAGTAAGTTGGACTGGGTGAGGGGAAGAGACTGGTATTTTGGAAACAACAACACAATGCTTTACTTCCTTGACTAGCATTCCAGTATTGTTTGCATTTCTTGAATCAGGAAGTATCGGCTGTCACATGGTGTGAACTTACCCTAACCATTTATTCCTTTCAAGTCTCTGAGTCTGATTTGAAGGGACAGGTCACCCAAAAACATAATTTCACAGGCAATCCAAGATGCACAGTATATTATGTATAAAGCAATGAGGTGAAGTTAAAACATCTTAATGTTAGATTTGTTGCTTCATCGCTCCACTTTGAAAGACATTCATTGATGGACTGGAGTGGTGTAGTTGATTGTGATTCCCAACTAGTCACATAATAACACTTGATCAGGACCCCTCGGGGCCACTTTTAGCTGCACAGGTGTAACGGTGGCATCTGCCCTAGCACAAAAAGTATTTTAGGGAAATATTGTTCCCTTTTGTTCGGGCGCCAGCCAGGAAATTCCTGACAAAAAATTAAATGCTAGTTTACCCAGGATAGCAAACCCACCTGCTACAACGTAAAAAAATAAAGTCAGAGAAAACTGTTAACAGACACAAATTTAATTTACAAAAATATATAAATAAAAATAAATAAATAAATAAATAAATAAAATAAATAAATTAGGGCCGGGACTTGATTAAAAAAAATGTATATTTTTTGTATTTAATTAACCGAAATTAATCGCATTTTAATCGCACATAAATATTTGACCTGAGAACAGTGAGAAGTAATTTTTTTTCATATGGATTTTTAGTATACCATTGAATAATGACTGAATACATAAGCTTAAGCAACAAAATATTGTTTATTTTTGTTCAACTAAGTCCAACAGACCAATATTGTGCCGTGTGTGATTTCACATTGAGCCGTATATACTACACACAGCCGTTGTTCACTGACTAGCTGATAATGAACATGGTTTTGCGCAGCTTGTCAGTGAACAACGGCTGTGTATAGTATATACGGTAGGGTTGGGCGATGTCGACCAATTTGGCATCGTACGATGTCTAATGTGAAGCATCGCGATAGACGATGACGTCATCATCACTGTAGCTGGCGGGGGTGGGGGGTTTAGTTGTAACTAAAACACCAAGCCCTGCCCCACGACTGAAAAAACAGTGTTCGCGCGAGCAGGTGGGAGAGGATTGAGCTCAGGAGTGATCGTGCACGAGTGCTTGACTTGAGCGCGGATGACACATCAAGCGCGCGCGAGGGTTTGAAATGAGCTCGTTTCTCGCGGAAATGATTTAATGTTTGCTGCTGCTGCGGCGGGGCGGAGCATTGCGATGCCGGCTCAGCATCGTGATGTCTATCAGCGATGGACGATGACATCGTCTATCAACCAAACCCTAATATACGGCTCAATGTGAAAACACGCACCTGATGGCATTTACCGCTGATTACATGACCGGCTTTACTGACAAAATGCACAAACATATCGGCCGATCTGGATCGGTGCATCCCTACTTTCAAGTACATTCAGAACATTAGAAACGCTAGTTGGTGCTCCAGTATAATGGGTCCGCCGAAACTCATCCAGTGAGAAACGTTAAGCGGTGCAAAAATGTAAAATGCGTTTAAAAAATTGAACATGTTATTTTTGTGTAATTAATGAATCTAAATTAACGCGTTAAAAGTCCCGGCTCTAAAATAAATGACTAATCCCTGTAGAAATCGCGTCACCAAGTTTGCAGTCATGAAGGGATTTACAGAGTGTTGTCATCAGGCACTGGATAGGTGGATAAAGCGGACACAACTTGTCTTCTGAACTGCTTCACTTAAACTCGATGATCTTGAAGTGCCACGCTTGAATGGTGAATGGAACTCCGCGACGCACCAGACATCTCTAGTAATAGGAAATAGTTCGACAAGCCAGCCTTCTCCACTTCGCATGGTAATCCCAACACTCACTCTCCTAACTGCAAACCTTACTGATGACGCCATCTCCCTCAGGTTTGACCCACTTTTTAGTCTCCTTCCTTCCACCGTTAATTAAAAGGCTTCACCCCAATCGAACAAAGTGAAAGTAAAAATTAAAAGTAAACAAAAACAAAGATGTGGCGAAGTTTTTTTGTCCTGTCGCCACACAGGGACTACCTTTAGCGCAATTTTTCGACATGCAGGTCCTCTGTTGCTTTAAATAAGAAACCCTTGCCCTCATATGCTTATGCGAAAGATACTGTGAATTTTATTGTCATGATTCAATTATATATTGGGCTAATAATATTGCCATTATATAACACGTAACCCTGCCCCTAAATCTACCATTTGTCAATATAACACAAAATATAACAGGCAGATACAACTACCGTCTTCCAAAGCTAAACCAATGATTTGTTATAGGAAAGCAGTTTGTGTGCAAATTAAAAAAATGACATTAGAAGAAACTTTACGTCTGCTTTCGTTGTGTCATGACACGGGATGAGACTTATATTTGCCTTTGTGTGTTTTATATTGCTCAGAAGTGGGTAGGTTTAGGGTAGGGGTGGGGTTAGGTGCTCCTATTTAAGCATAAATTAAATTAACACAAACTACTGGAAGCTACGGAGGACCTGCACGTCAAAACATTACACGAAGGGGGTACCTTAAGCATCAAAAAAGTGATGCCAAGTGGTCCTGCCCAATCTTAAATATGTGAGTTGGGAGTAAGAACGTGTTGGCAAAGGACCCATTGGTGAGCAAATTATTTAATTCTACATTTCTCTAAATATGAATGCACAAACTCATTTACATATCGGATGGCCATGGGAGGTTCTTCAGAAAATATTTCTTTCATGTCCCAAAATATGTTCTTTTGGGAAAAATAAAGTCACAGATTCGGAACAATATGCATTTTAATTTTTAGGTGGGCTATTCCTTTAAGGGTAATGAAAACAAGCAATAATCAGATATGGATTGATCAAACGAATGCTGTTTTGAAGGGTTTTAATGCATCATTAATGTAGTTAACGCATGAACTTTTAATCAATACAAAACAGCAACACCGTAGATGTTGCATTGATTTTAGCAAACCGATTTTGCTTATGCATACAACTGCAGAAAATCAGCACCTAGGGGGATTCGACTAATTATCTCTGTATTATTCATGAATGGCATCAAATTCCAGTATAGAAGTAACAATCAATTTGAACACTTTTTTAATTCATATTAAACACGTAAATAGCAATTTGTGCTCTCACCCTCTTCTGCTGACCCCCGACCCTGCCCACACTCGGCTCTGCTGTGAAACAGCCTGAAGGATTTACACGGCCTGTGTTTTTCCTTCTATTGATCAGCCAGTGGGCTACGGAGCCTGGAGCCAGCTGACCCCCAACACAACCCACTGCTTGTTAACTCTGAATATGCATGAAGTATGAAAACTTTTAGCAACAAGCTGGCCAAAAATCTTTTGAGAGGCAAAATAAGCACACATTTAGCCATATGATGCCTTCAAGATTTTAAGTTTACATGGTTATATTTGTAAAATGAAGACACATTATCACCAGCACTATGCAGAAACTACAATAACAATAAAGTCTAACTGAAACTCCTTTTAAAGGGTAGGCGCCCTTGAAAATCTTTGTATAACGTGTAACACTGAACGAGCAAGCTCTATCCTGATTATTAATCAGATGTGGTTTTTTTTATTTTACACTAAATACACAGAGAGATCTGTGAGTGCACCCACCCATATAATTCTCAAACAGGCATTAGCAGTGGCAGCATCAGGACAGGAGCTATTATGCAGCTCTGCTGTGCCTAATGGCTCGACATCATGAGGGCATGTCCGTACAGTGTGTGCTCGGCATTATGGGAAGGCAGCAGGGTACACGCACATGATCAGACAGCAACACCAATATCAAACACACAAAAAAGAACGCACAGCAACAGACAGTTGCTTTCTGGGAAACCCAGTTTTAGGCCTCTGACTCATTTCTGAAGAGAAGCCAGAAAAATGGCATAAAATGTCGCTGCCATCAGGCTCGATTAAATCTCTTCTCTCTTTTTGCACATTAAAATTGTTTCGATTTTCAAAAGCCATCTTTATGATACACTATATCTATTATTTAGCAAACTTTTGAACAAACCGTGCAAGGTTTGGTTGGTTAGCACGGCACAATCCAGCCAAGCGACTACCATTGAAGTGAACAGGAACGCTAACAGAAAGTTTCTCCTTCTAGGTAGGTACCCAGCCTTTTTGGTTGGTGCTCAAACACACTCTGCCTCCCCCATAACACGCACCACGTTCAGCCAACCCACAATGCACAGGCACGGATCCTTTTGATTTATTCCCTTGAAACTTGATTTAGCTGGGAAGTGCATTGTCATATGCTGGTGTGACGTGGGTGAGTGCGTGCTCCAGGATGAAAGTGAGGGGGTGGATGACTGCGTGGGGAATCCGTAGCCGGCGACTGACTGGAAAACAGGGGAACTGCACTGTTTTTTTTGTTGTTGTGTTGACGACAGACTGGCAGCGCTCCCAGACCAGCCCTCCCCAGCCACCCACACACACACACACACACACACACACCAGCGCTGAGCAGCATTTATACTGAAACCATCACCCCGCTTACGGTCACGACTCAGGCGTTCTTACCCTCAGACACCCAAAAACGCTCCAAAGCATTATGCAAAACGCCTGCGATGCGTGAGAGAGAGTGATGGCCAGAGTGAAGGAAAGGAAGCTCTTTGAAACAAGCACTTTTCTTTCTGAGTAAAATATGGATGGATGTGTGGAAACTGTAACAGTCCTAACTTCTTTTTAATTAATCCAAATAGATTCTCCTTCAAAGAATATCAAGATCATTACCATAGAGAAAACCAATCAACACAGAAGACTTATAACAATATACATATAACACCAATAATAATATAGTTGAAGTGTTGGAATATATACATACAAACACTACCAGTCAAACGTGTTTGAACAGTGATATTCTTTTATGTTTTGTTTTTTAAAGAAGACTATCTTGCTCTCCAAGCCTGCACTTATACAGCAAAATATAGCAAAAATAGTCAAATTCTGAAATAAT
Organism: Enteromius paludinosus; assembly: GCA_032361165.1. Taxonomy (NCBI): domain Eukaryota; kingdom Metazoa; phylum Chordata; class Actinopteri; order Cypriniformes; family Cyprinidae; genus Enteromius; species Enteromius paludinosus. The sequence goes on along the minus strand of JAUMHQ010000075.1, from coordinate 4,634,671 downwards.
TTGTACTATCTATAAAATAAACTGTTTTCTATTTAAATATATTTTAAAATGTAATTTATTCCTGTGATTTCAAAGCTGAATTTTTAGCATCATTACTCCATTCACGTGATGTTACAGAAATCCTTCTAATATTCTGATTTGCTGCTCAAAAAACTTTATTATTATGTTAAATATAACTGAATAGACTTTTCAGGTTTCTTTGATGAATAGAACAGCATTTATCTTAAATGGAAGTCTTTTGTGATGTTAGAAATGTCTTTGTCATCACTTTAAATTAATTTGAAGCATCCGTGCTAAAAAAGTATACATTACTGTAATTTCTTTGCCAAATAAAATTTATTTCAGATGATTGCTGAGCTTTTTTTATCTTTCTATCCATTAAAGAATCATGAAAAATATTACTCAGCTGTTTTAAATATTGATAATAATAATAGTAATGGTAATAATAATAATAATAATTAGGGGTGGCACGGTTCACAAAACCCACGGTTTGGTTTGTATCACGGTTTTTGGGTCACGGTGTTAGTTTTTCTTTTAAAGGTGCCATAGAATGCATTGAGAGAATATTTTAAATTGTTCTCTGATATGTACATAGAAGGTAT
>JAUMHQ010000075.1:4561628-4588352 GCA_032361165.1 Enteromius paludinosus | reverse complement strand
ATTTAACACTTTTTTCCTTTTTTTTAGGTTTAAAGGTTTACATCTAGGCTTGTTTTTACATCTTAAGCATCTTTTAAAACCTTTTCTCTAATTTTTTATTTATTTTTTTCTTTTATCTCGTAAAATATGGTGAATATGCTTAAATGATATTCACTAATCACACTAATTGTTTGTCCTGCAGGACGTGTCTTGTTTGAACAGAGACTCTGCTAAAGTCATCGTGGTGGACTGTAAGCGAGAGGCATTCGGTCTGCAGCCTTTCAATGGCCTGGCGCTGCGCAAGTGGGACGGGAACTCCGAGGATCGCACGCTCTACGACTTGGCTGCTTTCCTTAAAAGTGAGTATGTGTGAGAGAAGGGTTCGGGGCAAACTGTAGTTGTTGGACTATCGTTCATTTGTACATATCATTTGCTCTCTATAGCTATAGCCATCAGCGGAGTAGATGATGTACGTTCAGTACTAGAGAACTATGCTCACGAGGAAGACCCCATTGAAGCCTTCAAAAGAAGACAGGCGCAGCTTGCACAGGTACTCATCACATTTCTCTCTTTCCCTGTCGGATGACTTATTTAGTGGTGTTTAATAATACAGCGTTAATATTTCGCACATACAGGAAGAAGAACAGAGACTTACGGAGCTTGCGCAACAGAAGAAACAGGGATTTTCTTTAGGTACCATTGCAGGTCGTTTCTGGTCCCGGAAGCAGCAATGAGAACTCATCCTGCTCACACCCACCTGATATGGTCCCACCTGGACTGTGACCGACCATTGAGATGAGGGTCACAGTCAAACAGGTGGACAGTGTATGTGGGAGGGAGGGAAGAACGGGAGCACAAGGGCATGTGCGGGGGGAAAACATCTGAAGAGATGCTACCTTCCAAAAGACGTTCCATTCCTGTGGAAAACAGCACTTCCTGGACAGCAGACACACAGATACGGCGCACTAATGTATGATCTCACTGAATAGAAATTGTTTCAGAGTGGTTAGACCAGTTTCTGCCCACTTCTTGGCTCCCTTATGTCTCCAAGAGCAAAGAACTTGAAAAACTGATGCTGTCTCCATCAAGTAGATTCTATTTCAAACCCATAACTTATGCTGTAGGCAATAGCCTGATTTTAGACTACGAAAAAATGTCACGGCTCACTCGGCACATGATGCAAAACCTCGGATTAAGTAAAGACTGTCTTTGTCATGGTGATACTGTTGCAGTGTGTTGAGGAGAACCTCTCAAATAAAGAGCTCAATATGGTGCTATTTCTCTTCAAGACAGAAATGGCCCATTAAGTCTGAGGATGTGCTCGTGGAATGTTCTTTGTATTGCTTTTGTTGTGAAGAAATATCTCCAATAAACAAACCATAACATAATGTGTGCGCAATGTCTTGCCATGGATTTTTTTTTTTTTCCCTGTTTAAATGTCTCATCCACAGCAAATCAGCTTAAACTATCATGCTTTAAATTATGTAGTTTATTAATAATCGCAGTTTGTTAAATGGCAGAGTTATATAAGATGTGTTTAAGTGCAACACTCAATGTTAATTCTGAGGAATAAAACCATTATTATGAGAGAAACTGTGAACTTGTTCTGTTTACATCTTGCAATTCTTGCAGCGGTTTATATTTCACAACTCAGATTCAGTTTTATTAATCGTTCATATATTTTTGTTGCGTTTTGTGCGATATTTTAGCCCAGAAATTTTACAAGAAATAATGGCATGGCATTTTTTATGGCGTGGATGCAGCACTGATTTTGGGGAACAATGTTCAAATGAGACAATTAGTGTAATTGCCTGCCAATCTTCTTTAAGGTGCTGTGTAAAGGGTTTTGATAGAAAAATGTCATTCAGTTTTGGCTTTAGATAAAAGATTTCACATTTCTTTCATAATGTAAGCAGGATTAAAATAATTAAACGGTTGAAATTTCTACCAAACAATATGATTGCATACTCTACCAATATCAAAACTTTCACATTTATTTAGGCTGTTAGTGCTCCTCCGTTTGTCTCAAATGAATCCAGATTTAAACCAATTTATCTGTTTCCAACTCGGATCTTTGTGCACTGAAAATAACACCCACATCAACATAATGCGGGTAACCTCTCTGACCGAGCCCGTGCAGCGCGCTTCAGAACGCGAGGTGTTAAACTTTTGTCGATGTCACACCTTTGCGTTTGACAGAGGACACGTGCCATTATGGCCTCACTGTAACCTCTGTCTTGCCTCTGCTAAACCACACCGTATTTTGCTTAGGGAAACGAGACGCAGTGCAATAACTGTTTCCAACCACTGAGAAAACATTCAAACAAATATGTGGTGGCATTTCATTAATGTAAATAAAATAGCATCATTCATATTTTAACTCAACGCTGTCAATCCTGTCGAGCCTTAAACATAATTTAGATTCGGATATGGTCACCTTTTAGTAAGCAAACATCTCCGACCGATTTAAGTGTTTTGTTCATTTAAAAGAACCGACTCTTATGAGTCATTCTCTCGAACAATTGCACTATACTGATCAAAATGAGTTTGATTCACTAACCTGCTCATAGGAATTCAGTTTTTATAGTTTTTCGTACTGTATAGGCATCGATTACTAACTGTAAATCATACAAATCATGCGTTTTGAACGAAACCTGTCTCTAGGTTCACAACACTAGTTATGAAGGGGAAAAAACGCTGTCAACTTAAGCACATCTGTACAATGTGTTTTCGCTGGTCTGTTAAACGAATTCGCCAGTTTGTCATAGTTTAACCCCACCAGACTGATTCCCAAAGGTGTGAACAAATGACATGCGAATAAAGTGACGCCTCGGAGCCCCGCGCACGTGCAGGGATCCTGGGAACCGGTCTGCGTCGAGCACGGCGTGTCGCGCTTCACACCTTGGCAGAGGAGCACCAATTCACATTTATAGATGCGCCTTCTGCCACTGGCTAACACCTCACCATAACTGTCGCCATGTGTCATTTCACCCCCATGTGCCAATTCTCCTCCTCCTCCCCCCAGAATTCATAGCACCCAGTCACAGACACGCTTTATCCCAGCCAAAGCGACGGCTCTTACACCGTTTGGATGTGAGACACGTGGATGGGAAAGTGTTAAGCGCTGGCGCGCGAAGCAAAACATCTAGCGCGTTATTTTGTAAGCCGCAAAACCAAGCGATCAAACCATTACCGTGGTGACTTTATTACACTTATTAATGTCCCTGGGGGAAAGGGGGTTCGTGGAAGTTTGATCTATCATCCACCTATATCAGGAAAGATCAGAGATGCACCGTGCGCGTCTTCGATTGAGCCAGATGGCTATTGATTTTGTGACTTTTCCCCGCTTTCCCCTCATCACTCTCTTTGTCGAATGAACATAATGAGCACACGACACCTATTTTGCTGAACATGTACCCCATATAGCGCGCATCAATAAGAACGAGGTCAGGCCACGCTTCATGGGACAGGAAGGTCCAAAAAAAATAAATAAAACTAATTGTAGTACTTTTATAGCTACATATGTCCTTTATGTTTAGGCCGCAGATGACTTGCAGTTCAACTAAACTATAGTCTTTCCAGCAATAAACATACATTTAGATTGTTTAGCATATGAAATGTTATCCACTTGTTAATTCATGTGTTCATTACATTTTTGTACCTATTTTTTGTAGCTGTATTTTTGTACCTATATAATAGTTTATGTAGAAACATGTTATATTATTAAGTTGACATTTATCGCTCAAAAGTTTTTTTCCCCCCTTCAACCTGTCTTATCAATACAGTTTAAAGCAAAAGAGTGAATTTAGCCAACAAAAACACAACTTTTTTATCCTTCAAACTGCAGTTGGGTTGTTTTATTAAATAACAATAGCCTAACTAAAAAATACAGCTAACTAACCCAATAAAAACATGCTTACATAATTAAAAAATGATTTACGAAAATTAATAAAAGTTACCAGTTTGTGCAAATAAACTCTTCATATGTATGACCTAAATAGGTTGGTACTTGGTATAATAACAAATAACATATTATCCAATATATTGTTGCATTGAACCACATAACCGCTATATGTTATTCAACAAACACCACGATTTGTTTGCTTGATCATTGATTTGCTGGGACAGTTTACTTGTTTACACAGATAATAACTCTCGTTTATTCATCCTTGTGTTCATCAGAAGCCAAGAAACCAGACTGTCTTAATAATTGTCCGACAATAAATTAACAATAGCAGCCCTCCTTAACCCCCCTAATCATACGGTGCCGTCCAGTGGGCAAAGCGTGCCTGGGGTAAAGATGGGGCCAGCGGAGGCACGCGCTCCCCTCATTAGAATCACAATAGAAAATCACTAAAGCACGAGCAACAGTTTGGAACGCCGCGCATTGTTCGCGCGTGTCTCATCTGTTTACCCTTTCACGGCCCGGTATAGCGCGACAGAAGCTCAAAATTAAAAATAGCAGGTATTCCATTTGTGAGTTCAAATGGAATACCTGCTCTTCTTAATTTTGAGTTTCTGCTCGCATATAGCTAACACTTAACCAACTGCTGCTGCGTGCTCTAATTCGGCGCATTTGCCTAAAATCTTAAAGTTGATTATTTAAACTATAATAAACAAATCAGTTAGTCGGAAGACATCCTATTATGCATCTTTTAAGGTGAAGTGTGTGTAGTCTATATCAAGAAAGCGAAGCGCAAACACAGTGCGCAGGTGCAAGGATTATCATACAGCTGTAGCGCGAGCCCCCTCCTATAACACGCACGCACACTCTTACTCCAGAAAGCAATTATCTGCGATCTTAAATGCCCTGCGCAACCCCCCACCATTTCAACCTCTTTACCAAAGACCCACAATCCAAAACCAAGATAACAAAAGAGCCCTCCGGATCTTTCCGGGGCACAATAAAGCGCTTGCCGGTTTAACGACTCACACGCGTCAGAACAATTAAAGATTTTAGGGCTGAATTAAAGGGGATGCGCGAATCCCCTCCACCCAAGAACACCCCCTTTCTGAGAACTGTGACGAAAACAATTTTTCCAAAATTGCGAAGCACGTAACATAATAGAAAACACAAGGTGTGCGTAGTTTTTTTTTTTTTTTTTACTACAAATTAGTTTTTAGTACAAATTGGAATTAAAACACACATGCTTAAATACAGGATATGACAACAGACACAGGTTTAATTACGCACAAGATAGGCTAGCCTGTTTAGAAAAAAAAAAGGTTCACAATTCCTATAAAGTTTAGGAACACGACGCGGAGCAATGTCCAACAACTTGAATTCACTTAGTAAATGTTGTCTAATATGATAACAGTGTTAATATTTAACTTAGCCTATGTCAGGCTGTGGTCAACATTAACCAACTTTTGTAAAGCTTCCAAATACCTGTGTTGCGTACAGTTTATGTTGTTCTCTAATATATGAGCTTTAAGCGTCATGATGTTTAGGGGATCATCAAGTAAATCCATCGAAGTAGCTTCAAGCCACGCCTTCCTCTGGCTGTATATAAGCGGGTACGCAAACGTCCACACTCCATGAAACTAACTGACGGGTCCAAAGTCCCCTGGAGCTAGAAATCTGTTTCTCTTTGCTTTTGTAAGCTCCAGCATAGACGACATTAAGATTTTTTTTTTAAAAACGGTTTAGTCATTTTGTTTTTAATTCCGATATTTTAACTACTTTTTTTTCCTTAAATCGTGGATACCACCACAAACATTCATATCGGACTACTTACTCTCTCAGTCTGCTATCGTTCAGTAGCAGACAAGAAGATTCAGAATGGCTCGTGTTTTATTAACGTGTTTTTTAATGTTGTTACCAGCGCATCTGGTGAGTATTTATCACTTATTTTAACGTAAGCCGCTCTTTTGACAAGTTCTTTCGCAGCGTGCTAATATGAGTTCTGTTTTATATTTCCATAGGCGGAATCATCCGGTGTGTTTGAGTTGAAAGTGCACTCGTTTACAAGCACAAACAGTGTGTGTAAACGGTCCAGCGACTGCCAGATCTTTTTCCGTGTTTGCCTGAAGCACTCGCAAGACATCATATTACCAGAGCCGCCGTGCACTTACGGCACTGGAATGACAGGAATACTCAGCGCAGACTCCATCTCCAGCAGCGCGCATATCCGCGTGCCTTTTAATTTCAAGTGGCCGGTGAGTATGCTAGCCTAAAAAGCCATAGTCTACTATTAATTATGAGTTCACAGCCTGTTTATTTAGCTTATACGTCTAATGTGTGTGCGTGATATTAAACAGAGTGTTCTGGCTTTACAGGGAATCGTCTCGTTGATAATAGAAGCCTGGAACGCAGAGTCCTCTGACCAGTCAACAGGTATGCGCTCGACTTTTGCCTCACCTGCGTAGTTGTAATAGTTTACACAACATGTTTTTCCCCAGATCGTTTTAGTAAACATACGGTTTATTTGATTTATTTCAGAGAACATCAACAACATGATCAGCCGTTTGGCCACCAAAAGAAGACTGAGCATAGGCGAGGACTGGTCCCAAGACGTGCATCGTGGAGAGCAAAGCCAACTTGGGTTTTCTTATCGCGTTGTGTGCGATGAATTCTACCATGGCGAGGAATGCTCGGATTTCTGCCGCCCACGGAACGATGCGTTCGGCCACTTCAACTGTGACGCCGCTGGGAACAGAATTTGCCTGCCAGGATGGAAAGGCGACTATTGCGCGGAACGTAAGTGTTGATGACTTGCGTGTAGATTAACATTTGCAAGGAAAATCAAATAAAGAAGTTAATAAATAACGCGGGCAAGTTCAACGGCTTCTTGCCGCCACATAAAACCTCCAAGTTGCTTTTGTTCATTGTAACAATAGAAGCAAAGAGCATGCTTTAACAACGACACGTGCTGAAACCTAATATGCCCTGTCTTCCGTGAAAAAGACGGCATGTGTTTCTTTTGTGTGCGTCCCAGCTGCTTAGTTTAGTACTTAACAAATACTTGATGTGCCTGAGCCTCCAAGAGGGGGGGTTGTTTTTATGATGCCCAGTCATTCTAATGTCCCCCTTTCTCTCCCTCTCCTTTTTAAACAGCCATCTGCTCATCTGGCTGTAGCGAGGAGCACGGTTATTGTGAGGCCCCCGGTGAGTGTAAGTGCCGCCTCGGGTGGCAGGGCCCCCTCTGCGACGAGTGCCAGCGATACCCAGGGTGCCTGCATGGCACCTGCAACCAGCCCTTTCAGTGCACTTGCAAGGAAGGCTGGGGCGGCCTGTTTTGCAACGAGGATCTGAACTTCTGCACCAATCACAAGCCCTGCAAGAACGACGCCACCTGTACCAACACCGGTCAGGGCAGCTACACCTGCATCTGCAAGCCCGGCTTCAGCGGCAAAACCTGTGATATCGAAACCAACGAGTGCGACAGCAACCCGTGCAAGAACGGAGGCAGCTGCAACGTAAGCATCCGATCTTGACGTTCCATTAGAGTCTTGTCCTTGGTGGAGCTTGGACGGTAATGCTAATGGTTTAAGCTTTTTCTTCTCAGGATCTGGTGAATGATTACACCTGCACGTGCCCTCAAGGCTTTTACGGAAAGAACTGTGAGGTCAGCAAAATGACCTGCGCTGACAAACCCTGCTTCAATGGAGGAACCTGCGTGGAGAAGGGAGCCAGTGCTTACTCCTGCCGCTGCCCTTCTGGCTACATGGGCTCCAACTGCGAGAAGAAAATCGACCGATGCAGCAGCAGCCCCTGTGCTAATGGTAAGCATACCTTCCCCTTATCTCCAAACGCAAAGCAAAACATTCATCCGCCTTCAGCAAAATGCTGAACCTTTCAGTTTTTTTTGCTTTGAGATGCATTCACTGTGCATGACGTACTACTCATGCATGATAGAACAGACGCCAGTGAGGCTATTACACTGATATGGATGGTGAGATAGAGCTGTCATAAAGCGATAGACTTTCTTTCCCAAGGGTTATGATTACTCGACCTAGTTTGCACCCTGAAGATTGCTCCTTTTTAGGCTAATGCTTTAATATGGTTTCCTTGTGTTCTCTCTTTTTAAAGGTGGCCATTGTCTCGATTTAGGCAACAGACTGACATGCCGCTGCCGCCCTGGCTTCTCAGGCTCCCGTTGCGAAACCAACATCGACGACTGTGCAAACAACCCTTGCCAGAATGCTGGCACCTGCGTGGATGGCATCAACGGCTACACCTGCACATGCACGCTTGGTTTTTCAGGGAAAAACTGCGCCATCCGCTCTGACGCCTGCAGCCTCATGCCTTGCGAGAACGGAGGGAAATGCTACACCCACATCACCGGGCCCATCTGCCAGTGTCCAGCAGGCTTCATGGGCACAAGATGCGAGTACAAAGATAAGCCTTCTGTGGTCAGCACTATTCCAGCGGCCTTGGTGGTCTCCTTCGCTCTAGGCCTCATCACTCTCACTCTAGTGGTCTGCGCTGCCATTGTGGTCCTGAGACAGATGCGACAAGGCCACAAACCCACCTCCACCACTGTGCGCAACGATTTGGAGTCTGTCAACAACCGTGTCTCTTTGACCCCGACTTCAACTTTAGGCAGAGAGAAGGAGGCCTTGCTTATTCCCGGTGGTCCGTTTAAGGTGTCCAATAAAGATGTGGCACTCAGATCCACCAGTGTTGACACCCATTCCAGTGACAAATCAAATTACAAGCAAAAGATGGTAGACTACAATATGAGCATCGATGAAAAACCTACAAACAACAAACTAGACATGTAAGTTAATGCTTTTGTCATCTTTCTTTGCTCTTTGTTCCTGGTCTGTTATTTGCTTGACATGAATGTGCAAAACTAACAGCTTTCTTTATTTTAGGAAAAACTCGGAATCTACATTACTGGTTCCACCACTGAACTATCCAAAAGAAGGAGTGTATCATCCTGTGTACATCATTCCTGAACAATGTGTATTTGCTACTGAGGTAAGCATCTTCAAAAGTGCTTTCAAACGGCTTTCATTGGTATTTATCACAATTTTAAGTTGGATGCTTTGAAAGAACTCACGTTAACGCATTCTTCTTCCCTCCTTTCACAGGTTTAACAGTATTCGTCAATCTGGAGCACCTCAATCACCAATGGGCCTGACCCTAAAATGTTTACAGTCTTTAAAAGACAAAAGGAAGATGCGAAGAGAGTATATATTATATCTACATTTATTATTTATTTATTCATGCTGCTGAGTAAAAGGTCTACTTCTTGATATGGACAATGATGTTTTTGCGAAGACAAAGCAAGAGACTTGAAGACTTGAGGAACAATTTGCATTATTTGCACTATTTTCTTTTCTTCCTTTTTTTTAAATGACCCAAAAAGAAATATATATATATTTCATCATATTTAAAATGTACATAAAGACCCAGAACTCTCTGGAAGAGCTGAGAAGCAAGGATTTGTTAATCACAGAAGCCTTGAAAAGGAAGAAAACAGGCATCCTGAAGTTCATCTCCCTCTGTGAATCGCATGAAGCCCAATCAATCAGCCTTATGGGTGGAGGAGGTGCAACTGGAGGATCTGGAACTGTGACCATGGAGTATTTTTTTGGATATGGTTCGAAATGCTATTTCTAAACGGATCTGTGATGAAAAGCAATCAAAGATATCGAAGCATGTTGTTTTCGACTGTGAACAATGTGAACAACTGTCTTCGGAGTCTACAGTTTAATATGACTGTGATTTTTACTTAGTGCCTACAATGGATTTGACTATCAGTGATGTTCACTCGAGCCAAACCCAATCTTAATTAAGTGCCTCATCTTTCAATGTGTTATAGCTCAACGGAAAAGGTACTCCTTAGAAACACTGAAAAAAGAAAAAAAAAACTCTACTGGAGTATGATTTCCGAGAGAAAATGTTTGGGTTGACTTGTGTACAAATTGTTTAACCTGCAGTGCATGATGGATGCTGTTGTGTACAGCTTTCATCCTGTCAACATTCACTGCTGCTAAGCTATTTCCGACATTCCCAAGGCTCGAAAGTACCAGTTGGTTCAAACTGATAGCCTCATCATTGTCAAGATTTCCTGGTTTTGTGAACCTCTGTGTTAGGGTCTTTTTTTTAAATGCAAGATCAAGATTCTTAACAGTTTTCTTTGGTCTTTCCTATTTTTGTATGTGGTATTTGTTTTATAATTTTTTTTTTTAACCATTTAAACCAAATAGATACTTTTATATTTTATACAGTCTTTCTTAATTTAACAATGCAATATTGTACAAAATCTTGAGATATTCCTACTATTTAAATGGATTGTAAATATGTATTTATGATAGATAAATGTATATATGTTTATGTATTGTGTTGTTTGTCACAAGGCCAGAAATATATATTTTTTCATACAATAAATCCTGAAATAATTTACTTTGTATCACGACTTGCTTTCTTTCATATGAAAACGGCTGAGATTGAACTAGGATGGGTTTAAAGTTTAAACTAAGCCTAGCTATAGAGCTTGTGACGCAGGTATATGCATCAATGTTTGACCGCCATTAGAAAAGTAAATTATCAAGACAGCTGTAGTGAATTATCTAGTAAAATTCATAGGAAAGCTTTAGTGTGCCCTTTACTAATCCACTATTAAGTAATTACTGTGTATTTTTTGTTGTATAACTTGATTAGCTATAAAACATGCTTAGTATCTCTGGTCAGAGCAGTGGAGATGAAGCCAGAGAAAATAGTGAGGGGTTATTAATGGTCCTCAGACAGGATCACCTGCCATTCACCCCCACTCTTCCTCTTCAATTCAAGGAGATAAGCCGAGGCTTGAAAAGCCGCTCTCGCTCTCCCTGGGGAGCGTTGACATGTAGGCCCAGCCTGGCCCGACACTTGTCTTCACCACCAAGCCTACAGACGCTCGGATGTGTCTCTGTACTGAGACCCACCACGAAGATTTTCTATTTGGAACCTTTAAACTCTCAGAAATGCACAAACATTTTCTAGAACAGGTGACTAGAGAAAGTTTATAAGTGATAATAAATACTTTTCTCCAGCGAAGAGGCATTCAATTGATCAAAAGTGACAGCAAATCATGTAAAATAGATTTCTATTTTTAATAAAAATTTAAATGAAGACTGGAGTAATGGCTGCTCAAAATTCAGCTTGCCACCACAGGAATAAATAATACTTTAAAATATATTAAAATGGAAACCAGTTAAATTCAAATTGCAAAAATATGTAGATTAAATAAAAGCAGCCTTGATAAGCATTATTAATTGTACAAGTAACAAATATTAATATTTATAGTAAAATGTAGTGCTGTCAAAATATTTTTTGTGTACTTAATTGCATCCAAAATAAAGGTTTTATTTCTTATTTATATATCAATATATACAGTACATATTTTGAAAATATTTACATGTATATATTTATATAATTGATATTATATACAAATATGTTTAATATATCAACAACATATTTTTGAATGCATGTGCGTGTATTTATATATTACATAAATATAATTATTACATATAATAAAAATATTTTGGATGCGATTAATCATTAATAAAAGCACTAATACAATTGAAGCTTCTGTTAGTTTTAAGTAACCTAGCTTTGTAGCTTGTTCCTGTAAATGACTTGTGTTTGCATTCACTTTTGTTTACAATAAGGCAGATTTTTTAAAACTGATAATGAAGTCTCTGAATGTATACCCTCCCTTACTCATCATCCTCCCTCTCTGCTCATCAGCCTTGTTTTCTTTTAGCCACGAGCCTTACAATCTTTTCCCTGCAGTTTTCTGTGCCTCTCTGATAAGAAAGCACCTGCAGCTAAGCTAATTTGTCACAGTGATGTAAGCGGACCAGGAACACAGTATGTTTGCGCACATCAGAGGTTCCTGTGTGAGGTCATAGACAGGGAAATGTTGATTTTCCCTTATGGTTTGATCATATTGAAAGAGAAAGAAAAGAGAAGTCCGATTAGATTTCAGACAGCGATTAAGAAGTTTAGATTGAACATCATTGTCAATGTTTAACGTTTTAACTGAGCGCTTTTGTTTTTCAAGCTGTGTCAGTGTTTGGTCCCACACCCTGCTCATTTTATTTGTGATGGTGATAAGGCTGTGTGTTTAACTGCTTTGGCATTCTTACGCCATGATGTACTACTGTACATCACAACAACATTGTCAATCTCCAACTTTGGTAACTTCACACTGTTACAGTAAGCCAGCTCACAACCAAAAAAATATTAGAATCAGCACAAAAATATTGTATAAATGACAAATTAATTCTTCTATTAATTACTCACCCTCATGGCGTTCCAAACTCATCTGGTGCTTCTGTAAATGGCGTCGGAGACTGACCTGGAAGAGAAGAAACCATTGAATAAAGTTGTAATTTGCGCACAAAAAGTTTTCTTTTAGCTCTTATTTTAATTTTATGTCCTGATTATCTTTCTGCACTTTGAACGTTGTGGTAATTAAAATGCAGTCTACGTAGGATTTCATTACAAATATCTTAAATTGTGTTCAGAGGGTGAATGAAGGTCTGGTACAAGTACTGGTTTGGAACGACATGAGGGTGAGTAATTAATGACAGAACTTGTCTTTTGGATGAACTTCCCATTTAACAAAATACATTTGTTGCACTTTAAATGCTCAAGCTCTTTCAAGTTAGTGAACTCCGAAGGGCTGTTTTTATCATTTATTGAACAGAGAAAAAAACCCTTGTTCCTCTGTGTTGATATATGGTATGGGTTCCCTTATTTCCAAAGAATTCAAAGGATTCGTAAAGATCCGGCTTAGATTACATCAGAATTAGGCCATAGATCAATTAGGACATTTTATAAATATGCCTTAGAAAAACACTGCTGATGAGCATCTTGAAACAAAACAACAGAGCTGCGTATAATGGAAGTAAATGTCCTGTTCTGAGTTCGAAGGTTTTGTCAGCACTAACTGCTCTTCTTAGAAAACTAAGCTGTTGTTGATCAATAACGGGATTTCCATCTTTCTTCCTTTTTCTTGTTTCCTTGACTGTCAAATGGGGGATGTCAGGGTTGTTTCTTGTGAATGTATTAAGTGAGAGAGGATAAAACACAGTGAAATACATCCTTGGCACCTGTAACATGCCATCTGGATATATGATAGTCATTCCTGAAGGGGGAATAACCTCCTTCACTGTCTCACTGTCTTTATTAATACTTTTCCAAGTTACAGTTTTAACTTTGAACAGTTCACAAGAACATGATGTCATAATGCCAACTCATAACTGTGAGCACTTCCTTATTTAGAGACTCATTATGCTAATAGAACACGAGCTTCCAGTCACGGCCTCGAGTGATATAATTATCTACTGTAATTACTGTAAAACATAAATAGGAAAGGAGGGACGGAAGCAACAAATGAAGGCAGAAAAAGGACTAAGCAGTAAAAGGGAGAATCCCACATAGATTAAAGACACACCTGTCATCACTACATCAATGCTGATTTCACCCTTCTTCCTTCTTTTCGTGACCCTGAGAACCCCGTCTGGCGTCTGTCCTGTGAAACGGAGAGAGGAAATGCTTGATTCACGCACATGCTCTGAGAAGACAGTTGCAAATCACATCCTTTTTTATTTCTTGATGGACAGTGACAAAGATCTTCACTCTTAAAAATAGAGGTTCTTTATTGGCATCGATGGTTCCGTGAAGAACCTTAAACATCACAGAAACCTTCAAATGCAGAAATGTTTTTAGGAAATGTTTACTCTCTTGGGACCCAAAAATGGTGCATTTTGAACCTTCATTATTATTTGAGGGTGCACACAGGGGTGGTCAGAGCATGACATACAACTTGCAGACGTAAGAGAAAAGTGTTTATTGCATTTGAAAAATGTATATATATATCGTACAAAAGCGCATGGGGACTTTATTTACCCGACGGAGCTGTGTGAGTGATGTTTTATTATGAATCGCCCATTTAAACCCATTCAAAGGCTTGGAGGGGTCTGAACAATTCCAACAGGATTCGTCCGAAAGAAGAAAGTCACAAACACCTAGGATGCTTCAACGGAGAGTAAAGGACAGGATCATTTTCCTTTTCGGGTGAACTATCCCTTTAAATGAAGCTATAGACTATTGTAAAGTGTTTGTGTGTGTTTGTTTAAAGATTTCGATTGAATTTGTTATAGCTTTATGTAATTTATGACTTTAATTTAGTAAAAAACCTCCAGAAATGATGCTATCTAAAATTCCAATATCTGCAAACCAGATTTCATTTGACTGAACTCTGAGTAGCTACGGGTAAAATAAAAGAGGACAATAAAACTTTGCAGCACCGCTCTTTGACCCATTACCAAACCTAAACATGTAAGAATGACACTCCACCTGCTCCTCCACTCACAAGTCTGATAAAAATCAGTTACACCCTCATCTAACTGCCTTCTTTCATTTTACTGTAAACCCTTGTGTCTTCTGTTACAAAAAAAAGGTGCATGATTGAGAACTTCAAGGAAAGTCTTTTTGCACAGGGCTTTGGTATGTGTTTAGTAAGAGGTAATTGGGGGAAGGTAGAGAGAAGTTTGTCTATCTAGGATTAAAGTTTGCCCACAATTCCTTCCCTCCTATCTTCCTGTTTTCAGAGTATTTATAGGTCTTGACATGGGAAGGGAAGTAGACTTTATTCTGGCACACTCATCACTCCTAGGCCCCTATTCTTTCCTTTAGCGTGAGGAGGAAATGGTGCATCTTCCTGACCACACATGCATACGTTTGCTCAAATACAAACCGCCAAAGAACTTCATGTTGGTTTCATATAGTTTAAAAAAAAAGGTCTTAAAGGATGAGTTCACTTCCAAAATAAAATTTCCCCATATGGTCCAAAATGTTCATGTCTTTCTGTCTTCAGTATTAAATTTTTTTGCTGAAATTCCAGGATGTTTCTCCAAATAGTGGACTTGAGTGGGGTTGAAGGTCCATATAGTAGTTTCAAAGGCTCTACATGATCCCAGCCGAGGAATAAGGGTCTTATCTAGTGAAATGAGCTTTCATTTTTCACCAAAAAATAAAAATGTATATACTTTTTATCCACAAACGCTCATCTTGCACTAGCTCTGCCATTCCTGGTCTGTTTTTCATCTGTGTACTACTTTGGTTCAAAAAGGTAGGGTATGGTGAAAACTGATTCTCTCATCCAAATGACATTGTTGTTTTAGCTGTTTTGACTTTGTGACCTTTCGAAATAAGCATTTGTGGCTAAAATAATTTTAAAATGTGTATTATTTTGAGAAAATGTCCAGTCCTTTTGCTAGGTAAGACCCTTTCTTCTCTTTAAAGCTGCACTGCAATTTGGACCTTTGACCCCATTGGCCACCACTGAAGTCCATTATTTGGATATATTTTTTTTTTTTGAGCATGTTTTCTTTCTGTATTTTCTTTGTGATTGAAGACTGAAATACATGAACATCTTGGATCACACAGGTGGGTAAATTATTAGGAAATGTTTATTCTCCAAGTGAACTTGTCCTTTAATTCAGTTATACTAAAATGTCCTATGGTCAAAGCATCATGTAAAAAGTATACACACAAAATAAAATGTAATATTGTCACCCTGACTAGTTAAATATATTTTTAAAGGTCCAATTTTATTTTATTTCTTTTAAGCTGATTTTTTGGGAGACACACCACATGACAATTTAAAGACAGAACAGACATGAAAATATAGAATTATCCAATATTTTAAGAGACTCATTAAAGAAATAATATTAATAAGAATTTATTAAGGTTTTCTTTTTAAAATCAGCTAAAATCTAAATGTTTTTTTTTTAATGATGGTTTTTGTCCAGAAGACATTACATCTTTTTTTATTCTTTTTTATAGATCAATAAATGCTTTGATTATACAAGTTTGAAATCAGTATTTTTTTATTCATCAAGAATGCTTTAAACTGTCAACTATATTAAAACAGAAAGCAGTTACTTTAAATTGTAATGATTTCACAGTATTACTGTTTTTTGCTGCACATCTTCCTTTGTGACCTCAACTTTTGAAACAATAGAGATTTCGAAATGTAACGGATACGACTGAAAAACGAGTGTCATGTCATTGACCCATCAACAAGAGAATTTACCAAGTAAAAAGCCAGTCATGTTGGGAATGTGGATGCAGTGATGTCTGTACTGAGACACGGGGAGGTCAGGGTTTGACACCACCCTCCACGGTTCAGCTGCTGGGGCTCTGAAAGCCAAAGGTCAGAACAAATAGGAAGTGCCCAACACAAATATAGGTCCTACTGACAGAGTGGATTTTTCGGATGGGATGTGGAGGGAGGAAAGGGAATGTGGGAGGGGTGGGCTATGACAGTGGGCAATAACAAAACAGAGAAAAAAAAACATGGCAGAGCGAGAATCAACAAACCTAATTTCAAAAGAAAACAAGAGACCCTTCCTTCTCGCCGTAATTAGTGCCACAATCTCGACACACACTTACCGAGCAGAAACACAGCGTAACAAGTGCATTGTCCCACATCAAATTTAAGGAAAAAAACCAACTGAATGCTCACTGGATTTCCTGCTATTGTCTCAGAAGGAAACTAGCCAGTCGAAGGTGCTTATGTGCAGTTCTGATATGTACGGAGAATCAGATATCAACCAAAACAACACTGGACCCCAGTGACTTATATTATATACAAAGAGACATGTTTTAAAATATTTAGTCATGAAGGTGAGTAAATGATGACAGAACTTTCATTTTTGCGTGAACTATCCTATTATATTGTTGTTTGCACTAATGTTTTTTTTTTGTTCCTGATGTTGTTTCGGTTTCCAGCAAAAAAACAGATGGAGGCTTCTTGTCTGCTTTGCATGCCCGAGAACAAGCAGCGGCAATATAAACTCTCACACATAAATATAAACAAGAACAGTGGGATACAGACCGAGAACAATATCCCCCCACACGCCTACCCACCAGACCCCGTCCCAAGAGAGGTTCTTTCTTTGGGGTTGGAGGAGTTCATAAATCAGAGACTGCCATGTGATGAGATTGAGACTGTCTACCTACATTCTCCCAAAAGAATTATGAGCTCTGACGCTTTTCTTTCAGTTTGACCAACAATATGATACTGCCTTATTCGTGAAATTAGGACAAAATGTTTGCTTATGAGAGTTCTCAGGTATATTATGGATCATCTTACAAAGTTGAATGACACTAAATCACTAAAGAAGCAGAAGTCCTGGAAGAAGGTTTCTGATCTAAGTGTATATGGTTTACAGGAGTCATCTGCCGGACATAAAAAGTTGCAATGGCTTTGGTGAGAGTTTTAGGACTGATCTGTGTGGTGGATGGGTTTTTGGGGGAGGCCTGTATCCGGCAGCCTGCTCCCCTCTGACCCCGGGCAGCGTGGGAAAGAGAGTACAGGGAACCGGCGTGACCAGATACATTAACACAGATGACTCTAGCAGACCTGTGTGAACACCTGTCCTCCTCCTCTCTACCTCAGACATCCGTCAGTGGAGCTGTTCTCCCAGAGAGATCCTTGCATTCATCCCATTTTTTCTGCACAATGACGACATTAAGAACTATCGAATTTATTACACATTTCAAGATTTAGAATTTTGAAGACGCAAATCATGAGATTAATTAGCATAATTTCATTCTATTGTAAGGCCCTTTTGTTTCCAGCAGAATTCTTTTTGGTTATATTTCATATTCAGTTTAGCTACTTGTAATATATACCCATTTATATCAAGCATACCTAACTAGTCTTCTACCACGCTACAATCCAGCCCGGTCCCTAAATGGTTGGTAGTACCTAGGATAGCAAAAACCACTAAAGGAGGTAAAGCTTTTTCACATTTTGCCCCATACTCTGGAACAGCCTTCCTGAAAACGTTCAGGGTTCAGACACACTCTCTCTGTTTAAATCTAGACTAAAGTCACCTCTCTTTAGCCGAGCATTTATATAATGCGTCTCATAATATTTGTACTGCAGTTATATCTGATTAAATGCATGTTATTATTATTTAGCTTGAGTTGAACAAACAGAACAGCAGCTATACGCTAATTATATCTCTATTTATTTATCTTTTTCTGCCGGCTGGATCCGATCCTTAAATGATTTTAGATGACGAGCACCTGAGAAGAGATGAGGTCAACCCCTCAGACATACATACAGACATTGCAGACTTACCAAAGTTTGCCACAAGTTAAATATATTAAGTTTCTACAATATATAATTTTGCAATGATTTGTATCGTAAAAAGCGCTGTATAAATAAACTTGTTAATAATTTTAAATAATAATTGAATTGAATTATATATTTATTTTTAATATCACAGTTAATATTTTTTTCACTGTGTATAGTGGTCTGCTTAAACATTTTACATTTAATATAATTTAACTTTATTCTCATGAACCATAAACAAACAAATAAAAATAAATACTAATACATTTTAAAAAAGTGTATTTTATGGATTTTCCTTTTTTTTTTTTTATCATACTTGATATTTTTCTCCGAGTGTAACAAAAAAATTGTATATCTCATATAATTTTGCTTTGCGGGCCGTTAAACAAACAAAAATAAATATCAATACAGTTTAAAAACCAATTTTCTTTTTTTTTTTTTATGTTTGGTTTTGAAGGGAAATGCGGCCTTGATCAACCGAATCATTCATGATCCAGAAGCAGTGAATATAATGCCTTTTAATGAATCTTTGCAAATCACCTTTCCTAATAATGTGCTAAGTAACAAGTTTCTCTATGAATACGACTAAAAAAAGATCCTTTGAGAGGGACTCGGAAAAGAGGGGCGGAGTCAGCGGAGCTGTGAAGATTTAAAGGGGAAGTACACAGAACAGAGTGATTTCTAAAGAACTGTTTATGACAGGGTAAAATGAGCGTTTTTAAAACTATCTTTGAATAATTTTAAAACAAAGTATATTAAAAACTTTCCATTAAGATCCTAAAAATCATATTAGCTAGTGGTTTGTATGACGCCTTTAAACAATAGTATATTTCATATTATTGTGCATTATTATAATGATAGCATTAAAGGGCCATTTTAAAATGCCACTTATTTTATTTAGTATTCAGGTTGTTTTTTTAAATCGCAATATTTTTCATCACCATGTAAAGGGGTCTGTATACTTAAATATGTTTATATTTCATATTATTGTACTTTATTATAAGGATAGTTTTAAAAGGGCCATTAAACACACAAAAAATACATGAATACATTTTCAAAAGCCACTCACAGTTCTCACAGTGCACAGGGCATACTTACAAAATTAAATATTTCATATTACTTTAACATTTTCAATCAATGCAACTGATGGAACTGAAATGCAATTGAAGCATTTGCACTACTGATCGAGTGGCATGTTCTGACACTCCACCAAACACTTGTCTTAGAGAAAGCACTGCAGTCAAGCATGAATGCACAGAATAGTTTTGGAAATTAGGGTTAATTTAGGTTAACTGATCACAGAGAAACAATCAAGAAACTGCATCAGTTTGGAAGTCACCAGTCAGTAGCCGAACATCACTTTTCCCTCAATACTTTCTGACAGTGAGATCAGTAATATCTACTTTATCTCCAAAACTGCTGAACAAGCCTAAGTGGAACTCATTGTTACACGGTACGTTCTGAAAACTCAGACAGCTCCATCAACTGCACAATGGAGTCCAGTGTGGGAAAGGAGGTAGAGGAAGGAAGTGGGTTTTAGTCTCACTCAGATAGAGAGAGAGAGAGAGAGAGAGAGAGAGAGCTATGATAAGCATCTACCGAATGCGCAGGAAGCTTTTCCGTGGGGGAAACACGCTGAAGGACAGCTTGGACTGACCCCGGTGCTGGATGCCGAAACTGGGTATTCCAGTCTGACCAACCCACTGACCAAAGCGATACACACCGCTCCAAAGCCATTTGGAGTTTATCTCACAGAGGTGCAGTGTTAGCAATTTTACAAGCAAAAGTATCTTGACAGCAGCTCAGCTGTTAAAAAAAAGTAGCATTTCCAGTAACAAGCTACTTTCTATATGAGTATCAGCTACTTTAGTTGGTGGACAGAGGTAAAACTCACTTCAAATATTAATTATTTCTCTTAGAAGTCACTGCTTTATTTTCCGGAGTCATAAGTTGACTGCTAGATTGATTCATTTGGGTTTCAAATTTTTTTTTTAGCAATATATACATTTGTATTACAATAACTTTACCAAATAATATACTATTTAGGTAAATACTGATGATAATACAGTGACTTAAGATGTGACTTAGTTTTAATAGTCAAGTGTTTTAGTGATATTTAGTATAAAAGCCTAAGCCTTGTCTCATCCTAGACACATGCAGACATTTCTATAATATCATATACAGTAATTATAAATATTTTATGTTTTTCATTTAAATTTCAGTTTGGGTTTTAGTTGATTCTAAACTCTGCTTATTTCAGTTTTCATTTAAGTTTTTTAAGTGATCATTTTGGTTACACTTTATTTTAAAGGGTTAGTTCAACCTAAAAATGACAATTCAGCCATTAATTACTCACCCTCATGTCGTTTCAAACTCATAAGACCGCCGTTCATCTTCGGAACACAAATGAAGATATTTTTGATGATATCAGAGAGCAATCTGACTCTCCATAGACAGCAACACAAATGAAATGATCCCGGATCCAGAAACGTGATAAAAAAACAGCGGTAAATCAGACCATGTGACATCAGTGGATCAACTTCAGTTTTGTGACGCAAATACTTTTTTTTGCGCAAAGAAATAAAAAGAACATCATATACTCAACCATTCTTCTCCTGTGACTTTACATTACTGCGTAACCATACTCTTTCTTTTAGGTGCATTGCGCTGATTACGCACATGCGCGTGCTTTGCAAACAAGGCTGATTACTTCAAATGCGTCAAAGCTTGCATACACGGTGCGTTGAGATACTTTCTAAAATGCCAGAAGACGTAAGTCAAGGGAGAAGAGAAAATGATGTTATTTTTGTTTTAATTGCGCAAAAAAGTATTCTCCTAGCGTCGCAAAAGGGAAGTTGATCCACTGATGTCACATGGACTGTTTTACCGGTGTTTTTGTTATGTTTCTGGATCGGGGATCATTTCAGTTGTGTAGCTGTCTATGGAGGGACAGATGGCTCTCTGATATTATCGAAATATCTTAATTTGTGTTCCGAAGATGAATTAATGGGTTTGGAACGACACGAGGGTGAGTAATTAATGACAGAATTTTCCTTTTTGGGTGAACTCTCTCTTTAAGGTGCTCTTGTTGCTGTGTAATTATACATTTAGGTACTGAGTAATTTTAATTAACTACATGTACTTACTAGATGCTTAGGGTTAGGATTAGTGTTAGTGTTGCATCTAATTATGCATCATTTATTGTTATTATAACAGCAAATAAGGGTATAATAGTAAAAAAGGGCACCCTAAAATAAATCATAAACAATACTTCTATGTAATATTTGTGTTTTATTTCAGCTTTATTTCAATAAGTAAATATCTGAATAGCTTTCGTTTCTCTTAACGGTAACAACAAGATTGAACGTCACCTGATGAACTCAACAAAACAAACAAAAGTGGCCTGTAAATAAATACACAAGTAAACGCCACACAAAACAGCCAAGGCCTTAATTCTGTTTAAACAAAGGACGGGATATAAGTTGCTTATCAATTCATGCTACTTTTCCTCCAAGACGTACTATACTACTATACTTGTTTTCCAGACAAGTCCTTTTCTAAAAAAAGCACTTTTTCTAGTCTCACTGAGTATTGGAAGGCCATCTCCAACAACACACACGCTAGGATCAGAGGTCATTTCCACTGCAAACAAGCATCAGCTGAGTCTTACTTTGGGATTAAAGGGGTGACGAAAAGCCATTTTCTAACAATAAACACCCTATTCCTGCAACACCATCTTGTTTTCATAGATTTAAGATGTTATGCTTGTCACACGCAGACACAGTTTCTGGATTGGTTTTATGGGTTAGAGAGACAGCCGTGGGAAGTCTTTGAAATAGCTGTTCTCCATGTACCGTTCAGTTTTACTTCCTCTCAATACAGGTTTTGTTCTTAATAAAAATGCCATTTTCTTTTTTTCTCCTATTATGTAATTTTCGATTAATTCCATATGGGCACCCTGGGTAAATATGATCCGAGAAATCTACATTGTTAATCCTTCTGATTTCTTATTTTAAAAAATTCACAAAAATCTAACCACCCATTGGATAATAAGAATTTAAAATGAGGGGAAGTATCATTATGAAATGTTTTTTTTCCCTCAAATACGCACTGGACACAATTATTGACACCCCTAGAAATTCTTACGAGTAAAAGTATATTACCATTCATATTCACAATTCTGAGCACTCCAGGGTGCTTATAAACATGATATCATGCAGCCATGGCTTCCTGTTTCACATAAATATAAATAGGAGGGAAAACAAAACCCAAATTCCCTTACTAATCCATCACATTGATCTTTTAAAATAAAGATAAAAAGGCATAACAATGCAAATGATATATATAATATGTACGTATATTCAATTGTTTAAAAGTGACAGTAAAGCCATTTACAGTGTTTTGAAATAAAAACTGCTCTTTTGAACTTATTTATACTGAGTCACCAGACAAATTGCTCATCTGAAATATACTGAGCAATATCTCAACAATTTAGACAAGGCTTTACTGGAGTCAGATCATAGAAACATAAAGCGTTTCATTATGAATGCTGATTCGATCAGACCAGATGTCTCTACTTAGCTTCAACTCAAAGTTAAGACCAAATCCTAGTTCCTTCATTTGATCCCAGTGATGTGGATGTAGGCACCCGTGGGGGTTGGTGGAGGTTTCGTCTTTACAATATTTGGGTGAAAGGGCAGCTAACCCATACAGACACCTTGACTGTCCAGAAAAGACTGTTCCCATGAACATGAAAGCCCAAACTGAGTGAGAACGAGGAGGGCCTGAGGGTCTAAAGTAATTTCCCATAGTGGTGGCCCTCTCTTTCCCCCTTTTAGTCACACCTCAGGAGAGGTGTAAGGAAAGTGTGCCAGCTAGGTTCCCCAGACATCAAAGAGTCTGTCCCAGCTTCTGGATCTAAAGCTCCTCTACACTTTTGTCTCTAGATATTTGCCAGAGACGTGTCAGGATTTTCCCGGGAATATGAGCACACTGCAGTCTCAAGGACCTGAAATGTTCCCATTAAATCTGACGTTGAATCTAAATAACTAACACGTTATTTACTCTTACGCTGGTATTTGACTACTTTCCAACATGATTACAATCTCAGCGAGTGAATCATTTGGATTTGTACAGTTTCCCCTAAACAGCGTGCTGGTGCTTCTAACTAGTTTTAAATGACCCCTCAAGCAGTTTTTAAATAGGGTCCAGTCCTTTTCAGAGGCACTACTCACAAAATACGCACAGAAACACAAGGACTTTAAATAAACAGCGAAACATCTTGTGTTTATTGAGAAACATCTGAGTAATAGTCTTTGCAGAGATCTTGAGAAAGAGTCTCTCATTCATCTCAGTGCAGACATACAAGGAAGTGGGCAGCTGTCAACACATTGCTTATACGTCCATGTACAGTCTTTGGGAGGACATGGTGGAAGGGGGTGGGTTACAAAGGTGAGGAAGATGGGAGTGGACCACCTCATTCTTCCTGAAGGATCAAAGGCTACATCTGAAATTTCCCATGTCAACACATCCCATTTATAGAGGAAAGAGCGAGTAAAATTCATTTGGGGGAGGCTATCATGTGGGGAAGGAAAGTAATGTAAACTAAAAATGATCAAAGTGAATGAGACCGTATGAGCATGTTTATTTATAGCCTCTGAATGAACGGCACCTTCATTCCTACTAAAAATAATATAGAATATAATATGTTATTATATATAGAGGTGTAACAATGGAGTCAGAGGCGCGCGGATCCGAGTGCAGCATTATTCAGAGTCAGGCAGGCAGGGTCAATAACAGCGTCAGGAACAATACAGACAATCCAGAATCATAAACGATATACCAGGAAAAACGGGGACCAGCACACAGGAAAGCAAGACGCGGAAAGCAAACGCTCATGCGTGTGTCAATTAAATAGTCCTCCTGATAGGAACCAGGGGAGTGTGCAATCAGCTCTTAACCAGGTGTGCGTAAACAGTCATGGGGTGTTTTTGAAAAGGAGCTTCTTAGATGATGGTGATGTTCTGGACGGAGTGCCCTCTGGAGGGGCTTGTGGGCACTCCAGCTGGAAAACATGACAAGAGGTCAGTAAGATTTTTTTGTTAAATGAAATTAATACTTTCAAATTTATGAAAAGTGACAGCTTCTTACATTGTTAAAAAACCAAATACCTACTTCTGAAATGCAATGTATTTAATATATATATATATATATATATATTTTATAGGTGACTTTTAAATGTCAAATGATTAATCGCTAAATCTTATGTTAACATAATATATGTGTGCATAATATGTATATTTATTATGCATATATAAATACAAACACTTGCATGTATATATGTATATGCTATTTTTATATCTTCAATATATTTATACGTAATGTGAAATGACATAATACTAGCGCTGTTAAAAGATTAATCGCATCCAAAATAAAAGTTTTTCTTTACAATATATATGCGTTTATGCTGTGTTTGTTTATTATGTTTATATTAAAACACACACATACAGTTTACATTTTGAAAGTATTTACAAGTAAATGCATTTATACATTTATTTTCTTATATTTGATATTATATCTAAATATATTTAATATATAAACATACAATTTTTTCATTAGATATATACATGCAGGTGTATTTATATATACTTAATAAATATACACATATATGCACATACAAACATATTATGCAAAGAAAAACTTATTCGCGATTAATCTTTTGACAGCACTAATAATACAAATATAAACATGGAAATGCATGCAAATAGTTAATATTTACAGTATGTGTGTGTATATTTATATATATATATATAATAAATATAAACACATTACGTAACTAAAACTTTTTTTTTAGACAGCACTAATATATATTAAAATATTTATCCCCAGTTCTGTACATCATCGTACATTTCATACAGTTGACTATTGACAAATATGATGAAACGCAACAACTACATAAATGCAGATATGCCCTAAAATTCTAGATTTTGGAGCAAAAAATGCCCCTGTATAACTCATATCTTTTTGTGTCATATTTATACCATATAAGCGATATCACACAAGCAGTGAGAGCAATATCACGATTAGCACGTCTGTCCTGATTAGCACATTGAGTGCAAACGTGATTTTATACAACATTTCAGTATAGACGTTGATATTAATTCATTATTATTATTAAATACATTAAAACCCTTCATACGTAGGCTTTCCACAAAACTCTTAGCAGCACTGTTCACACATTAATAATAAATAAAGTTATTTCTTAAACATTAAATCAGCATCACGTGGCACTGAATATTCAAATAGAAAGTTATTTTCTAGTTATTTAAATCTGTAATCATATTTGACAATGTAGCTTTGTACATCAAAAGTATCTTGTGACAATCAGTAATAAATACACACAAACAACTGTACGATAAGGCAATGGCCTATGCATAAGTAGCCTTCAGGTGAAAGTGCACACGCTCTCGTGGCAGCTGACACTTCACCCAACAGGAAAGGCTTGTATTTTGAGCCCGGAGAGAAAGAACAATGTGCTGATAAGTCACAACCGTCTCAGTACAAACACGTACATAACTATTTTGCAACTGTTTCCACTAAACCTAAATGTTTAAACATGTACCATCGCCTTAAAAACTTATTTTATGAATCTCTGTCAATAGACCGCATGAGAATGACGTTACAAATGAACATTTCTTAGATTGATAACAGATAAAGGTCAACGTCACCACTGCTGGTGGGCCTGATTCGACGTGGCCCCTTGACAGTCCTTAAAACGTTCTCTAGAAAACAGGACAGCTGCTGCTGGACCTGTTCTCTGATTTGTTAGACCGGGAGCTGACTGTGAGCTCTGCGACCTCTGACCTTTTGCTGGGGCGCTAATCTGCCAACTGTCGTCAGGAGTCAGAGAACACGATTTATCCTTCAGGTCAAGGACCTTGCGCACACAGCAGAAGAGAGGAAAGGAGAAATATACATATAAAAAGAAAGAAAGAAAATTATTTTAGGGCAAAAACCATAACGTTTGACAGAGAACTAAATTTAAGGTTGCAAGCAGGAAGTCCTTGAAACTACAAACGGGAAGAGGACACTGGAATAGGCCTATAGGCCCATGCTGAGGTTATTCTGGTTCGTCTGGTGGTGCCCCAGAAAGCCATAATAAACTAACAGACACTTCCTTCTCAGTAGCTGAAACTGGATATTACCCTATGCCATTTCATAAAATAACTGCATTTTCTGATCAAGATGTGCAATAAAGTATAAAGAGGATATTCCATAAGAAAATTTCCAAACACACTTCCTGTGTAGAACGTCGGGAAATGAACGAGTAGTTAGCTAAAATTTAACGTTTTTGTCCAATGTATTATATACAAAACAACGCGTATATTTCTACGACGGAAATATGTGCTGTTTAACATGATGAAATAACTGACGCCACCTTTTTCCGCTTCCTGTCAGGCCAGGCTCATGTTGTTTCCTCAAACTGCCACTCGGTAGCGTTAGCGTGAATTAAGTATCTGCTATACAATCCAAAACAGGTTATTCTGTAGCCTGCCTACAGCCCCGTTCACACTATGTCGCCAGAGGCTGGCGATGAGGTCGCTAGTGGGCGTTCTCATTACTGGTCGCTTAGTTACGTCATTGTTGACAG
>JAUMHQ010000075.1:4539725-4551436 GCA_032361165.1 Enteromius paludinosus | reverse complement strand
TCTTTTTTAATAAATCTGCAAAAATGTCAACAAATCTGTGTTTTTCTGTCAATATGGGGTGCTGTGTGTACATTAATGAGAAAAATAAAAAGAACTTGAATGATTTTAGCAAATGGTGAGAAAATTAAGGGAGTCTGAATACTTTCCCACTGTATATAATAGTATACATATACATACATACAGTGTAATATAATACAATCTGAGGATATACACTGAAAATGCTGGTAAATTTCACAAACAGTTACAAAGAAATAGAAGATAACATTTTGAGGCAGAAAATATGAAATAGTATTTTCTTGTAAAGTACACTTCAATCTTTGTTTTATTTACGAATTAATTTAATCAGTTATTTTTATCTGCTCATTTCTCCCCACATATTCATGAGACAAACTCATGGGACTTTCCCGTAAGAATGATGACTCTCAAAAATCAAGCATTTGACAAACCATTTCAAATTCAAAACAATTAGTAATGTGGTGCATCAGAATTAATGTTAACAAAGGAAATGAGCTGGAGAGCATTGCGTTCCTCTCAGATAAATATCTGAAACAAACAGTCGCTGAGCAATGCAGACCTTCTGGCAGACCCGCTGTGTGCTGCCAGCATTTTCAAATATTATTTACATTGTAACACTGATAGTTTGGTGTATATAGTAGGCTATAGGACACATGAGTTAAGTACACACAAAGGAATATTGAGATTGTTTTTTTATTTGAGCCAATATAAATATGTTTGTGAGTCAGAGTGGTCAGATGAGGTTTTAATGTGGGAATTTCCAGAGAGGTGGACTTTTCTACTCCCCAATGGTTTGTGCATTGAGGATAAACAGCAAATATGAAATCACTTAGTAATTATTTAGACATTTTTACAACTTGTGCAGCATAAGCAAAGGTGATAAAGACAACAGACAAGCTGTAAAAATGTTGTGTAACTACAGATGAAAGTTTATCATTATTTCTTTCTATTTTAAAATTTCACACTTCATTAAGTGTGTAACTGTAAAAAAAACATACTTGCAGTTTTTGGAGTTAAAATGGTTTCTGCAACAATTTTGCAATACATTGTCACGGTGACAGAAAAATAGATTTGCATTCATGTACAAAACAATCTAATACATGTTATGTCAACGTGTAGATTTATAAATGCTTTTCTTTACATCTATTTTAATTCGCGAGGGAACTCGTTTTAAAAATGACATACATTTCCAATGTATCATTGAGAAATGATCTCCGTGGGTTTGAAGAATTAAAGCACACTTAGGGGTTGTTCAAAGTGTTCATCCTGTGAACCCTGTTTGGTGTATTTCCTTTTGAACTGTTTTCTTTGAACTTTCCCGAAGACTTTTCTTTGCAGAAATGTGCAACCATTTATAGTCACGCTTTTCTCTATTGCACCAGACGAAGACATTGACTTGGAAAACCATGATTGTTGCCCAGCGAGTAACAATCTGCTGATTATGGTAAGCGTGAACAGATGTAGTAAGTAATTACATTTAAAGTTGTTTTGGTACATACCACCCAATCTCAAGGTGCTTTACCTGCGCCACAAGGTTTGTGTCATCATAGCATTTCCCTGTCCGGCTTGTGTGTTTACAAACCACTTGGCAATCGACCAACCTTGCGTTTTACGCGTTTCATTTATATGATTTAACCACAGGGCTTTTAATAAACCATTAACCGTAATGGTTTACAAGGACTGTTTTGTCATTTTAACTATGTTAACTATAATAAAAAGCAAATATACAATTATATAGGCTATTCTCATTGTGCAAATATGCAAAAACATCATGAAAGTCCCCACGTCTCCATGCTGCGTAATATCCCAAGCACAAACTGGTCAGTTGACATTTTATTGGCGTGTTATCTCGACATGTGAACTTGAAATGAATTTTTTAGTGTAAGATTCCCCACTTTTACTTCAGCCATCTGCTCTTCATGCATGCACGAAATGTCATTGTTTGGTATCTTTTATTATTGTATCATTGTGATACAAATACAGTATCCAGTAGAAATACGGTAGAATATTTGACTGTGTTTCTACTGTATATTATTGTATTTCTATATCAATTCGTTTTTATTCATAGTTTAAATGAGTTTATGTGTGTGTTTGTCAATTTTGTCACTTTATTTTTAGATTTATTTTCTGTAATCTATGTAATAATATATGCATATGTATAACGAATGCAGAAAAATTATGTTATTCACAGTTTTATTTGTACATCAAGTTAAGCTAAATGAAAATGATTTTTTCTTTGCAGCTAACTATGATAAAGCAAGCTTTTATTTTAATTGGGGTATTATATTTGAGTTCATGTTTTTATTTGTTTCACAATTCCTATTAGAACTCTAATAACTCCTATTAATTCCAGTTAGAAAACAATCCAGCAGACAGTTACAGTATATAAAGTGGATTAAATTAGGTCTCTAATCACACATAACTGGTGATCATAGTGGCTTCCAATGGGAACGTATCCTTAATTAAGCCCACCAGGAAATGTTCAGCTCTCAAAGAACTCCCCAACTGCCAAACGTAATAGAATTAATGGCTTTTAAGTGGATAAAATTACATTGCAGCAGAAGAAACATCAAATAAAAATGCATTGTAAACATTTCAGAGCAACAGTAATTTTACATTTGTTCTTTTAAGACCTCACAACTAGCTTCACAACTAAACCATGTCAGAACTCATATCAGAGCAATAAAAAAACATGTAAGCATGCACTGAAAAGCATGCCAAGAGATATAAAAATGTGTCTCTCATTCTGGTATTGCTATAAAGTTTTAGTAAATAGGTTTCTTCAATAGGTTATAACTTTCCTCAAGGCAAAGCTTCTCCTGGTGTTTAATATGTAGCCTAAGTAGGCTGTTTGTATTAGAGGGCATCATTTAACTGTCTTTCTTTCTTAGATCTCAGATTTATTTGTAGTTCATTATATAACATCATATTTATTACATCTATGGCAATGGCAAATTAAATCTTAGATTTTTTTTCCCAGAGTTTCCTGTCCTAACATGCCATTCCTTCATGGCATCTGTGAAGGAGATTTTTTCAGAAAAATGTCTTGGTAACTATTTTGCTACTTTTATCCACTAGTAAATGATTTTTAATTAAAAGATTAGATGAGTTTTGGACATCAGTCACACTTTCCTTTGGCAGTTTAAGATCGATAGCATCAAGGGAAATTATTTAAAAGAGGCAGCTAAGACAGAACAAAATAAATGGTTTGGGGGAACATCTTACAGAAGTATTTTAATATCTTTCTTACATAACCGGGAGACTGGGCGGACAGTCGTCTCATGTGAAAGACTCTGGCGCCATCTAGTGTAGGCTAAAAGGCGACTATTTTAAACTTAGAACATTTTAAACAGCAGAAAACATGGTGTATATCAAAAATATACGGATCACTAAAGCATTAAAAAGCAAAACAAATATGCTATTAGTTATAGATTAAATGAATTTATCATGAAGAAATAGCTACATACAATGGCATTGTGTGTAGTTATGGGAAGTCCGAATCATTTCAGCTGAACCGGTTCGACGATTCATTTCATGCAGTACGTGATTACGTAATGACGTTGGATCCAAAACAGCGCACGCAGGGATTAAACACCCATTTATGTAAACACATATTGCTGTTTATTACGCTTTTTTAGTTTTGTTTTCAAGAATGTTTGTTGTTCATGCGCCCCAATTCAGTCACAACCTGTTTTAGTTCAGAAACATAGATTCATATAAAATTAGTTTTCTTGTCTACCACCAGCCGCACAAAATAATCTTGTCACAAGACACACATATTCAAGTACGTTTTATTTTTAACATTTCGGAAATTAGTCCATCATGGTTCTTCATTACAAGCAAGGATGCTCGAAGTGAATCGGTCCGCTTCACAAAATGATTCATTCAACCGCTCAGACGGATTTTGTGGAGTCGTTAAAAAGATTCGACTCAAAAGAATCAGATTTCATTCGCGTGATGGGCGTTGTTGTAATCCGTGTAAACAGAGCGTGTTTTATTCAAGCACGTGAGAAAGCAACGGCGTAACGTTATATGCTAACGTTTGTCAACGTTTAAAATCAGTTTTTTTCATTTCGAGACTTCTTATTTTTCATCCGTTTTTAATCCATTTACTCTGGATATGGGCTAAATGTTTGAAATCTGTTGATACATAACTATATAAGATGGGTTCGACGAACTCCACCCTACTAAAAATCCCAAACGTCGAGGTGTTGATGCAAGAGACGGGCTGTGAGTGACATTTGGCTCAATTGTGTTTTGTTACTGGCTTATTGTTGTTGTCGCGGTAGAACGATTAAACAACGATACAAAATAACATTTTCCTGCACATTTGCCGCGGTTTTTACTTGTAACTCTCAGCCGTATCATCACTAAGAGAAAAAGAAGGGGTACAAATTCGCTTTGCATAAGCGAAAACTGTCCTAGATTGACAGTGACAGGTGTTGTCTCGATCATGAGAATTTACTTTCCAGTTACCAAACCGATGTGACTCAGATACACTGCACAAAACGTAGCCTATGTGAACATGTCGAATATTTAAAAATAAAAAAAATGCTCTAATTAATTTCAGTGAAGCTGGTTGCAGAAGAGAATTGATTGAATGGTCAGTTCATTTTGTTTACAGTCCACTCGAACTCGTTTTCTTCATCAGCTTCATTGAAACGTTTTCATAATTAATGTGATTTCTTCTTTTCCAGTCTCGCCTGCCCACATTATTCGCCTCCATGATCGCTTCAAAGCTCTGGATAAAGAAGGACGGGGCCATCTCTGGTGAGACTGATGCCTTATTCATGATGAGAGAGATATATTTTGTAATTACTTAAATATTTACCCATGCATCTTGCTTCATTCTCGCATAGTCCCCAGGATTTTGGAGCCATAAAGGAGTTGGCAATGAACCCCATAGGAGACAGAATAATAGGTGCCTTCTTCTCCCCAGGGTAATTAATCTTGCTTGGCATGAGCTACATCCTTTGGAGAGTGAAGATAATTGATGTTCACACCGAAGTATTGACTATTGAATTCTAACATAAAATTATGTAGCAAGTCCTGACCTGTCTGTTTAATGTTTTTCCATGTCCATATTGAGATATATATTTTTGGAGATAACCCCGCCCCTAAATAAAAACCGAAAGAGTGGTTAGCCACTTCGCATTTAGGTCAAACTCTCTTTCCGATCTAAGTTTGTGGTTTTACGATAATACCTCCAAAAAGTCATAAACAACCAACCATTGTGTCTTGAAGTCATAAACAATCATGTTAATCTCAGGAAGGAAACGGTGGACTTCCACACTTTTGTGAAGATCCTGGCTCACTTCCGGCCTGTTGACAAGGACCGACCCAAAGAGCCCAACTCTCCTGAACCCATCAATAGCAGGAGCAGCAAACTCAAATGTATGTTTGCGTTTGCTTTTACCCGGTAGATAAACCACATCCTCTCAGTAATGGAATGGGCGATGTTACTTCAGTGATAACGTATAGTCAGACAGCCATTATCAGACATTCTGAAAGGGTTTATTTCACTGACCGACATCCTGCTTATTCCACTACTATTCACCAAACAAGTAAATAAATGACATGAGATACTGATTTGTGCATATATAATAATCTTCTTCGTTCCTGCAGTTGCGTTTCAGTTGTACGACCAAGACAAGGATGGCAAGATTTCCAGAGATGAGCTTTTAAAGGTCACTTGCTTCTTTACTTTTTCATGTTTTCAGCTGTTTTGTCTCAGACTGAATACGACTGACAGCTGGGTGATCATTGACAGGTCCTCCGGGCCATGCTGGGGATGCAGGTGACCGAGGAGCAGCTGGAGAGCATAGCAGACCGCACTATACAGGAAGCGGATCTAGACCGTGATGATGCAATATCTTTTGAGGAGTTTCGTAAGGTATCACCTAAGATTCCAAGGTGTTAAAAGCACATGTTGATGGAATATGACTGCTGACGTGTTTCATCCTGTTTTAGTCTCTGGAGAAGGTCAACATTGACCACAAGATGAGCATTCGCTTCTTGCGCTAGACTAGAGCATCTTGGGAAGGCTTGTTCGCCAACCTTATCCGCCTCTGTCTCCCAGCCTCAGAAAAGGGAAGGGATGCCTCGAATGCCCAGGACAGTATGACGGGATCAGTGTTTGTCTGTCTAACAGGAATTTAATGCACTGGTAATGTCTGCATAAAACTGCACATTGACAAACAATACAGAGTTTACAGAAATAAAGCTGGGTTAGTAAGATTTTTATTCAGCGAGGATGCATTCAATTAATCAAAAGTGACAGGAAAGACATTTAAAGTGTGACAAATTAACAGAAATCTTTCACAGAAATGCAAAATGTATTTTAAAATCCTTATATTTCGTATTATTATTATTTCATTTTGTGATTAAATAAATGCATTCTTGGTGAGCGAAAAAGCTACTTGTAACAAAAACATTTAAAATCTTACCGACGTGTCTGGATAATGAATTCATTTACTTTGTTGATTGTAACTAGCAAGAAAGAGTTTATAATGTTCAGAATACACGGTGTTGAATTGTCATTTGTCACCCCATGTGGGAGAAAGAAAGAAATAATGTTCCCCTCTGTGAAGTGTGGCAGTCTCAAGATAAAACTTCCCAAGTTTGTGCACACTTTCATCTCAGTAGAGTTTTTTAGCATCTTGTTGCATGATGGTTTTTTTTTTTACATTTACGTACATTTATCCCGAATCCTGTTAAAAACTGATTTTTCTTTTTGTCATCCAGAACTGGAAAACTGTGTTATTCTTTGAGTGCATCTATGTTTGCTGCAATTTTACCTACAAGTGAGAAGAATGGCTACCTCGCCTTACTGCACTTATGCATGCTGCACCAAAACCACTAAAAAGGGCTTTTTTCTTTGTATGAAATGCAACGGAGTAAAGAGAATAAAATGTAATAATATTGAACAATAGTCAAAGGAATGTTTGGTATTTTTTTGGACCAACGTTTTTAAAAACTATTGGCACAAGCACGTGCTCAA
This sequence comes from Enteromius paludinosus, assembly GCA_032361165.1. NCBI lineage: Eukaryota > Metazoa > Chordata > Actinopteri > Cypriniformes > Cyprinidae > Enteromius > Enteromius paludinosus. The sequence continues at coordinate 4,544,421 of JAUMHQ010000075.1, read as the reverse complement.
ACATATCAGGAATATCCAATCACAAACATATTTTGGAATGCATCTGAGCAACCTATAAATTGTGTTTTGCTGCAGACACTAGGTGGCGCTTGAAGCGTATTGTTGATTTATGCCAACCATACACTACGGTGAGCGTGATTTCACCAAGTACAAGATGTTCCTGGATCAACATTCTAATCAACCAATCAGAATTGAGGAATAACTTTTCTGGAAATATCTGTTTTAGGCTTATAATCGTAGTTAGGTGCTTCTACACCCTTGTTAATCAGCTATCATTTCCCACTGATTTTAGGCATACATTTTGGATTTTGGTAGGTTTAAGGGTAAGGATTGGGATAAATTTATATTTTTGGACAGTAATGTTGATCCAGGATCATGTCCTACATGACAAAATCACGGCGACCCATACACTACAATTCAAAAGTTTGACGTCAGTAAGATTTTGGAAGACTTTTAACACTTTTATTGACCCAGGATGATCAAAAGTGACCGTAAGGACTGTTGGTCAGCATAAGTGCCTCTTACAAGTACATTAATAATAATAAAAATAAACGTAAAAAAAAAAACCTTTGACCTGTAGTGTATACTGTAATGACCAAACACTTCAAGCTGTCGTTTTAGAGTTTTTTTTTTATTGTTTAAGGTATTTAAAACTAAACAGATTTTTACAGCATCATGAGGTTTTAAAGTTATTATGCTTAACTCCTGGGCATACAGGCCAACAGCAACCAGTAGAACGAAAAACCAGTGCCTAAAGAGAGAGAAGACTTCTTTTAATACTGGCATGTACATTTTAGAAACCTAAAGTTTATGACTGACCAGAAAGGTTTTGTACCTGCTATTGTGATGGTCATGGTCAAACGGTAGAGAAGGACATCAGTGGTGCCTCCTTTAATATGGACCGGCAGACCATTATCCTCCTGTAAGTGTAAATAAATAAAGACATGTTATTTTTACGGCCATATGTGACCCTGGACAACAAAACCAGTCATAAGTGCTAAATTTGCGAATTTAATATTTATACATGATCTGAAAGCTGAATAAATAAGCTTCCCATTGATGTATGATTTGGATGGATAGGGTAATATTTGACCGAGTTACAACAATATGAAAATCTGGAATCTGAGGGGACAGAAAAATCTAAATGCTGAGAAAATAACCTTTAAAGTTGTTCAAATGAAGATCTTATCAATGCATTTTACTAATCAAAAATTAAGCTTTTATATATTTTCTTTACGAAATGGACTAAATACCTTCATGAAACATTATCTTTAGTAACTATCCCAAGGATTTTTGGCAAAAAAGAAAAATCAACAATTTTGACCCATACAATGTGGGGGGGGGGGGGGGGGGTTGGGGTTGCAATAGAAGTTAATGAGAGCTGAACCTGTTTGACTGTTCAAAATATCCACTTTTTTGTAAGAGTAGTATTTTTGACGTCATGCCAGTCTGAAATTCTCCTTACCAGGAAAACCTTCTGTCTGTCAGGCACCTTGTTTTTCATTTGCCTGACTGTTGTGCTAAAAGCCCGTGAGGCTAGCCGGGGAACACTCTGAAACAACCACAGTTTTATTCAGTCATGTCAATTAAACATTCATTCTGTAAACAAACAATATCAAATGTGCTCAAATATGTAAGCAGCACATAAAATTGTAGCCTGAAACATGGTAGAATCATGCTAAAACAAAAGCGCTAGTCATGTGCTAAAACAGGCTAGCAACATGTTCGTAGCTTCTAAAACAAACATACGCTAACATATCTGTCACATGGTTTCCCCATTAACTTCTAAGACTTGACACTTTTTTTTTTCTTCTTTTTCTTTTTCTGTTGACCAAGATCAGGGTTAAAAACCCTTGTGCAAACTTACGGACATTTTTGTCCATTATTTATTTATTTATTTATTTATTTAATATAAATTTGCCTGTGTTCATTTTCTGTGTATACAGATGAGTATTTTAAATAGAAATTGAAACCCTCATTTCCTTTAATAAATCTATTTTACACCAAAGGACATTTAAAATAAGCCTTCTTAATAAGCTTTCCTTCCGTTGGTAAGACTTTGAAAGTTTTTTTTTAGGTTCAAATATTTCTGTTTTCTGCTTCGGCCAATAATGCAGCTGTAAATGTGTGGGTGTGTTGGTATGGATGTCAGAGTGTGATTTGTAGAGACAAACACTACTCTATGGTGCTTTGCCCAAACTACATTTGACTAAAAGCTTATTTTTGTGATATGAACCTCAAATTTGGAACACAGTTTGTTTAGATTTATGGCTTTGAATTTCTTGCAGGTTTAGAGTTCAACATGTTTCACAAAATATATATTGTAAATAAAATATTGTTCATAAATGTTTTCATTAAACTAAACCTGTATAACGATGTTTGGTTTCTCTGTTTAAACTTTTCTTTTTACTTCAACAATAATCTGCCATGGGTCATCCTTGAAATGATACCAAACGTGGCCTCCCAAGCTTCCAATCGTTATGTGTAACTTTTTTTTTATTGATGTACAAGGATTAGGCTTATATTATAAGTATATTTTTGGGACTCCCAGAACACGAACGGACCTGGATATTTTGTTTAGCTTTGCTATATTTCAAGTGAAGTAGAAGAAAACATGTGAAAGTAATGTAACATTTTATAGTTCTGAAGGTCAACCCGGCTCATGTGGAACAGTAATAAACTGTGGTTTTAGCCAATTGCTGCTCACCAGCGCCTGGAGCAACCAATCAGATCATAATCCACACTGGTGGGTTGGGCTGAGAACGTCCTGCCCCTTGAACTTCACTGAGCACCAGCGTGTGTGTGTGTGTGTGTGTGTGTTTCTGCATGCTAAATGTTGAGAGGCTAATGGTGACATGACCTCCTTAGTGTCCATTTAACAAACAGTTGTGTCTATTTCATATAAAAACAAATTCAAGTCAAAAAGATTACAAGCAAATCTCTGTTTGATCTGGACTGTCTGATTCCCTAAAAATAGACTACTTCTGATTAGGTTTTTTGAAACAGATTTGTTTGCACCAAAAAGACCATAAAAGGACAAACACACTGATTTGTTCACTCGGATAAGTTTCAGTATCGTTTCTAGTATAATTAGCTTTTAGTGAACGAGTGTTTTCTTTAGAGGTCATTTAAGGCAGTCAGTCATTCAAAACCTACAGCAGCCTATCAATGTCTTAAACTTAAACAACCCAAAATCTCAATTTGTTCACGTTAAATAAAAATCACCATCTAATAACCAGCTTTCTCAAGCAACGTTTGCAGTTCTAAATATTGTTGTTTGGCATAGTTCCTGTTTCACAAGTATTTTAGGAGTAGGTTCTTCCTGATAACACTACAGCTGTTATGTCACAGACTATGGAAGAATAAAGAACAGCAGTGGATTTACCAGTAAATGCCTCATGTCCGACGCTGCTCTCTGTTGAGCTTGTTGATTCTTGTCTAGTCGGGGCCCTTACAAGGACACACACATATTGCAGAGCTTTTGAACCAGAGCCAGGCAGTCAGGCGGGGAAAGATCACTCTGTACAGCCCAGCGCCAGCTCATTTACTCAGCTGCAAAGCAGTAGTCATTTATCATGTGTAAACAGTTTTCCATTGAAGGCTCATACTTTAAAATTTGTTTGTATTTTGTCATGAATAGAGCTGTTCAAAGGTCCTATCCCTGATAGCACACGTACATCTTGAAGACATCTATTTGACGCCTGCATTTACATCTACAGGACGTATTATTTAGGTTGTTTGCTCATCTGCGATACATCTATTGTACATCTCTTTTTAGATGTCAAATAGACATCTATTAGATGTCTTTAAGATGTTTATGATTTAGAGTGTATGTAAATCTGACATCTGAAAGACGTCTGCCAAAAGTTTGTAGACAGCAGATGCTTTCCAGATCAAGAGATCTTTAACAGACATCTTGCAGATGTACTTGTGCTGTCTGGGTATATTGCTATAATAACAATTAAAGTGGGTCATAATTTCCTCAACAGATAAATCTTTTCTAAAGGGGTCTAAAGTATTTCTAAAGTAAACTTTGGTTAAAATTTCTCAATGATAGTGTAAAACAACACTCTTTTTACCTTTCCAAAAGCAGCTCTGCCCACAGAAAGCCATTTTAGTAAAGGTTCCTTTAAATACTAATGAGCTCTGCTGACACCGCTCCTCTCTTCTGTATAGAACGTTCTGTTTTAACGGTCGGGTAGTACGTTCAGTTTTAAATGTAGTATCTACTTAAGCAGAATGCGATTCGGATGCAACACCTTTCTCTCTCTCTGTCGTGAACCCAACAAAAAACATGTTTGCACAACCTGGTTCAAAAAATTATTTTGGTCTATATAGCTAATTTTGCTCTTCGTGACAACTGTAAGGGGGTGAATTTTTTTTAAAACTCATCCGTTTAAATTATATTAAGTCTGATTTATATTAAATCATTTTTAACACTATAAAACTAAATTGTTATGATGACAAAACAATAGAAACATAATGCTAGATAAATCGGAGAAAATAGATTAAAGAGAATTAGCCTACCAAATATGAAAAATATGCAAGCAGCAGACACTGTCTTCGAAAAAACGCCACCATTTTCAATGTCAACAGTGAGAATTTTACTGCAAAACATATCCAATATAGTGATCGTGCACACACCATGACAGTCAAAACTATAATGCATTGATGAATACTGCATGATAATCTGACA
>JAUMHQ010000075.1:4520171-4539625 GCA_032361165.1 Enteromius paludinosus | reverse complement strand
TCATGATATGCTAATTTTTTGAGATTTTGGGTTTTCATGAGCTGTATGCCAAAATCATCAATATTAAAACAATAAAAAGGCTTCAACTACTTCAGTTGTGTGTAATGGATCTAAAATATATGAAAGTCTAATAATCAGTACATTATAGAAAATAATGAACTTTATCACAATATGCAAATTTTTTGAGAAGGACCTGTATGTGTGATGTGATCAAGTGTAGGTGTATTAAGGCAAGTGTTGCCAGGCTACTGGCCCAACAGGGGAAACGTGGCATTATTTCGTCCTCTGCTTTCCAGGTCTGAGGCTATTAGCTACGCCCAGCTCGCACTGGCCAGTGGCCTGAGCCAGTCTTTTTTTTTCTTCTACCAAAACAGCTTATATTTTTTCATCTAATAAAATAGTTCAGTTTTGTGTGTAATGGCAAAATAATTATATTTAGTAAAAAAAAAAAATAAGTTTGTTCATTTTTGTTATCTAAATATACGTTTTCGGGGGTTTTTTTAAGTAACGACAAAGTGTTCAGCGGTCATAAACTTTGTTTGATCAATTTAACCTTTAAAAATCATCACAACTTGCCTAAAATGCAATAAAAACATTTCAAGCATATAACAGTGTTTAAACGTTAAACCACCACCAGTGAAAACTAAATGGCCGGCGCGGTAGTATTACATCATTCAGAACAGTAAAGGGTCTATATTTATTTGGGTGCACTGACAATATGCAACTGTTTTGATAATAACAGAGTTTCGGGAGGAGCTGTGGCCGAATTAATCAAAGCTGCGCTGCATCTCCTAATCATCTCCTCGTTACGATCGCCCAATCGTATTTTTCCTTCGCACTATAAATACTCCCGCTTTTCTCTCTTCCGCATCTTGCTTATGCAACCCTCCCCCTCCCCTTCTCCTCCATCAGCTCCATCTTTCCTCCGGGGGGCATCGAGAGTGCAAGCTCCGAACCCTGCCCTCGCTAGGGCTCAGGCCACTAGGGTTAAGGGTCTGCCGTTCTCCCAGCTCGCTTCCCAGACAGCTTGCCAAATTTGCTTTTACTTACCACTCATATCTTCCGTCGCATTAATGAGAAAGCACAAACTTGTGAACTTGAACAGGAGCGCTTCACAAAAATTAACCAAAACTCAGTGAAAAAAGACTTAAATACAAAAAGCTTTCATTTTAATTTTAATCCATAAAGATGTCTTAACCCAGCAAGCAAGTCATCATTTCATCGTGTCAGTTAGCTATAGACCCGATATATTCCGGATGTACGTAACTCACTTCTAGCCCAGATAATCTTGAATTTGAATTTTTTCATGTCATTTTTTAGCAAAATAACAAATGAGACGCTTATAATTCCATAACGTAAACAAAGTCAACAGCGTTTACAGGTTGTTTGGTTTCATTTCTTTAATAATTTTTTGTGTAGCCTGTGCTACCCTCTGGGTAGCCTCGGTTTAGCTCGTATCCACTGATAGTCAGAACTGATTCACTGTAGTTTTTGTTCAGGCAGCATTTGAGATGATTGATAATCCTGTCATGTTCTCAGTGTCAATAATATCTACAAATATATTTGTGTAATTTCATGACATGGTCTATATGTAGCCACGGTTTAGCTCTTAATCAGCTGGGCTGTGTGTAGTCTTCTTTTAGTCCAACCAGTGAAATCGAGGCAATCCGGGTCTAATTTCAATGATTTGGCAATAGCCCTATACCAGACCAGCGAAGAGCATAGTGTCACGTCACAGGACTGCACTAATCCCAGTGCAGTCACCGCTCACAGTCACCCGATTTCTAATCACCGCCAGCTGTTTGTAATCAAACAGCACATTTAAACCTAGCTCACCAGTTGGCACATCACATTGGCATTCCTCTTCTTACCTTATGCCTGCCAGTTTTGATGTATCACAAACTACTGATTCCAGGTGATTGTTGTTCCAGTATTACTTACTGTACCTGTGTTGAGAACCAACGGAACCGCATTCGTCTGCTCATGTTCTCAAAGAGCTTACCACGATCTACTCATCTGTTCACATCTCTGCTTTGAGGCATCTGCCTTAACAAGATCTTTTGTTGCATTCTGTAAGCCCGGTTCATGTTTAAAGGAGATTCCCACAGAGAATCCACCGAGCATGGTACTGGTGTATCACTCACCGGCATTGCTCTGCTTATCAAGCTTCCTATCTGTATTATACCTGTCAGTGAATTCATACCTGTGTTACTCACCTATCTCCTCAGAACACCAGGAGCGCTGCCACTCCTTTCCGCTCACCACCTGTGGAAATAAAGAAGGATTAAAGTACACAGTTAACATCACATAATTAATCTACAGTTACCACAACTAAGGAAGGATTACTTACCAGGGAATCTTCCAGCGAGACGAACCCAGTTGGAATAGGGCATTCAGCCTACAGCCCTTAATCTCAAGATTCATTGACCCTTTACTTTATTTAATAAATATTATTCATACTTACCTCTTTGCTCTCCGTCTCCTCTGTGCAGAACGTTACAGAATCACAGCCCATCAACAATAATACCTTCAACCCAACCTGTTCAGCATGGACGATTCTGACGCTGCTGAAAAGAGTGATTTGAACACCGTATTAAACGCCATAGAATGTCTATGAGTGAATCCACCCGTACAAAGCCCAATTAATCGTCCACCACCCTATTCCGATGACCAAGCCTCCTGTAGAGGATTCATTATGCACATTACATTTTGAGATGCAACCTCATAAATTTCCCACGGAAAGAAGCAAGATTGCATTTATTATGAATTTACTCACCGGACGCGCTTTACCATGGGCGGAGCCATTATGGACTGGAGAGAGCGCTCACCTTTCTTCTTATGAGAGTTTCACAACATTTTCAAGAAGTGTTTGGTCACGATCCATCACCTATATCCACAAAAGAAAATCTTCTTCAACTAAACCCAGGTAACCTCACGATTCATGATTGTATCCTTAAGTTTCTTACACTGGCAGCCACCAGCGGCTGGAATGACCCCGACGAGGATTAAAGCCTGAGATCCGAGATTTAATGTCCATTTATGATGACACCGTTAATCTGGAATTTTTTCTCCGTAAAGTCAGCATTGTTGCAAGAAATCTCACTTCCTCTTCAAATCCTGAACCTCGTGCATATCATCGTCTCAGCAGAACAGAATACGTACCTATGCAAACGAATTCGTATCACGTGTCCTCGTTAGTTTTGGTTCTGGTTTCTGGTTTTGGCTTTTAGTCTGTGGAACGCTGTAGCGGTAGACCAATCACATAGGACTGCGCCATCTGACCAATCACAGTGAGGGCTCACGGGAGGGAGGGGTTTAGAGAAACTGAGTCTTTGAACTGCTTCACACGAGTCATTTACGAATCATTTAGAAATGGGGTAAAATAAAATATATTTTTTGAGAAAACTAAAGTGTTTTTTGACCTTGCATACATGTAAACCTGTTTTAAGACTCTCATAAAACAATATTTGTCCCATTTAAAATAGCATAATAGGGGCACTTTCTTAAAAAAAGCTGTATATTTAATTTGTTTGGATGGATTGTTGTTTTGTTGTCTATTAGATGTATATATGTAGGCGTTCATTAGCTCTATATTTGATGTCTAGTCTATTCTGGGGATATGGTTAGACGTCTATTAGATTTTCACTAACAGCCCAATGACAACCTTATTTTCACGAGTTCGCGTTTCCTTATGATAAACAATTAAAGTGTATTTGGCGTGCTGTCCAGGGAGCGAGCCGGAAGGTTGTGAATACCGAGCTTTAGTTGATTAAAAAAAAGGTGAAGATGGGGTGGAGGAGGGATGCATAACAAGATATGGAAGGGAAGGAAGCTGATTTATTTAAGGGGAAGGCTTATGGATTTGATTGGACAAGGTGGAATTAGATTGATTAGGAAAGTGGTTTCAGCTGCGGCTAATCAAGCGTCAGCGCTCCTCCTGAAACTTGTTTATCAACATCACTTAGACGCAGATTCAATGTCTATTAGACAATCAGGTGTATTCGTTTAAAAGTGGTCTAAATGATGTCTAGTCTATTCTAGGGCTATGTTTAGATGTCTATTAAATTTTAACTGACAGCCCAATGACAACCTTATTTTATATGTTTAAATTGAACTGGAAATTAGGCGAGGCAGGAAATGTATCTTTGTGCCACAGACTCAGAAAACACTAAATAATTTAAATATCTACCTACTTTTTTCCTCTTACATATATATGATAACTAGGCTACTTTTGCTGATGCTCTGACAAGCAGCCTATAGCCTGTATTTGAATGCAAAACTCTTCAGCTGCACTGATGGCACACTCTCTGTAGTTATTTTGGTGAAAGTAACTCAAAAGTAATACAGAATTGATGTAACGCATTATAATTTTGAATCAGTAATATTGTAATGTAAGGAATTACTTTGAAATAACAGTGTCACGCCTAGCTGGAGCTGCCAGCTAGAGACTGTTGATGGCACTCCAGCTCTCCATGAACTATGTTTTTGTGTTTGTTTTCATACCTGGATACTATTTCATTCGTGTCTTTGTTTCTAGTTGTTTTGTCATTGGATTTATTAGTTACCGATCTCTGCCTTTTCCTGGATATTCGCTTTGCCTAACCCATTGGATTCTGACTGCCGGTATTTTGACTATTGCTTTGTTTATCGTTTCTGCTACTGTCTATACCTCCACTCACTAATATCTCTCTATATGTCTTTCTGAATAAGATGTGAGCGTGTTACCGGAGCAGAATAATTTCAGTGATTAAACCTTGTATTTGGAAATTTTCAGCAATTCTGTGATACTAACACGGAATTTTGAGTTAAGAGTCCGTTGTCATTAGACATAATTTTGTGAGATCAGGTTGGATTTAATTATATGTGGATGTGATCTCACAAATTGATGACGTAATCGGCCATCAATACATTTTTAGGCCTAACTACTGTAGCAGAAAACGCACCATTCAACTCCATAGCACGTAATGATAGCTCACAGAGATGTGAAAATAGTCTCATTTTAAAGATAACAACCTAATCTAAAAGCTAATTTAATGTTTGTGGCCACTTTTAGCACACAGAAGTTGTAATTTGAGCAGGAATGCAGGGCCGTGCAGAGACATTTCAGGGGGCGGTTGCCCAAAGTTCAAATTAAGGGCAAATATCAAGCTGAATGACATAATTACATACTAGACACTTTATTGGATGCTTCTCCATTGTACTTCAACCTACAGGAGCCATAAACACAACTCTTTAAAGGTGTTGGGTCATAAGAATCAGGCAGCTATAGAGGAGAAGCTGATGGGCCAATGATGGGCAGTGGAATGAGTGGGCTGGGGAAGGCTTCCTGGGAGACGTCCGCTGGCAGGTCAGACACTCTTGGCAGAAGTGCTTGACTTCAGCCTACATCCCAGGCCAGTGGAAACGGTCTCTGATCCTCTGCAGCGTGTTCTGGGCTCCTAAATGACCTACCAGCTTTTGAGAGTGAGCCAGTTCCAAAATGGTCTCAGTCTTATTTTTGGGGACTACCAAGAGCAGTTTTACCTCCCCCCTCTCTGCTGGGCAACACAGTACAGCAAGCCGTTCCGGTGCGGGAGAGGGTGAGGGCCGGGGTGGATCTCCTGGTCCTCCAAGATCCGCACTTGGTTCCAGCAGTTTTTAAGTCGGTAATCCTCTCACTGGGCCACCCCGAAGGAGCCCTCTTCCGTGACCTGTTGGAAGACATCATTATAGATATTAACATCATGAGAGGGGGACTCACCAGCTATCCGTGGTAAGAAGGGCTGGTCTGCGTTGGGCTCCCCGCGATGCCCTCTGGGTCCTGCGGCGTGAAGGTAGGGCCGGTTTTATGGTCCTTATCAGGGCTTCCTCAAACCCTAGCCAGTCGTGGCCCAGCAGTACAGGAACAGGTAAGTCTTCGAGAGCTCCCACTTCCATTTCTTTCCTCCTTGATGTAAGGTGACCAGGTAGGTAGGCACTTGTCGAGTGTCCCCATAGACGCAGGTAACCGCTGGGAACCACGTGAAACTGGCCGGGGTCCCAACACGTTGGGCCATACAAAGGTGATCACATTGCCAGAATCCAGGATCGCAGCATAATTTCAGCCCTGCACTTCCACTCTGGTCCAGGGTCCATCCCGGGACGTCTCTTGATGTACCACACAACCGGCCATCCAGACTTTCGTCGGTGGAACAGGCATCAACAGGCATTTCGTCAGTAGACATCGGCTCGTTGCGGGGGCTGAACGGCTGCTGTACTGGCCGGCGGATCTTCCCGATGTACTGGCCGGCTCATCTTCCCGATGAGTGTGGTGGCAGGGCCAAGCAGTCACGGCGAGTATTCTGGTAAGAGACAGAAAGAAAGGCAGTCATTAGCTTCAGGCAGCGTGGAGATGCATCTCCTCGAACATTCAGTTTATTCTCCTTTTATATGGCTTTCTCCTTGACTGATTGGCCCGTGATGATGATGTCCAGGTGTTCCTGATAATTAACCAGGGCACCACTGATGTCCTATGGGGTTTCCTGTCACAATATGTTTAAGTCATAAAGCCAAAATGAACAACACACTGTATCAGCAGTTGTCTTACTGACTGATTTTTAATGACATGAGCACTAATAATGTCTATAAGACACATTTTGTTTCAAACTGAAGATAGAATTCACCCCAAATCAAAAGATATTTACACTAAATGTGAATACCTTTCAGAATTTATTTTAGAAATCAAGAATATAAAATTCGGCAGCTCATTTTGCATTATCGTTATAAAATATCATAGTAAGGACTAGAGTCAGATAGATGTTTACGTCAATGCAAATCTCCGCCCATCTCTCATGTAAACAGAAGCACACATGTACAATAAAAGCTTTTAGTTTTACGGAGCAGAATGAAAATACAACCAGCACCATGTACTGCATTTCAGTACTACTGATTTTGGCAGCCGCACACTGTGAGTATCTTCAGCTCAACAAGACACATTTCTGGAAAATATATGTTCATAACAGTTTTATTAAGTGAGAATGTTTTAATCATTGTTTGTATAGGTCTTTTCTGCATTGAGTTGGATCAGCCTCTTGTAAAGGTATTAAAACCAGGGGAAACGTTTACTATCGCCTGTAAGATCACTGGATATTCAGCCTCAGGAGGAGGCTACACAAACTGGATCAGACATTCGAGTGGAAAAGCGATGGAATGGATCGGCTGGTACTATAGTTCCAGTAGCAATGGTGTCAAAGATTCTCTCAAAAATAAGATCAGTTTCTCTTCTGAATCCTCCAGCAATGCAGTTATATTAACAGGAAAAAACATTAACACTGAGGACACAGCTGTGTATTATTGTGCTCGGGATACACTGTGCTACAAACTGCCACAGGACCTGAACAAAAACTAAACTAAACACATTTTTCAATGAACAGTCCCTTTTCTTTTTATAAAGTACATATTCTGACACAATAACCAAATCAATGCAATGTAATAGAAGATAAATAAATCAATATAGAATAGAGTCAGTAGATGCTTTAGCCTTTGTATATACTTTTTTATCATGTTCTCCCTAAAGCTCCAGCTTTTGGTAGCTGTATTTATTTTTTAAGATTTTTAGCAGTTTTATGGAGTTACAATGAAACACCCAATCTTATTTCATTTGCATTGTGATTTATTTTAATGTTTTGTTTTTTTCTGTATTTAGGTGTTTATTGACAGGTTGTGCTCACACAGTCTGAACAGTCAGTAGTTGTGTCTGCAGGTGTTTCCTACAAACTGACCTGTGTCTGCAGTGGATTCACTCTTAGTTTCTAGAGGATGCACTGGATCTGTCAGGCACCTAGATCTTACACTATTTTACAGCTCAGCTCAGTCTGTGCAGGGCAGACTCACAGCATCTAATGCTGAGTTCAGACTGCACGATTTTCAAAGTAGTCGAGTCACAGATCTTTTCACACTGCATGACTATCTGGGGTAGCATTCTGTCTCTGCTATGTTCACACTGCATGATGGAATGGTGAAGGGGTTTCACTCTGCATGACTTTACAACAGGAAGAATCGCAGACAACTGTAGGTGTGTTCGAGATGCACTACACTAGCCTGCCACCGGCTGGCGAGGGCAGCCCCTTGCAGTCGGGGGAGGAGTAAAGAGATGGCCATCAGGTTGGACACTTATAGGTTTCCGTGGTGACTTTTATGTAATGCAATTTGACGTTTATTATTTGTATCTTTGTTTTGTAGTTAGCTGTAGGACATTTTTAAAATATAAGCAGATTATTCAGTGTAGTGAAGCCTCTCACAACATGCTGACGGCTAGGAAGGCCCAAACGAAGGGCGATGATAAAAGATCCTGAGAAGCTGCAAGAAGCAGTGAGAGCCCAGCCACAGGCGTGCCTGCAAAAGGAAAGAAGCAGTACGTTTGTGGCTCTTTTTGGTGTTCCTCAGCAACCTCTGAGATGCGTCTGATGGGCGCCCTTCCCCCGAGGGGGATGGTGCAGCCCGCTCAGGATCCTCTCGGCGAGCCGGGGGGTCAAGAGCTATGCCCTGCCTTAGGGGCTGGTCTCGAGAGACTGGTACCCTTAGTAAACTATCTGGCAGCATGGAAAGGGCTGCAGGGAATATCTCATTGGCTTCTGCAAGTAATGGAGTACGGTTATTGCATACAGTTCATGACCAGACCTCCAGGGTACAACAGAATTGTGTTCTCAGTAGTCCAACCGAACCTTTCACGAGTGTTAGTTCAGGAAGTGACTTCACTGCTAAAAAAAGGGGCCATTGAGGTGGTTCCCTCGGCAGACAGAGAACGGGGTTTCTACAGCCCATATTTCATAGTGCCAAAGAAGGACGGAGGGTTGAGACCCATTTTAGATCTCAGGCAATTGAACCTCTCAGTCAGACAGCTGAAGTTCAAAATGTTTACACTAAAACAAGTGGTGTGTCAAATCAGGTCCGAGGACTGGTTTGTCACAACAGATCTGTAAGATGCCTACTTTCACGTTTCAATACACCCATCACAAAGACAATTTCTCAGGTTCCAGTATGATCTCGCTGGGGCTGCTGCATTTGAGGCCATTTCAGTGGTGGCTAAAAAGGAAAACATTTTCCCCGAGGGGGAAATCCTTTTCGACTAATCAAAGTCAGCCGGGCAGGAGCTCGAGTTGTACTGAGATGGAAAGAACGAAAGTTCCTTGAATCAGGGCCGTTGCTAGGGACGCAGTGCTTTCGAGTCACCCTAGTGACAGAGGCATCCCTCACCGGCTGGGGAGCGATCATGAATGGTCACCCAGCCCAAGGGCAGTGGGACGAGAATCAGTGTCAGTTGCACATAAATTGCCTAGAGTTACTGGCAGTGTTCAAGGCACTAAAATATTTGCGTGTGAGCTTACTGGGTTGGCATGTCCTGGTGACATCAGACAGTATGTCAGCAGTGGCAAACATCAACCATCAGGAGGGTTGCGATCCCACCTAATGAATACACTGTCAAGAGACATTTGCCTATGGGCTCAATACAAGATACTCTCGCTAAGGGCTATCTATATTCCAGGAGACCTGAATGTAGCAGATGCTCTGTCGAGACAGGGGCAGAGGCCCGGGGAATGGAAACTCCATCCACAAGTGATACAACAGATCTGGCATTGGTTTTATTGAGCAGAGGTGGATCTTTTTGCGACTCGAGAGAACGCTCTGGTTCTCACTAGTTCATCCAGCTCCGCTGGGACTGGATGTGCTGGTACAGAGGTGGCCGAGGCACCCTCTGTATGCTTTTCCCCCGATGGCACTGCTCCCAGCAGGTCAGCGTACTGTTAGTAGCACCATTCTGGCCGAACAAAACATGGTTTGCGGACCTAGTTTCTCTTCTCGACGGAATGCCGTGGCAACTCCCAGCCAGGGTAGATTTACTCTCCCAGCAAGGAGGGCTACTCCTGCATCAGCATCCGGAGACATTTCGACTGTGGCTGTGGCCTCTGAGGGGGCACAGCTCATAGCGGCAGGTCTCTCGGAGGAGGTAGCGAATAACATTCTGCATTCTAGAGCACTTTCTACAAGAAAGTTGTATTCACTGAGGTGGAAGCTCTTCACCTCTTGGTGTGCAGAACGACAGCAAGAACCAGTGAACTGCCCGATCGGTTCGGTCCTGGAATTCTTGCAGATGAGACTCTCTACGGGGATAGTTCATTCAACTCTCAAAGTGTATGTGGCGGCTATTTCTGCCTTACATATACCCATCAATGACCGCTCAGTGGGCAGACACCCACTAGTTATATGTTTTTTATGGGGCGCACTGAGGCTGAGGCCAGTGGTGCGCCCTAGGGTTCCGACATGGGACCTAGCAGTGGTCTTAGAAGCTCTTTCTAAGCCTCCGTTCAAACCTTTAGATCAGATCTCTGATCATTATTTAACCATTAAGGCAGTTTTCCTGATGGCACTTTCCTCACTCAAGAGAGTGAGGAAAAACTCCTGTGCTACCCTCAAAAGCTAAGTAAATGTGAATTATGTATAATAAAAAGAGGCACTCTAGCATCCATCGTTGGTCCATCATTAACAGGCAAGTATGCAGAAGAAAATGCAGGGTAAATGAGCAGTAGTACAGAAACATTTCAGCGACTATTACAGTTTTTTATGATTGTTTACACTCTAAAATAAAAATTTCCACAAAGTTTGCAAAATTCTACTCCAAGGAGCAAAACACCGCCACAGATTTGCACAACATTACACACAATGTCTGCTTCACTCTTGTTGTAAAACATTACTGTTACGGTAGGTGCAGGAGGATTGAGGGCGCATGAGTCGTAGAATATAAATAAACAAAGTCTTTTTAATAATAAATCAAAACGTGGAAGGATCAGAGTCATAGATTGGCGGATCAGGAGCCTCCAGCTCCAAACCCCTGTCCCGCCCACCCTTTCCAAGATCTTGACTCTACTGAAAATGTCCTTGGGGAGGCCCGCAGTGGAAAGGCCAGGTGGGTCTGCTGGTGGGCGTTCTGGAAGGTGCTCTGGTGGGCACTCAGGAGGCGCAGGCTCTGGTGGGCGCTCGGGCGGCGCAGGCTCTGGTGGGCACTCGGGAGGCACAGCCGGCTCTGGAGAGCGCTCTTGCAGCGCAGCCGGCTCTAGAGGGCGCTCTTGCAGCGCAGAAGACGCTGAGGCTGTGGCAGCGCGGCAGACTCTGGTTGTGGCACTGGCAGCGTGGCAGACTCTGGCTTTGGCACTGGCAGCGTGGCAGACTCTGGCTGAGTGTAGGACGGTGTCAGCACTGGCAGATAAGGCTCTAGGCTGAAGGCAAATATAGCGCTGGGTGGAGATGAGTGGTCGGAGCTCTTGAATGAGTCTGTAGAGGATTCCGGGGAGGATTGCACTGGCCCGTCACTAATGTTTTCGGTTTGGCTGTGGCTCTGGCAGTGCGGTAGACTCTGGTTGTGGCTGTGGCTCTGGCTCTGGCAGCGCGGTAAACTCTGGCTGTGGCACTGGCAGCGTGACAGACTCTGGCTGAGTGTAAGACTGTGTCAGCACTGGCAGATAAGGCTCTAGGCTGAAGGCAAATATAGCGCTGGGTGGAGATGAGTGGTCGGAGCTCTTGAATGATTATGTAGAGGATTCTGGAGAGAGATTTGCACTGGCCCATCACTAATGTTTTCGGTTTGGTCTGGACAACCATTCTCGGCAATATCCGCTTCAACAAAGAATTCACACTTACTTACATTTAGAACATGATTAATTAACTTAATCAAAGAAAAGGCTTTCGTAGGAATGTCGTAAGAAATGATGTTCTTGTCCAAACCAAACCGAAAACACACACTGAGAAACTCCTCCGGCACACTCAAACTGTTAGAGAGCTCTAAAAACTCCTCTACATACTCTTCCAACGTCTGGCCACTCTGCCGCAGACGCATAAGATTACCTTCAGCCATAGTCGACTCTTGCTGATCTGTTTTACTGTTTATCGGTCCGTCAATCTGTTACGGTAGGTGCAGGAGGAGTTGTAGGATATACATAAACAAAGTCTTTTTAATAATAAGTCAAAATGTGGAGAAGAATCCTTTAATCTTTGCAAAAACGCAACTGAAACACATTCAAAGAAACATTCACATTGACGGACAAAATCAAACTCAAAAGACAGGGGTTTTATACACTGAAGACTAAGCACTAGACAAGACACAGCTGGGGAAACACAGGTGGATGCAAATAAACCAATAATCACATACAGACACAGGAAGGATAAGGGCAAATAAGGGCAAAAAGGAACTAACACAATGAAAACAAAACTAAAACAGGAACACAGGAAACAAAACTAAGAACAGAACAGAACTAAACAGACATGAAATGTGACAATTACACACAGTGATTTGTAAAATTCTACACACATTTCGACACCTTAGACACAGATAAGGATTGTGAAGTTACTTCCTTGTCATTACAAAGCCCTAGATTGCCAATGACTACACTAATGAACAAACTGGATTAATACATCCACAAGGTGTGGAAGCACACATGTGCTAATTTGAAAACGCAGCACTCAGGTGTGCTATAAAAGGCAGCAGGTGAGTTCACCTGTATACGCTGTTCATGCCAGACAATATCAAAACAGTTCAGATGGTAATCTGAAATACTTGCTCATCTCCAACCACTCAACCATCTCATCACAGTTCAAACCCAAAAATTTTTACTCCAACTATGAATAAAGGAATCTCTTACTTTTACAGTAGGTGGACAACTATGAATAAAGGAATCTCTTACTTTTACAGTTTTACTGTATTTGTGAAACAGTTATATATTTGAAGAACAATTATTATGTTTTGAATGATTTGAGGAAACTGGATTTGAAATAAAATAATAACATACACAGTTAATTGGAAATCAACTATGATAGCCTAGTAAAGAAGTAACAAACATAAAGACAGACATGATTACAGAGATTAATAAAGGTACAGAAATGCAAATGTCCCTTTAGAGGGCACCCTATGCAAATTTTATTTGTCTTCCTCAAAAGTCTCCAGACACACAACTTGTGATTTTTTTGCTTCAGATTGCAGTTTTTCTCGATTGCTTAAACACATTTCTTGAAACTATGCCTCATATTCTCACAACAGTAAACACAAATCCATAACATCACACCCAATTTCCCAAAGTCTTATTTTCAGGTTCAAATGAAGCTCTGCACTCAAAACCATTAACTTTTGCTGAAAAAACAAACTTTTCCCTCAGACATCAAACACAAGCCCTCAAAAACACACTACAACATAGACTTACACACTGGTGCAAATAATTCAAGAAAACATTTCCAAAACATATATGTTGCTAATGGTTCTCCTCAAAAACCTTTTTACATGAAAACAAAAGACACAACCAATGTACACAGTACAACAGCGTAAATGAGCAGTAGAACAGAAACATTTCAGCAACTATTACAGTTTTTTCCGATTGTTTACACTCTGAAATAAAAATTTCCACACAATTTTCAAAATTCTACTCCAAGGAGCAAAACACCACCACAGATTTGTACAACATTACACACAATGTCTGCTTTACTCTTTTTGCAAAACATTACACACAGTGATTTGTAAAACTCTACACACATTTCAACACCTTAGACACAAATAAGGATTGTGAGGTTACTTCCTTGTCATTACAAAGCCCTGGATTGCCAATGACCACACTAATGAACGAACTGGATAAACACATCCACAAGGTGTGGAAGCACACATGTGCTAATTTGAAAACGCAGCACTCAGGTGTGCTATGAAAGGCAGCAGGTGAGTTCACCTGTATTCATCAAAAATGGAAGAAGCTGGAGCTGGAAGAAGAGTGAGAATGAGAGGGAGCTCAAAGAGGAGAAGGAGGCAAAGGAAGAGGAGAAGGAGGTAGACATGGAGGCCCAGGTAGAGGAAGAGGAGTAGAAGGAGAAAGAGGAAGAGGTAGAGAA
This sequence comes from Enteromius paludinosus, assembly GCA_032361165.1. Lineage (NCBI taxonomy): Eukaryota > Metazoa > Chordata > Actinopteri > Cypriniformes > Cyprinidae > Enteromius > Enteromius paludinosus. The sequence continues at coordinate 4,525,747 of JAUMHQ010000075.1, read as the reverse complement.
GGACTTGAAGAGTTGATAAATCCTGAACAAAGAAGATGAGGACCAAATTTGACTCAATAAATCCGTGCATCATTTATTGACCATGTTATCAACCATGGACTGACACTGATGGAAGCTGGACAAAGAGTTCAAACAAGTCTCAGCAGAAATACTGCTGCATCACAATTTTATTTGTCTACAGATTTGATTTGTTTCATTGATTACTGATTGCTGTAACTGATTATGGTAAGAAATACTGATTTTTTTTAATTGAAATAAATACTTTAAATATTCAGTCTGCAGCATCATTGTTTTGCAGTGCTTGGTAGGTTTATAGTAGGCCTATTTGTGTACATTCTCCCTATATCTCAAACTAATCATGAAGAGTGTTGTGGGTTTGTCACTATTTTGTTTTGTCATCAAAATGATCCCTTGCATGTCTGGCCAAAAATCTAGCGCATGCTATTTCCTAAAATTTGTATTTTACAAATGTGTTTTTGATTTATCACAGCAGCGTGAAACTCTCTGCAATAGTGTTTGATCATTGAGGACTGTGTTGGTTAAATGAAAACGAATAGCATTTTCACAAATATGTGTATTTTTTTTATTGAAATGTTTTGACTGAAGTGTGTCTTTTTGCAAACAATCTAGGAATTCTGCAAATTGAGTGTGGTGTTTGGATAATTGTGATTATATTTTGACAAAAAAGAACCCGCTTTTCAAAATGTTGTGTAAACAATTGAAAAAAACTGTAATGACTAGATGTCATTGTGTACATAATCAGATCAAAATCAAATATGCGTAATCAGCTGCATGATTGTACCAGAGCAATGGAAACTTGTTCAAAAGAATGAGAAATGTTTTATGAACTACACAAGAGACTAGATGATGTTGAACAAGCACTTTTGAGAATTTCATTTCTGATCTGAGAAATGGACCAAAGCCCCTGAGAAAAACTGTAAGCTGCCGTTGGTCCTTTTATCCCCATCGAAGGTTCTGATTGGTGTGTGTGATACATTTTGACTCCTAGTGTTTTCACCTAGGCTGAAATTTTTTAGTTTAAAAGCTTGGTTTTAGTGTTTTAGCAATCGAGAAAAACTGTAATACCTATTTTCACAAATGGCAATGGATATTGTGTCTAAACTGGGTTTAATCTTCATGTTTGCTTTCACAGAATGCAAGAACAACACCTGAAAACCTGTTTATTATCAGAATTATTCATGTGTACTGTTGTAAAGGCTAATGTTGAACTGTCGGTCTGTTGGAGTCAGTGGTCATTAAATCACACAGGTTTCACACAGACTCACCTGAACATTCTCTGGGTTTAGCAGACTTAGCTTGGATCAGACAGACTGCAGGAGGACTGGAGTGGCTGGCATACATCTCCTCTGGTAGCACTACATACTACTCTCAGTCTGTTCAGGGACACTTCATCTCCAGAGACAACAGCAAGAAACAGATGTATCTGCAGATGAATAATATGAAGAATGAATACACTGCTGTATATTATTGTGCAAGAGAGACACAGTGATGAACACAGCTACAGCACTGCACAAAATAAGCTCTTTGTGTGTGCCTATATTTACCAAAGTACAACCCATTGAAGATGTACAACTTTACAAATCAAATATTATCTCACCCAGATCACAAATAACTTCTTACACATTATGGACTATAAAAGATAGTATATTTCAAGATACAATTACATTGTGACTGGCTCAGATGCAATCAACTGAAACTGTCCTTATAATTAATCCATTAGGGCAGTGCATCATGGGCTGTCCATGGGAGAGATCCTATCAGGTCATCATGAGGTTACACTATCATGGGCTCTCTATGTGTCACATCCACGTCAAGCTCCACCCTCACTCAGTCACCATACCAACAGTCACTGATTATCATGACTGCCACCCGCCACCACCAGCTGTTTCTAATCAAGTCACTCATCACCTCTCCTACAAAAGCACACACCACACTGCACTCCAGGTCCGATCTCATCATTAGATGAAGTGGACGCATTCCAGGGAAAGACATTTGTGAAACCGTTTGATTTACCTGTATCCTTACCTTTATTCTCATCAGAATACTCTTTGTAGACTTTGTGCTCCACCCAGACCCCTCTCGCCAGTGTGTGTGCTCGTCTCTTCTCCTCCTCGCCATTCCTCCAGCGATCTCCTCAACTCACATTACTCCTAAGGACAAAGACTGAGATTAACCTTCCTGCATATACTGTTGTCAGTATATTGCACTGTAAATAAAGAGCACTGTTCTACTTAATTTCCGCAGTCCCATAACTTCCCATGAATGACCAAATACGCTTCCCTCTATATAGGGAGCATTGTAAAGGGAAAAAAAGAATAATAATTATCTACCAAGAGTGTTAACATGAGAACAAAAGACACAACTCAAAGCAGTTCATATATTTGTGTTCCCTGTCTTATTTCTTGCCGAAAAATACAAAATAAATCAGGTTGTAAAAAAATAAAAATAGCTCAGTACTTTGAGTGACTGATAATGAGCATTACATACTTGTTCATTTTACTCTATGCAAAACAGCTCAGAGTTTCTGCCTCTCAGGGTGTTTTAAAGAGAGCTGTTTGTATCGTTTATCTCCCAGTAGAGCCGAGAGAAATCCACACAAATCATGTTACCAACATCTTTACTGCTGCTTTTGGCAGCAATGACCTGTTAGTGTCTTTATCAGCAAGTAATATGAAATGGATATGTATACAGAACTGTATCATTTCATTACTGTGTGTATTGCTTTTCTCTTTGACAGGTGTGAAGTGTAATATTATCCTGAAACAGACAGACTCTATAGTCCTGCAGCCAGGAGACTCTCTCACTCTCACATGTGAGGTGTCTGGATACTCTGTTACTGATGGTAGCTACGCAACAGCCTGGATACGACATCCTGCAGGAAAAGCTCTGGAGTGGATTGTGCACATATGGGGAGGTGGAAGCATATACAAAAAAGACTCACTGTCAAAAAAGTTCAGTATCTCCAAAAGTGACTCCAGCAAAACAGTGACTCTTAAAGGACAAAATCTACAGACTGAAGACACAGCTGTGTATTACTGTGCCAGACGCCCACAATATGAGAAAATAGTACAATCTCTGTACATTAACTATCATGGTAAACATCCACTGTGTGTGTAAAGAGAGAAAACAAGTTATTATACTATCACTTGTGTATCCGTTCTTTAAACATGATACAAGATAATTAACAGGATAGATCAACTCAACTAGTAGAAAGTTAGAAACAAAAAAGTGTTCATTTATCAACCTCATTTCTTACCAAACCTGTGTGACTTGGTGCCTGTTTCATAGATCAGATTTACCACACAAACAAGGTTTATTTCAGTTAGCCTGACTAACTGTCAATTGATTTGGTTCAAAATAAGTCAGACTAACTGAAATTAGCCTGGTTTATTTGGTTAACTTGTGTATTCCTATAGGTGGCTGTTTCATAAAACAAATTAAGAAAATTTATACTTGTTTTTATTGTTTTAAGCAAACAGTGTTGTGTTTCTCAAAATAATAAAAAAAAGTTTTACATTAATTTTTTTTATCCTTCTATTCATGCCATTTTATGATTTAACTTTTGTCCAGTTCTAAACACGAGCCATAAGACAAGATGGATGTAAACTAGATTATTTTTCGAACTTATGCAATGTTATCCTGTTATTGCCTAAATCTGTGCAGTTTTAACACTCTAATGTCTTTGTGAACACCTGAAAATGACCTGTGCAAATTAAAGATGCAAGCCCTGTATGAAGGCATATAGCTCACAAAAAATTCAAGCTTCAAAATCGTATCTTTATTTAACTCAGGTAATGATATGCAAATGTTCACTTCCTCATGAGAGAATAAGAGTCTCAGTATCCTCCAGCAGAGGGGCAGTCCATGAACACGAGGATAAACCTATTTGAACTCTCTGATTCTCAAATCAATCATGAGTCAAACTCTACTCATTTTATTTGCCTTTGTGCCATGTGAGTGGATTCATTCAGTTACAATAGTGTGAATATTTTTGCTGCTGACTATTTATACAAATGTTGATATAGTTAGAAACAGAGTGACTCTCAGTGTGTTGTTTTCTTTTACAGATGTTTCTGGCATCTCACTGACCTCGTCTCCAGCACAGACTAAAGCTCCCAGTCAGTCTGTGAGGTTGTCCTGTCAGATCTCTGGATATGCCCTCACAGACTACGGCACAGCTTGGATCAGGCAGCCTCCTGGAAAAGCCCTGGAGTGGATTGGGATCATATGGGGTGGTGGATCGATAGACTATGGGAATTCCTTCAAGAGTCGCTTCACTATTTCCAGAGACACAGGCCGAAATGAGCTGTACTTAGACATCAGCAGGCTGCAGACTGAAGACACAGCTGTGTATTACTGTGCAAAGACAGACACAGTAGATAAGTTCAGCGTGAGAAACTGACAAAAACACATCTGCTGCTCATCAACACACAGTTATTAATGCACAATGAATGACCTGCTTCATGTTCAGGATCATATTCAGAAACATTATCACACAGTAGCGAATTAACTGTATTATGGCATTTTAAAGTATTATTCTCTGAAAAGAAGACTGCAGATTAAACATATGGACTGCTGAAAAACATTAATAACTTCAGTGTACATTACAACTGACCCATCATTTTCACTTCACATATGCATTGTAGTGGTCTATTTGGCTGCGAGGTACAGGAAAAAAAAGAAACCTGTATCAACAATATCTAATTGTACTATGTGAGATGCTGTCAAAGTTTAGTCGAGATGAAATGGAGGCCATGACTGCATGTGACAGCATGAGTCGCAACTGAGTACAAATTTGATTATTGAGTACATGAATGAGTGAGTTATCCCCATAATGATTGAGTGAATAGTAAAACTGTCCAATTGTGTCTTTTCTTTACAAACAAATTGTGAAAACATTAACTGATGGGTATAATTAAACATAATTCCTTCAGTGGACAAATAAAATAAATACAACATGACAAAATACATGATTTTTTAGTTACTAGTTTTTTTGCGTATGGTAATAGTTAACAATCCACAAAATAGGAGTTGCTCACTTCAGTATCAAACATGAACCATTTTTTAATATTTACTGTGTACTAAGATCATCTAAACCACCAGAAAAGAAGAAATCAGGTCAAAATTTGAGTCCAAAAAGAGCAATACTAGACTGTCACGCTCACATAAAGGGACAGAGGCAGAGGTAAGTTTTGCAGTTTATTTACAGCAATGTGTATACACAAGAGTGCATTGGAGATCAGGTGACTGAGCAGACACGAAGCCTTCGGGCTGGCAGCGTAGAATAACACACAGTTCGACAGGTAAGTGCACAGTAACAGGTTTCAAGCACAAGTAGATTGGTTCAGTCACTTCCCTTTTAGAAGTCCTTTTCCTTCTCAGATCCATACATAGTGTCCTCCGGGAGAATCAAGACCAAAGTTCCCTTTCAGTCGGTCACTATGAGTCACGTCGGTGACCGACGAATAGGAATCTCGCTTCGAGATGGCAAATCAACTCTGCGTGTATACAAACACGGCAATAAAATTGGCATATGCTGATTAATATCCAGCTGC
>JAUMHQ010000075.1:4472705-4499543 GCA_032361165.1 Enteromius paludinosus | reverse complement strand
GTTTGTGTTCTGCTGAGGAAACAAAGTCACCTACATCTTGGATCCCCTGGGGGTAAGCTAATAAACATCTAATTTTCATTTTTGGGTGAACTATCCCTTTAAGACTGTGTTTATTGGGGGAGATTTTAACTGTCATTTATGCCCAACTATAGATAAATTCCCAACAGGTAAACCCTTATTGTCAGCTCAGGCTAAAACTGTTAAGGTTCTTTGTGAAGACTTTGACTATGTAGATATTTGGAAGGCCTGCCATCCTGTAGAACAAGATTATACTTTTTTTTTCTAGGGTCCACAACTGCTATACTAGGATAGATTATTTATTTTCTCCGAAAAATTAGTTGGAACATATCACATGTTGCCATATTGGGAATATATCTATATCTGATCATGCAGCATGAATACTCATTTGGGAACCAAAATACTAAGTCTAATACCTGGAGATTTCATCCATTAATTTTGGCAGACCATAATTTTATATCCTATTTTACAGAGGAATTTAACTCTTTCATGTCCATTAACTCTGCCTCAACTGAGGACTCTTTACTATGCGAAACAACCAAAGCTTTTTCTAGAGGCCTTATTATAGCATATACGTCAAGTAAAAAGGCACAGACAAGCTAAACAAAAAGAGATCTTAGAATCAAAGCTTAAGGATGCTGAGAGATTATATATAAAAAACAAACATCCCCTAACAAGATGAAAGAAATCTCTGCTCTAGAGATCTGCTTTAGATTATCTCTTAACAAAACAAGCAGAGGTTTCGCTTTGCTAAACAGAAAATATATGAACATGGGGATAAAGTGGGGAAATACTTAGCATACCTAACAAAGAAAAAGTCTGACTCTCAATCTATTCTATCCATTGTGGATAGTAGCGGTAAACACTTTCTAGACAGCTTGTCTCCTAATAATACATTTAAAGAATGGTTTGAGAATCTATATAAATCAGAATTAGAAGGGGATAAAACACAGTCCACAGAACTTTTCTTTTCCACCCTCAACCTACCTACTCTATCAGAGGATCAGACCACCCTCCGATCTAGACTCAACTCAACTTTTATTCCCATTAGTGACAACTATGACTTTCTGCCGGGAATTGTGGATAAAAATTTTCGAGTTTGGGCACACAAAGGCCTCAACACTCTGCATGATATGTCTGAGGGGGAAACTCTAATGTCATCTGACCAATTAGTCGTCAAGTACAATATTCTACGACAGGATTTTTTTTGTTATTTACAATTAAGAGACTTTGTGAAAAAGGACACTACTTTGCTAACAAACCAGGACATTTCGGCTGTGGAGAGACAGCTTTTTTTCACAAATGGTAAGCTCTACAAGTTATTTTTACAAGGTTCTCAGGGACAGTGGTTCTTCAAACACAGACTATTTGAAAAAAGAAATGGGAATGGACACTTGACATACAAATCACAGACGATTAATGGGAGGAAGTCTATATTTGTATTTTTATTATTTTAATGTTTTTATTTATTTGTTTATTATTACTATAATTATTTATTTTATAAAAATGTTTTTTTTTTTTTGGATTGGTTTGAAATTATGCTTGTAATGTTTATTTAAAGTTAATTAAAACATTAAAAAAAAAAAAAAAAAAAAAGCGAGGAAAACACATAAAACTCAAACTCGTATTATTATTATTAAAAAAATTGAATAAATCAAAACGATGGTGCCCCCGCCCCGATGGGCAAGTCACAAAACCAGTGATGCAACTGAAGAACGCATATTGAGAAAAAGCCTTCTCTTCATATTGCAAAAGTCATTCAATAGCCAATAATGTGCAACACATATTTTTGTCAATTAAATGGGACAGTACATTCAACTAATCGTTCTGTTGACTTTTGAGTTATATGTTATATAATGACTTTAATTTATGTATCCCGTATAGCACACGTACATCCAGGAGACGTCTATTTGACATCTGCATTTACATCTGCAAGACGTATTATTTAGATTGTTTGCTCATCTGCAATACGTCTATTGGACGTCTCCTTTTAGATGTCAAATAGACATACGGTATATTAGATGTCTTGAAGATGTTTATGATTTAAAATGCATGTAAAACTGACATCTGAAAGACGTCTGCCAGACGTTTGTAGACAGCAGATGCTTTCCTGATCAAGATAACTTTAACAGACATCTTGCAGACGTACGTGTGCTATCTGGGATGTTAGAATCAGCACTTAAATCGACAAATCTTCTCTTTATAACACGTGTAAACAGACATTCACTGCGCAGTGCAGAGAGAGATTCGTTGATTATAACTTTGTGAGATCGCGATGAACTAGATAGGTTACAGCTTTTTAATTATTAGTTATATGGAGCTTTTAATGCCATTTAATCCATTCCAATTTGGTATAGAATAGTTGAATTAGAAAGATTTCCTCTCGCAATTGCAACTAGTAGCCTAATAACCAATGGATCGGACAAAAAACGTGTCAAAAGTCTGCCTTAAGGATATGTATCGCAATTAAAGCATTTTGATTTCAAATTCCAATAACACAATAATAATAATAATAATAAAACAATTATAGGCCTCGTCTACATGATAGACACTAAATAAAGTATAACAAGTACATAACAAATGTTTCCCGTGAGATGCTCAGGATTTATTTTTATTTAGACCAACACTGACAATAAAAACAAAACATAGTGCTTGTAAAACACTTGGTCACAAATAAAAAAAAAACTCAGGGTAGACGTCCACAGTTTAAAAAAATGATGACCGATTGTGTGATGAACACCTCAATGTATCGTCACAAGAGGGTTTAATTTGGTTTTGATTGTGTAAGTTTCGGAGCTTGCATTGACTTGGATTATGGACAGACTTCAATGGTTTGAGTTAAAAATCTTTGTTTGTGTCCTACTGAAGAAACAAAGTCACCCACATCTTGGATGCCATTGGGTAAGGCAGATAAACATCACATTTTCATTTTTTGGGTGTACTATTCCTTATATAACTTAACATGGCACGCAACAAAAATCAACATTCGTTTAATGAACTTGTCTTCCCACTTTTTATGGCTTTGGTTCCTTTGACCAGTTAAGTCTTCGTTTTAGACGTATTACACTATTATAATCAAGATGTCAGTAATTATTTTGCTCAGTTGAATATACATACTACTGCAATTCTCCAACCATGTAAGCTAATTGTATTTTTAGGTACACAGCTAAATTTTATAAGGAAATTAAGGGTCAACAAAAAGTGCCCATGGGTTGAATTTGTTGGCAAAACAGACTATTGTAACAGATATTTCATAAAAGTCATTTATTTAAGAAAATATATATATTTGCATGTTTATGTACAGATGCATATGTATTGTAGCTTAATATATGGTGTCTGCTTTTCCATTCAGAAGCTTCTCCAGAACTTCTTTGGGTATCCACAGGAAACTGCACCTTCAGATCATTTTTTCCATAAAGTTTTCTAATGTCTCTTATTCTTCTTTGGAGCACAGTGTTTCTCAGCATTCATCCGTTGTAAAACATTTTGTAAGGTTCCCAGAAAAGTCTCTGCACTTTCTTCTCGATAGAACTCACAGTCTGGACATGGCTTCATTTTGTCCTGCAACTTAATATAGTATTATATGAGGTTAGTTAGTCTTGCAGATAACTGGCATCCCAATCAAAATGTAATCTTGATTCCAAAAAACAGAAATAGCATTTATTTCTAGTACTTTTTTTAGTTCTATAACATGTTTGTGTGATACTCTCATTAATACATAATTTAATCTAAAATATATTAAATTATAAAATATAGTATAATTTATAATATAGTATAATTTATAGTGTCATCATGCTAACGCCAAAACATATCGGATTCAGTTGTAAGAGTAGTCTCTTGCGCCTCAAGTTATTTTTAGGAGTTACTAGCTAGTTATTATGCTTTTAGCTTAGCAACATACTAACAAAGTTTAACATCTGTTTTTTGAGATATAACCCTGTTGGAAAAAACAGCATATGCTGGTTAGGTATGTTTTGAAGCTGGGATGCTGGTCTATTCTGGTCCTTTTTCTGGCTAAGCTGGTCCTTTGCTAGTTTATACTGGTCCGTTTCTGATTTTCTAGCAACAGACCCATCTTAAATCAGCCTCCCAGCTTCAAAACATACCTACTGTTCACAAAGTCAGTGTCATATTAAAAGTTTTCATTTCAATAGGTTTTCTGACTTAGAAAGCAGCTGTCTGTATAGATAGTATAGAACAAGGTTGACTAGGTTTTGGAACAGAGCCTACATTTCAGCAGTGTACCAGGTTAAAGTTTAACATGGTGTTGTTTATTAAACTGGTGTCTATGGAACCACCTTCACGCACATTTCAGAGAAACTGTCTAGGGACCAGGAAAGCAAGAAACAGGTCATCTCACAGTTTTACCACAGCTCCGCCAACAACTAAAGTGTTAGTGTGAGAAAGACATGGACTATCAGTGTGACGTAGTGGAAGCAGGGTGTTGCTCTTGGCCTTTCGCCATCAACATATGCTACTGATGACATTCAGCCAGTCTCCCAGGCAAGGATGTACACAACAAACTGTTAAAAAAATATGGACGACGGATCTACACTCTCTTCTATTGAAGAAAACAGAAGCCACCATTGTCCCAATGTCCCAGGATCTGCGCCGTAGTGAGTGAAGTGTACCTGTGTCCTACCCATAGGCCCCATCTGTCGTTTAGTAAGTACAACATTGACCATCATAGGATGGATTACGCAAACAACCAGCTATTACTTCGGACTACTTTTATTACCCTTCTCGCAGTATCGTAACAGATTCTCCAGAAATCCCTTCTGTTATACTGTGTATGGGAGCTCTGGACAACACATCTGCTGTTACAGAGGTTTTGCTGGCCACATGAGGTTTGGTGTTTGAATGACGCACGCAAGGTCGCTGAATGTGAAAGTTGCAAAATGCTTACACATCTACAGCTATAGCTGTTCAAGCACAGAGAAGATGGCGAGACAATCCATCAGCGGTCGTGAGTGGGGCCATCAATAACTGAGACTGTTTAGGTTTTTTGGGGATTAAAAATAGTGAAAAGGTTTTTATCATTGTAGGGTGGTTGTGTCCGCAGACTGCTAAGACACATGATGTCTTGCCCTTCCATTGGACGGATTACACAGCAGATTCAGAGCATAGCATTCTACGATGCTTATTCCTTTCTCGGAACCATGGTTACATATGTTATTCAAACTTTGTTTACAAACTTATACAAACTATCCTTATACTCTAGTCCATTAAGTGTAATGCAAATCATTTCACTTCGTCCATTAGTAAAAACATGAGTTTTTGCATACAAGTCGACCAGAGGCTTTAAAAACAGAAATGTGACACCCATTATTGTTGTATGATTACATGTACGTGTGCCCTAAGAAAACACCTTGTAAATACCATTACTAGCAGATATTGAACTCACCATTTCTGTCAGCGCCTTGAGGATCCTTGGTAGGCCCCGGGACTTATGTTTGGCCACACTCTGGATTTCAACAAACAAAACATTCACTTCCAATGCAAAGCATGCCAGCGCGGACTTGGAGCAGTTCTGCTAAAGGAGATGATAACAATTAATAGCCTGTAACAAAGATGAGGTTTAAAGAATGCACAAACATTTAAACAAAAAATACATTATTTATCAATGTAAAAAATACACTGCATATTCCGTGCCTTGCGAAAGTATTCATACCCCTTCATTTTCCCCCAATTTTGTTGCTGTTTCATGTTATACTGCTTTAAATTACTTTTTCTCCCCATATCTATCTACACTCTATGCACAATAACTACAGCAAAACACGTTTTTAACATTTTTGCAAATTTTTATATACAAACTAAAATAATTCCATTGCATAAGTATTCATACCCTTATATGGAACAGTTGCAATGTAGCTCAGGAACATTCATACTGCTTGTAAATGTTACTACACTTAGTATGAAGTGACCCTGTGGGGAGTTCAACTGAATGGGTATGATTTGGAACCCAGATAGCACACGTACATCTTCATCTGGAAAGCATCTGATGTCCACCTGCCAGACGTCTTATATGCATTCTCAATCATACACATCTTAAAGACAAACAGCCTAAATAATATGTCTAGCAGATGTAAATGCAGACAAATAGATGTCTCCAAGATGTGTGTGTGCTATCAGGGAAAGGCACACAAGTCCTAATAAAAGGTCTAACAGCTGATCAGAGCAAAATCCATGCACTGAAGTCAAAAGGAACTGCCTGAAGAGCTTAGAAACGGGTTTGCGCCAAGCCACACATCTGTAGAAGAGTTCCGAAATAAATCTGCTTCACTGAAGGGTCACAAAAGCATGAATTCTCCCTTAACCCTAATGGAAGAGGTTTGAAACAACTAGGACTCTTTCTAGATCTAGCTTCCTGGGCAAACTAAGCAACTGATGGAAAAGGGCTTTGGTTACCATGGTGTCCAAGAAGCTGATGGTCACTGTTGTTGAGCTCCATGATCATATGTTAAGATAGAAAAAATCTATTTGGTCAATTTATATCAATTTGGTCGTTATAGTGATGTTGCAAGACTCAGTCCTCTCCTTACACATAAAAAAACACCCAAAGGACCAGTAAAATTCCTGAAAAATAATTATCTGCGTGATGCTTTGACATTTAATCAAATCGTGTCATGTGACAAACGGATCGTTTAATGGACTCTAAGTGTGTTTGACACCCTGATGCATGGTTGCACTAGTGTGTTACTTTTAATATAAAGCCATGTAAATAAAGCCTTAATTTTTCACTATAATTTTGAACACCGTGGAGTGATTTTTTTTTTTCTCAATAATTACATTTTCTTCTGCACCCTCTAGATTCTAGCTTTTCAAATAGTTGTGTCTCAACCAAATATTGTCCTAATAAACCATACATCAATTAAAATAAAATGGACCCTTATGACTGGTTTTGTGGTCCAGGGTCACATATATACAGAAAAAAAATTATGGGAGCCTTAACTAGCACAAGAAAGCAGTTCTTAGAGATGGGATCAGAAATACCTTCAAAAGAAATTGTGCATATTTCTTTAATCTTAAAAAAAGAAGTGAAACTAAATATGAAAAGAAGGTTAACTTCAGAGCTTTCTAAAAAAGAAATGCAACCCTTTATCTAAATTTTTAGACAGTTTATGAAAAATGTATTTTTTGGATGCCTTTCACAATCAATGAGGGGGTGGGGGGTGTTTAACTCTAGTAATTAAATCCCAAAAAGCAACTCTTTTGATTGATAACTACTTCATTCCAGTCCCTGACTGAGCCATGATTAAAAAATGGCATAGCTGCTACCCTTTTAATTGTACACTTATTATATTCCAAATACAGAGAAAACACCAAAGTATTTTTTTGTAAATTATATTCATTTTGTCAAAACACTTTGGGATAAGTGTGATATCTGTGTTTTCTCACTCTGAATAGCACTTTCCGCAACAGATATGGTGCTGACACTAATGTTAAAAGCCTTCCGAAATGCATCAGTGAATGAGTGCAAGAATGCATAAAGCACAAAAACATCCCAGCTGTTCTTCATCACTGCCCACAAAATGATTATGTAAACATTTAGCCTTCATGTTACTAGTTTATCAAAGCACTTTATCTTGCCTCAGGTTTTAAAGCAGCTGAAGTAAATCCCTTATCCAAATGAGCCAATTATACAAAGATTCAATCACCCTACTGGCAAATAAATTTTGGCAGCATACTCAAATAGTACACTCAAATAGTGTACTTATTAATCCCTTATCCAAATGAGCCAATTATACAAAGATTCAATCACCCTACTGGCAAATAAATTTTGGCAGCATACTCAAATAGTACACTGATGACTAAAGATTGCATGTAAAATCACATACCTCATAATCTGCTAGAGTTGGAGTGTACAGCATGCTATCATTTTTCTGTCACAAGAATAAACACACATTAAACATAAGCAGAGTAAGAACAAACTAGACAGATTTTATTATAATTAAGTAAAAATCAGTACTAAATCATATGGTACCGCTTGGCCCAGCTCCCCTGCCATCATTTTCACAATCTCCACACTTTCTTTGCTGCATATTAATTGACACTTGATCTGTCTTGTCAACATGATCAGCAGATATAGAAATAATGAAGTAAAACGCATGGGATAGTGGAGTAAATCTGTCCTCATATCAAATATCCAGCTCTCCCTCACCAACACATCTGGAGTCAGGCCTAGGAAGAGATGGGGCGCTTTAAATGGCTACATTTCCCCCATCCTAGTGTTGCACTTTTTTTAGTAGAGACACAATATAGAGCACATGGCTGAAGAAACATTCTGTCTGTAATCTAAAAAAAAAAAAAAAAGGGAAGAGACAAATACACATTAAGAAAATCAACAGGAGTATGCCTTAAAAAGGTGGAACAGCATGTTATTTCTTATTATTTGCGTGGCCTACGTAATGCTAATTTAAAAGTAAAACATGTATTTTATAAATTTAAAGGGCAATAATCTGTAGCACAGACCTACCTCATCAAACATTTCTGAAGAGAAAAGTTTAATACGTCCGTAGACAGAATTGGACAATCACGTCTAATCATTATGCAGAATAGATCAGTTTGTTTTCATTTGTCTCAGCTCCAAGGAAAGCCAGAAAAACAATAAAACGCTGATATCCGAGTCTCCGTCCACTTCCAGCGGAGAAGACTTTACATGAATAGGCGAACTGTGTTCGTCTTCATGAACCTTCAGCGTAGTCCAACATCGACCGAGTGAGCGGCGTTCAGTCGCGTGTCTTTTATACTGCTGCGTGATTGGGCTGGACTGTGATGCCCTCATGAGTCATGGAAACTGTGCTAGAGGAGCCACCGAAACTGAAAGTAGCCTACGCTTGGTTCACTTGAGAGGTGTACATATTTTAGGCTAATAAATGCATAAACGATGTAGTTTCAATGCACGTGGTTCTTAAAAAGCCAATTAAATGTGATACATCAATAAATACGCTAGATGTTGAGACTTACATGCAATCGTCTTAATACTGCGTTCGTCTATTTATCTGTTAGCCGATTATTGCTGCACTAAAACAATAGTTCCGCCTTTCATAAATAGTCTGATATGAACACCAAGCCAGCTTTATCGCAAGGCCTACATGTTTATGTATTTCTGTAAATGCAGTTCTCGGATGTTTCATTATCCTGTGAGCTATCTTTTAGCATTTCAGAACAACGTGACATTCTTTTTCCTTATGCTTGTTTCCCCCCTTTTTAGACATAGGCTACCCATACGAAAGCTTGCCATGATATCACAGCAAAATACAATTTTTAACAGTTGTGGTAATAAAACGTCTCAATCAGAGTTATGCAGGATTTATTTAGGTACAAATAATAGAACACATTTTACATACAGTGTGAAAATCATGTTTTTTTTTTAAGCACAGAGAGCAGGTTTGAACATTTGTTTTCTTTCCACCATTTCTAGCAGGCAAGGTGTGGAGAATAAAGGCCTTAGGTAAACAAATCTGAGATATACGTTCAATTGGCTTGAGCATTAATTGATTGTGACAATCTCCTGTAGGAATCAATAATGTATCATAAAAAAATGCACACAAAAAATCAAGAGTCCGTTTGGTCTGCATTACCTTGTCTTAGTCCACACCAGATACTTTTCTTGCTCATGCTAAAAATGCTTTTTCATTGTGTCCAGCAAATATAGCAGATCAGATGTTTGTATTAACAACAATCAAGCAGCGGCTTATGTTCCCTTTTTTTCAAATGCATTAATAACCAAATCCATATAGAACACTGGCAATAAAAATGTATTTTAACAAACACAAGAATGTTTTGTCTGAAACACATTACTTTCCAGACACGTCTGGACCACATCCGAGAAAAATGTGCAAAACACAGAAACAGGAGTTAAGTGCCAGAAAACAACTACTTCATAAATAAGTTCTTTATATATCACAGCCAACTGAAAGCCTTTAATGCCACAGGCTTTAGTTCTATTACATATAATACATTTGCATATGACAGAGTCTTAAAAGCAATAAAATAAACACTGCCAAATATAGCAAAGCAGTCTTTTACTAATGATTTTACTGGTATCCTGGCCAGGAACGCGGGTTGAGGGTGAAAAAACAAAACATAAAATGACTGACCATAGCATGAACTGGCTGACACCCGTATTTTATAGTCCATTCATTTTTTTTTTTTATCTGTGCAGAGTGGACTTGGATCTCTAGGCTGACTTCTCTCCTCTGCTACATGCTAAAGTGCCAGATAAAGTGTCTTTGAAAAACGAGGCACCATACCAGTCTTCAGGAGCACACCACTCAAAGCCTTTTGCAGTTCTGCATTGAGAAGTTGCAGCTATTGATGCTGACCCTTCTCCTGCTCTGGCTGTCCGCTACAGGGGACAGTGTCTGAGTCAGGCTGACTTGTGCATTGCTAAAAGACGCTATTCTCCCACTTCCGGCAATCTGCAAGTTGACAGTGGTGGCATAACTGGTTTTTAACGTTGTTTTGGACCCTTGATTAGAAAAGTTTTCTTCTGTTTTACCTTCGGTTGGGCACTGAATTGGACTCTCACTCAAATTTGTGTTAGCTGGAGCAACATAGGGACAGATCAGGGTGCTCCGACAACTCGATTCTGCAACCGTTATGTCATCTTGCTCTGTCTCGGTGAAGGACAAAACATTTGTTTCGGTACTGGGCTCTGAGTTGTATTTAGTCAACATATCATGTACATCCGGCCAGGCAATGCTTGTGAAATGTTTTCCGCTAAGACTGGTCCTTTCAGTTGTTAGTCTAACAGGTGAAAGAGGGCCAGGGCTGATAGAAGATGGGCTGCCACTGTATGAACCCCCATGAGGACTTATTAAGCCCAATTCTGAACCCACAGACCATCGTCCACTTTCTACCCAAGACCTAAATTCGTGTCTAGTTGGACTGGGTGGTCTATCCCCTAGAGCAACAAAGGGCAAACTGGCTCCTCTTTGCCTCCTCTGGTTCTGCGAATTGGTTGCTGAGCATGAAGACATTCCAATTGGAGTAGGAGAGATGATTCTTGTGCTTCTTTGTGTAGAGTTTGTGTCCACTTTTGTTGGAGAAGTTGCATTTGTTAATGAGGGATTCCTTGGCTGTGGATTAGCAAAACCCCATACACTTGCAGGAATGCCAATAGGGGGTGGAGAGGTGATTCTTGGGCTCTCACAGGGGGAAAATGAACAAGCTGATGTTGATCTTGAGATCTCTAAAGATAGAGGAGTAAAAAAGCCTTGCCTGGGGGCTCTGGGATTTGGTGGTTTTGTTACCAGATGACTAGAGTGGATTGGTACAGGTGGAGGGGAGCAGATTCGGGTGACTGGAGATGGGCAAATAGATGGAGACTGTACACGAGAGCTAGGCTCAGAGGATGGAAATGGACGAGCAACCCTATTGTGCAAGGTTGTTCTTTGAGGATCATGGAAATGCGGGGGTCCAGCTGCATTTGTGTTTTGTGCTTTTTTGTGGTTAGTGGCCCACCCGTTATTACTTAAACTGTTGTTGTTATTATTATTAACATTTAAATTGGTACAAGAAGGCTGTTCAAGAGCAGCAGAGTTTAGGCTGTTAGCAGATGGAGCTGAATGGAGGCTAACTGGAGGTGCAGGGGATATTGAGCGTTGACTACGGTAAGGAGGAGGGGTCTGAACTGTTGCTGGACTAGATCGAAGACTGTTCGATCTGAATGGGGATGGACAAGACCTTAGGGGTTGACTACCTACGCCGGTGCTGGATGTATTTCTAAAACCTGACTCTGCACTTGAGTCCAAGGTGATGGGTTTGGGTGATGGTGACCTTAGCCTTACAGAAGATGTGGGCAGAGGAGATGAGCTTACGGGTGGGGAAGCAGTCTGAAGATGCGCACCTCTTTTGGCCATGGTTTGGGAAATTGTCTGACTGATACAAGAGGCAGCAAGAGACTTTGTAAGAGCTGAGGCAGTTGAGGATAGTCTGGAGTTCTGGGCACTTCTAACTGGAGAGGGTGATCGCATTTGCAGGTTTGGGCTAAAGGCAGATGGTGGTTTTGCATCTAATGGACGTCCACAACCAAAAGGAATGTTTGAAGGGTTATCAATAGGAGCCTGGGGAAAAGATTGTCTGTGAGTAGAAAGGCCTGAAACTGTATCTTGAATCTGTTCCTCCGTCCGTAGTGAGGTATGTGGCACTCTAAAAGGCAAGATAAGACAGATTAAAATGAGATGAAATACTGTACTGCTGTAATGTCAACTACAACGTCATAACTTAAATATCATCAATTGGATTACTACAGTTTAGACTACCTCTGATCAGCTGGAGATGAAGGATTCCAGTTGGTGAAGGGACTTCTCCTTCCTGTGGCGGAGGGTAGATTGGAAGGTCTTTGGCTAGTAAACCTTGGTAGCTCATCCAAAGGAGGTCCAACTACAGGCGGTGTACAGGGTGGGCTCAAAATCTTTGAATTATTGCTTAGGTCTTCTTTGGATTTGACATCCAGTGGGCTACCCTTGCCGCATAAACCAAGCAGAGGCATTAGTTTTGTAGGGCTTGTTGTAACCTCTTGGGCTAAAGGGTATGAAAGCTCTGATCCTTCAGAGATAACTACAGTGTTTAGAACACAGGGTGTTAGCTGTAATGGGGGACATGCACCAACTTCGCTAACTGTTTCTTCTTCTATGCTAGTGGTTTCAACATTAGCCAAGTCATGCTTGGAATTCACATGTCCTGTATGCATTTCATCTTGCTTATCTGTGGACAATATGCTGTCACAGTGCTGTAAAGTTAAGCCAATTTCCTCCTCTACACTGCCTATCTCTTTTTCTAAATGTTTAATGACCACTGGGTCAATAAAGAGTTCACTACTTGGACTGGAATTGCACACAAAAGCAGGGTTCTCCTGTTGCAATATCGGTCCTTCTTCAGTCCTATTTATCTCCTGAATGGACTGTTGTACATTGTCAGCATGTTCAACCAATGGAAATTCGGCTAGTTTGGATGGCTCAGCTTGAACTTGAGTTCCAGTGCAATCTGGCAAGAATGGATCTCTTTCATGTAGTTTAGACTCACATTTTTCTAAGGAGCTTTCTCTATGGTCTGATATCACAGAGACCTGTGATTCCATAACAGTTGTTAATACTTGAACTGAAGTAGCAGAGGATTCAGCTGAAGAAAAATACAGTGAATTAGATCCATTTGTTGAGATTTCATCTTGGGGACCAATGAGATTACAATCATTTTCTTGATGATATGTTTTAGACAGCTTCTCCCTTAAAATTATGTGACCAAAAGGTTCAGCGGGTGTTGATGCTGAAGATTCTTCTGGAACAAAACAACCAGCAACATTCTAAAATAATCAGAAGAATAATATCACACAGCATTATAATTTAATTGTATATGGATTATGAACTCACCTGTGGGCTGATTTAGGATCCTTATATCCCCCTCGTGTAACTGTACTTGTTGAGACTTGTAGGCTGAAGTGCTCTCTTTCCTCTCCACTGACCATGATACCCTACTCACTCTTGTTTTCTTCTGGTGAAGTGGTACTTTCATGCTGCTTGCTTTTGCTGTGTACATGCGTGCAAGCATTTGCACTTTATTAAGAATCTTTTCCGAGTTTTCTACCAAGCATTGATTGACTGGTCCAGCCTCAAAAAATCCTAAATCCGGTACCTCTTCCATTCCTTCGTAAAGGGTACGACTACATGTTACCATCTTGCCATGACGAGACCATCTGCCAACTTTAATCTGGCTGGGAAGGCTATCCAGGTTTCCATTGGAAGACATCCTAGCTCTTGGTCTGCTATCATACTGAAGAGATGTATCTGCTGTCTCTTTCGTCTGCAGATTAGATGTCTCTGGATCGCATTGTAAAGGATCATGTTTATGCTGCACCTGGGTTGTTGTGCAATTTAGGAATGGCTTCTTTTCCTCAGAAGCATCTGTTTCTTCACTACAGTTTTTTTCTTTAGGGAAAGGTACTTCCAGAGAGTCTTGGCCAGTTCTTTCTTTCTCCTTCCAGAGTTCCTTACAAGCGATGAACTCACAAATGTCTTCATCCTTTTTATCTGCTGTCTTATCTTTTAATAATTCTTCCTGTTCTTGGATAACATCTGAAGGTGCCAGAGGAATGGCTGTCTCTGCAGATTTCTCATGGTTCAAATTCTGGTTAACTTGGTCTGACGATGTTAGTAAGGAAGATGCTTCATCAGTTTCAACACAGTCTGAGCGGCTACTCTCAGACTCAAATAAACTGTCTTGGCGAACACATACATTGAATCGAGATACGGAATCCTTCACTAATCCAGCAGGAATATGAGAGAAACTATTTCTTCGAGCTGTCTGACCCTCCTCGACACCTGCCTCTGCTGCCTCATAATAGCTGCGTATCTTCTCAATAATCTGCTTGTCACTTTTGGTTAGTTTTTGCTCAGGTACTGCTTTGGGAACAAGAGCGCTGTCAGTTGCTTTTAAAGCATTGCATGCTGACCTACATGACACTGTGTCATCAATGGCTTTGTCCAAATGATCAGACAAACGGGGTTCTTCAATTCTAGTGGCAGGGTCCTCGGTGTCTTTATCCTCCTTTTCATCTGTGGCCTTTACCATTTCCAGTTTAGATGATTCACTATGGCTGGGGTCTGGTAATGTCAACTCTCCTGATTGATTCACTTCTTTGGAGGTATCCAATTGCGATGATGCTTTCTCAAGCTCCTCTGGTGGAGCAACATTTGCTTCACAGGATGGATGGCTGTCCTCATCTTTGTCAGACCCATCTACCAGTGTTTCTTCAGGTTCTGATCTTCCGTTATCATTGGTCTGAAGTTTACTTTCATCCACCTCAGCTATTAGTGGTTTGGATTCATCTAGCTTCTGTGCTTCTGATGACTGGGCTTCCGGGGACTCTGGATTCAACTGGCACAATGAATAACAAAACAATGAGTAAAATGGAATTTCAGAAGCATACAGTAACAAATTAACATTAACATTCATTTGTGCTATAAAATCATATCAATGTGTGTACTCAAAGCAATAAAACATTGTGTTGAGTTTACTACAGTAATTACTGTATTGGCATATTAAATGTGTCAAAATGTGCTATATGTACCACTTCAGATGTTAACTCTGCCATGCCTTGTCGAGCACGGCTCTCGTTAATGAACTGCATGATTTCCTCAGTAATGGACAGTGTTGGTGGTAGAGGGAGTGGGGTCATGTCATCTTCGTCCTGACATAAAACCAGATCATCACGACCAGATTCAACTTCAATGACAGAGGATGCCAGAGTACTGGTACTGCCTGATGAGCCCATGCTATCCGCCTGCGGGCACAGCTCCCCTTCACTGCCAGACTAAAACCCATTAAATGGAGAGAAGCATAGATATACAAAACTTAAATGATGATGAACATTTTATCACAGCCGTGATATCAAAAGCATACAGAAATCCTATTGTTACAAGATTGCATGATGTTGCAAACATGCTATAATTAGGATTGTATGATATGTAATATTTAATAGAAGAAAATGTAATTCTCTCACACCTTTAAAGAACCTGGATTCCATGGGCAGTGAGGCCATGGCAGATCAAAAAAAGAAAAATAGACAACATTTAGACTATTACATTCTTAAAATCTCATCACATATTGTTTATTTTTCACATTCACTGTCAAAGCAATATCACTGAGCAGAGAAAAACAAGATAGTAGAATTATACAAAGTGAAAGAACTGAAGTTCACACTCACCACTTTGCTGGAAGGCAGCTTCAATATCTTTGGCAGGTGCTTGAGGCATATAAAGATTAGATTGTAGACTTTAAACTTTACAAACTTTATTTGCCAAAGTACAAGAATTTTAATTTGGTGTCAGAGTCAATATAACTTAACAATAAACAAATAAATAATAAACATAGAATAAATGCATTAGTCAGCTTTTTATATAACTGTATATTAATTATTTTTAGTACTTCATTACTTAATTTTATGCCTTTAAAAATATATTCACCAGATTGTCTCCTCCCACGCTTGTATGGCAGGTTGCCCTCGAGGAGGAGTGGAAGGCTTTTCTTGGCTTTCTCAGGAGTGTAGATGAACTCTGGTGGCTCTGTCAAGAAATGTACATTTATAAATATTTGAAATAGCGCGGTTTGGCAAATTAAGGTATTCTGATGAACACTATATGCCAGACCTGATTGCCTTCTTCCTCTGTGGTAGTTATGAACATCATCCAGTCTTGGCGAAGGCATTGGTTTTCTTATTGGCTCCTGATCAAACTGTGGGGCTAAGTATGGTACAGAACATGAAGCATTCACAGCAGGTCATGCTCAATGCCGCAAGCGACAGTTGCAAATGACAGGAATGCAAAAAATACTTACACTGACAGAAGTTGTCACCAAGAACCTGCCTCGCCTGGAAAACATGTTATAAATAGATATTTATTGCTCTGGTGTCCATCTGTAAACTATGTGTAGTTTTTTTTTGTACATTAATGATGCTAGTTTGACATATAAAAATAAAAACTCGTACTTTTTGGGGTAAGGATGCAGGATGGTTTTCCACTATCATCCTTTTGAGGTAATGTAGCCACAGCCGCTTCTCCTCCTGGTTTTTAGCCTACAGAGAAGTTTTTAGCTAATTTTCATTATATGTTTCAGTAATTAAGCTATTTGTCTGCATTTGAAATATTTTACCTGAACAATGTGTTGCTGTTTTGGGATTGTTTGGTCGGACACTTTAAAACAGAGAGGATCCTTCATGTTTTCCACTAAGAGCAAATTACAGCACTTGAATGATGAGAGGGAGAAAGAGAAAAACATGAGTTTTGCATATCATAAATACTGTAAAATGCTCCACAATTTAGAACTGAAATCTGATCACAAATGATGCTGACTTACAAAGATGTGAGTGCTATATATGAAATGATCCAGCCTTTTCTTGGCAATGAGAAGCATTTTATCAAAAAGAAAGAATGCTCTTTCCTTTTTCACACGCTGAACCCGGAAAGAGCCTTCAAGAACCAGCTCTCCGAAACCACTGAGATCAGGCCCAGTCCAGTTCAGCAACAAGCTCTCAATCTCCTATGAAAAGAAGTAACGTTTGCATTTGCAACAGAGTTATAAAAGTCAAAAGTCATAGAGAGTATTTGAAGCCTGGGAATACCTGCAGTCTGACAGCATGTTCCTGTTTCCTCTTCATGTCATTGATGTACCAGGCAACTGCCGTCATGGTTATAATAGCATCTTCCACCACCTCATACCCAGGATCGCTTTTATCAAAGTGTTTGGATAGTTCCTACCACAAGAGGGCGACAACAGATCAGCTGTACAGTCTAACGCGTCTGTTTTAGAGTTTACTAGCATGGCCCCATTTGCCCCGCAGATGCCATAGCTACACCATCTTCCAGCAAAAAACATCATTTTGAAAGAAAAAAAAACGGGATCAGATTTAAAGCATTGCACTCCACTGACCTGCAGCAGGAGGTGGTATTTAAGAATCCTTTGCACCGGTTTCAGCAGGTAAGTCTCCAGAGGCAGTGAGTGACACAGAGTGGCCTGCCTTTCCTGGAAGAAGCGCACCAGGCTCTCGTTCTTCATGCAGTCCCTCAGGACCGTTACTGAGCTGGACGGAAAAAGGGAGGAAGACATTTAAGCAGGGTGGTCTACTGGGAGACTCATCAGTTTGGCAGCTTTGCCTGAAAGCACTTTATCTTATCCTGCGGTAATGCATTCAGCTGATGGCCATTTAAACCTACAAATGTACTTACAAAACACTCTGAATAATAAATACAATTATTTTCATGTAACCTCCTATTTCTTACATTTTCCGATAGTGTATTTGCATATCTAATGAGTACTGCCTTGTGCAAATATTCTTTTAAGTAACTGCAGAGTTATCTGCATTAATATGCAACAGCGAAATCTCTAAAGACGGATCAGAACCAGTTTAAGCAGAACATCTGCTGCTGCTGTACCAGAGGCCCATGGGAATACTAAGAGAGGGGCTGAAAAGTATTTCCAAGTAGTCATCACCCAAGCATGTTTGCCTCTGATATGTCTAATTTTTCTACTAGACATATAGCTAACGCTGACTAATTAAAACCACATGACATTCATCAACAATATCTTACATGACTATACATCACAGTGGTTGACATGTACTTCACATGATTCTAATTACGCTTTCCATAAAAATGCCACATACTTTTATCATTATGCAACAGAGCTTTCAGGGATTCATGCGGGGCAATTAAGGTTTTTAACTATTTCAGCAGTTCAAAATGCTATATATGCATTCGTATAATCTCAATCAAATCTTACCAACCCCAAACATTTGAATGGTACTTTAATGATCAAATCAGAAGAATTTCAATACTTACTTAGGGTAATTCATGCAGTATATGGTGTAAATGTCAAAAGCTTCACTCTAAAAAAAACAAAATCATGAATTGTTAAAATACAGATAATGCTACTAACTAGTTACAAAAATCTAACACACGAATAAAAATGGCGCAGTCTAGACTGGCATTCACTTGGCAGCATATGAGAGATTTTTCCACTTAATGTTTGTGCACCAAAAACAGAAGCAGTACCAAAACAAGCCAAACAAGTGAACCCCATCATCTACTCTGGCAATGGCTAGTATACCCAGATCTGACCAGATATGGGCAGCTCAGCAGATGCAGAGTTACAGTCACTGAGCTACATCAGTGCAAGCATGTAAACACATCTAATATGCTCTGCTCTATTTGGAGCCTGATATCTAGTCTAGAGGCACTGCTTGATTGGGAACAAGTTTTCATTTTTTTTCCATGTCGCAGAGATTATGGGAAACAAAACCTTGACTTTGAGGCTCTGCAACATTCAATTGAGCTAAAACCTCAAAATAACCCACCGGTAATAGCTTAATCGAATGTACTTCCTAAGCCAGTGCTAATTGATCCTAACAGTGGCCGTTTCAGAAGGAGGTAAACATTGGGTCTCTGTGCTTGAGAAAGAGATACAGCCCTGAGGTTTTTTAAAGGTAAAGAATGATTTCATTCTTCCAAACCATGAAACAAATCTTTGCACAAAGAGCCCTGAGCATATTTAACCTCTCTAGCACTCCAAACAATGATGTCCTTGTCTGGTTCCCATCCCAGCCTGGTCTGCTCATTGTTGTGTCATTGTGGTGTGGAGACAAGAACGCCAAAAGTGTCTGCAAATGCACTTAGCTGACGTGTGCATGTGTTAAAAGTTCAACGCTGTTTGCTTATATGTTTAGGTTTCGTTTCACAGAGCCCATCTGTTTTTCTGGCCCAAACATTTCTGTGTGCTTCTGCCATACTGCCAAGCCTCAACATAACAAATTAACAAAACTGAATTTTCCTTAGACGACGATCCTACAATGACTCCTTGTCTTGAGATATGTGCATTGTGCGGAAGGAACAGGAAGAAATGTATATTTTTATGAAGTCATGCGCTTACCCTTTCCACAAAGCACTCTGCTATGGCTGCCGCATGTGGACTACGTTCCAGATCTTCCAAAAGCTCGCTGTAAAAAACAAAAATCAAGTTGCACACTGAATTTCATTTGAGTGGCATATAAAAGACCACTTTTCTGACATAAGACTATGACTTTGTCTAAAAGACGTTATTCCCTTTCTGAGGAAACATCTGGGACTGGGGTTTCAAGAGGACACTATTGACTGGAACAGCATTCATTTCTTTTTTATCATTTAGACCAAACCATTTCTTAAATGCACACAGATGGGATACGTCTCATTTTGGCTTGATTTCCTCCAAGCATACCCCAATATCCCCAAGGTCAAAATTGAAAACCTTTCTGCAGTGCATTCTTCTAGTGGGGAAAAGTCTCATTTCAGGTAGTAAATCAATGGAAACATCGATCCTGAATTATACTGGCTAGTAACAGTGTCTGGAATGCAATAAAGGAAGCTTGGGTTTGGTTTAGTGAAACAATCTCTATTGTTAGTCAAACACGAGATGGAATCAAGTGGATTTTCCCTCAGCGTTATGGAGTTGATATGATCTCTTGTGGCCGGTGGAACTTTTTCAACTGAGGATGAGTGGTTTGACATTCCCTGACTGTGTTTTGAAGGAAGGGTTGAACGAAAGCTATATGACGGCTCGACCAGGCACACCGTATTTCATTCAGTCCATTAGAGAACACCAAATGACGTTCCCAAGAGGCCCCCAAACCGCCAGGCTGGTCAGTCTCGAGGGAAACCCTCCTATATCGTGAAAGAAAACAACGTGACACTCTCTAAACACTATGGTCTTTACTTCATGTGGCTGAGGGGAAAAGTTCGCAAGGAAACCGCAGCACTCCAGCCTTCATCATCCTCTCTTCCCCTCTGAAGACGAAATTCATTTAGTGGCTGACCTTTGTGGTAGGGGGACTTCACTGTGGTTATGAAGGAAATTGAATTGAGTTCATGCATGCTTTCTTGAATTGTCCAAAGAGCTTGGTGTTCGAGGTGCCTGAAGGGATGGGATGTTCCAGAACGATGACTTGACTGTCTTGGAAGGTGTGGCATAATAACAAATAGTTCCGTCATTTCCGTAAATTGTAAAAGAATAAAGACGTTACTGTCGATTCAAAGCCACAAGTATCTGCTTTCTAGTCCGAACTGTAGTAGATAAGTTGGATTCAATTAGATCTTGGCAAATCTTGTGAGGTTTTGGCCCCTTCTCTCAAATCCCAGGAAAGTGTTGGCGGACCAATAGTTTGAGACGTGAAATATGTGTGTTACGTGCATGCTAAATGCTTTCCCAGGTTCTTTTTTGCCAGATACAGTAAGTGTTTGCGGTATTACTTTAAGAAATTTAAGACATTAAGACATCAGATTTGGTTCTTTGACCATGTCGGAATTAGCTACGTAGCTATGTAGTAAAACCATGTTACAAACAATAACTGTAACAGAGTCTAACTTATTTATTTTCAGGAGTTATGACCAAAAACTGGGAGTTACGCCCTGAATATATATATTAAAAAAAACGTAATTCCCTTTTTCCCATTCAGTCTGTCTGTTTTTTGGACTGGACACATAAGTTGTCGTCTTGTCTCGATTCATACTCTCCTTCTCGTCTCATCCCTTTCTTTTGTCCTACTCCCACCATTCATCCATTAACATGGTGTGTATAACTCAAACAGAAGTTCGCTACATTACGGTTCCTTTCATCTAGCTCGTATTTCCCACAGCAGTCAAGCCTTTATTTTTGCTGGAGACACAGCATCCTATAGTGGGGGAAATTCTCACAGTCATTCATCTTTTTTATGCAATATACAAATCCTCAGGACAAATCTGCATCCATTATTTCTCTCAAACGAGATCAAAGCAGACAGTGAGACAGTGGGGAGACACGAGGACAGTGAGATGTGTGCTTTAGGGAAAATCAGATTTGTCTTTATTAAGAAATGAGCAGTGTCTGTTAGCAGCGTTAAGGTGTACTTAAATCTAAGATGAAGTAAAAGCATGGTACAATGACAGGCCATGATCCAAGTATGAGCACAAAAAAGAGGTAAGGGTTGTTGATGATTCACTTAATGGAGGAAATCTTGATGTGTACTTGTTACATGACTATAGGGTGCCCATTTTTTTACAAATCTTTTATTAACAATTAGTTAAATATTTTTTAAAGCAAAACATTTCATTAAAAACATTAAAATTACTGAAAATACATTATGGAAAAAAATACTACTTATGCATACTAATATTTATAAGAAATATAAATATAAGTAGTATGCTTGGTAACCTAGACAAAATAAAATATTTAAAAGAAAATTAAGCCTAATATCACTTTTAAGCAGGATATCATATGTCATCTGAAATCAAGCTGTAATTTTTGTGAAATTATGCAAGTGCAAATACTTAACAATGCTTAAAAAAATATAATATTGTGAAAATGTATTTAAATAACTGTTTTCATTTTAATATATTATTTTGATAAATTTAAATATTAATCAGCCAGTCTTCAGGGTTAAATGTACAAAAAAGTACATTTATTTGAAAAATTGTGTTTTTATGTCATTTTGATCAATCATATGTGTCCTTGTTTAATAAAAGTATAAAAAAAAAGCTCAAAAAGCTTTAACTCTTAAAACTTCAAAAGTGTATATTTATTATGTATTTAGTATGGCTTTAAAAAGGTCTATTCTGAAGAGTCACCGAGGACAATGTGCCGTGTGCTGCAGCTGACCCTGTTTTTACCCTCATTTAAGGCCGTCAAATGGGAAAAAACACACAAGGGTGCGATTATAAATACTAAAATAAATCCAGAACAATAATAACTGGTAATAAGGTTTTATGCAAAATGCAAGAATGAGTCAGCAGTGAAATGTTTTCATCGCTGCAAAATTGAGAGGAGATTCCGAAGCCAGCAAAAACAGCCTGTTCTCTGCAGTCGCTGCGAAAGACAAATGCAGCATTCCTGTGTAAAGGCACGATTTACAATGCTTCACTATAACTGGACAGATGTCTGTGGGAACAAAATAAGTCCTGTCTGCTGTCCCAGGATGCACTGCTCGCTTGGCTGCACCCTCACTCTCTGACAGGTCATGTGTGGCTCGTTCACCACAGGGGCCTGATCTCTACCTCGGAGCCCGGCTGCTTTGGCTAAAAGGAAAATGACATCTGTACGTGTCCTAAAGCTCTGACCGGTGCCAAGAAAGTAGACTCAACAGAATCAAGTCTGAATACAGGGGCTGCATTCCACAGCAATGAGCAGAGGGCTTTTAAGAGTAAGAACAGACAAAGAGAGAGCCTTTGTGTGTTTAAACTATACGAAAGAGGGCAAAAAACAAGGTCGGTCATTCATTTTATATAGTCTTAACAACTACAGAGGCACGAGAGCTGATTTAAGGGGCTAGTTCACTCAGAAATGAAAATTCTGTCATCATTTACTCAGCATCGTTGTCGTTCCAAACCCACACGCTGTTATTCTTTCTCTGAGCACAATCAAAGAAATACTGAATATTTTCCAAGTCCCTGTTTTTCATAAACATAAAGCTTTGTGGGATGAACAGACCAACTTTAAGCCATTATTCATTCTCATACGACTTGAGAGCTGCGTGCTGAGTTAAATGAAGGATCTGATTTTAGAGTGACTTAAATTTCAGTCTATTAATCATGTAAATATAGCATGTGGCTTCAGATGAATTGGAATATACACACTACTGTTCAAAAGGTTTTTTTTATATAAGGGAATTACCATTTTAATTCAACAAGGCCACATTAATCTTAACAGAAGTGACAGTAAAGATTAAGTTAAAAAATATTTATATTTTCAAAAAAATGTTGCTCTTTTTTTAACCAAAAAAACCCAAAACTTTAATTCAACTGGAACACTATTATTTTGTTATTTTGTTTGATATATTCTTTTGTTTTTAACATTGATAATATTTATTTAAATATAACAGATTTCTGATCATGTGAAACTGAAGACTGGCGTAATGATGTTGAAATTTCAGCTTTGCTATCACAGGAATGATAAAAACCAATAACTTATTCTACTCATTACATGCCAATATAATCTCAACCAGAGGCCAAAAGCAGCTGCGATGGGAAGAAAACTGGCATTTTATTAAAGGCAGTTTTATTAAATAAGGTCACGAGGACACCCAAGAGTTTTTAAGATTTTCTGTTTTCAGAACGGCCAAGATCATTTCCCCCGTGAGCTGGCAGTAAGGCGTCATGTCCAATTTCGAAACTGCCTAATGTCATTAGAGGGATGATGTGGACTGGAGATGAACTAAGAAAGAGAGTTATATAAAAACATGATGTATGAGTGGCAAGTAGCAGCGACCCACCAACTAGAAACCTCTGGGCTAAACCATGCGTACGAGTCTGAAATAAACACAGTGTGTCATTTGCAATAAACAGTGTGAAACAGACACATAACAAGACTGACTAAATTGTTCGGTGGACCATGCATGAACTCGCAGTGTAATAAACCATATGTCTTTGTAAAAAGAGCTTAAGTTATGATGACGGCTGAGAAAACGTCTCCTGCTCACGTCTCAAGAGCATTCCAGATCAACTCCAGTATTTCAGGGACAGTCTGCTGGAGTGGATCAGAAATGGTGTATACTTGCTCTTGGCAGACATCTGTTTGTTGTCCCTCAAGACCAAGGCCAGTTATTGTGTTTGAGACCAATTCAACAGACACCCAGAATGAAGGCACCCACCTGTTAAACTCATAGATGTCCTCGATGTTGCAGAAGAGGGTGCTGACCTCCTCAGGTTTGAGAGGCAAGTCGCCACAGTCAATAATGCAGCCAAGATAGTCCTGAGACAGAGGGAAAGCGAGAAAATTGAGCGTGGATGACCTCACAGAAATCATACGAGGCATTTTCACACATGAATTTGCTTTGCTTGTTACCGATTCAGAAAACTCCTGTGAGACCAGTGAAATCGGTGAAGGACCTCTACTCCATTACATTTTCCCATTGCAGACACTGAGTGGATTCATAACTCATAGACTAAAAAGAGATTATAAATGGTTCCGACACAGCGGGACGTGGCTCTCACCCCTGAATGATCTCTCTCGACACCAAGAATCGCTGTAATGTAATTACCATGGACGCCACACTTGAGCCCCTCAATGATCTTCAGAGTAAACATACAAAGCGGTGCAGGAAAGCAAAGCATGCAACTAATACAGTGGTTAAAAGGAGCCCCTCTAACAATATTTATCTTTTCTCTCTCTGCTCTTTCACCTCTGACCTCGGAAAAAGTCATAAGCCGGTCTCATGAGAAAACGGTCTCATCATTACGCCACGTAAAATAGTGGTAGGTTAGGGCCGCCTGATGAGGAACAGAGAATCGGGGTCACCAACTTTCTCAGTTATGAAGTGGTTGGTTAACGCTGAGTTAAAGGGAAGCAGTTCCGCTGGGTTAAAGTTTAAGGAAGATCTGGGTCACAGCGAGAAACGTAGGATGGAAGTGAAATGGGCCATTATGAAACATCAAAATATCAATGGTTTCAACAGTTTAGCCAAAAGACTTAAATGATATGCATATTAACATAATTTTACTGTGGCAAACTAACCTTTTATGCATTATGCTATTGTTCACAAGAATCGTTCACACAAAAATATGTAAATTACACTAAATAGTGACAGTAAATATCACAGTAAGACAAATACAGTAAAAAAATGTGACACTGTGACTTAAGACTGAAGTAACGGCTATAGTAATGCATTTTACAATATTACTTATTTTTACTGTATTTTATCAAATAAATGCAGCCTTAGTGAAAATAAGAGACTTCTTACTTAAAAAAACAACTATTTCTTATAGTAATTATTAATTCTGCAACCTAAAAGGACAGTAAAAGTTGCAGGAACAACTCTGCAGCTAACATTTTTGATTAGTGCTTTTATAAAATGCTTCACATTTTTGCTTTTAAATCCTCAGAAAGGGGCTCTATTTCCATCCACTGAAAATGTGTCATTTTTTAAAAGAAATTTAAATTAAATTTCTATTTATAAAATAAAAATTTGTGATAATCAACATTATGCCACTATCTCCATTGAGCTTAACTTGTGCAACCCAGAATGTTTCTTTAAAAAAGATCTATAGCATAGCTTAATAATTAGCTATCATTTATACTAAACCAACAACTTGGGTAGTGAGATTTCCAGCTTGAAGTGGTTATCCAACACTATAATCATAATAATGCTGCCTTTAGGAAGATACATTCTTGCCTTAATGAGAAAAATGCAGTCTGCATTAAATTAGAAAGTTAATCATATTTTACAGCCTATTTTGTGTCCGACAGATGCCAAAAACCAAAATAGAGCAGAGGCAAGCGGTCTCAGGAGTGGTCTGGTTCCTGGCTGTTGGGCTTGCAGAGCTATCTATCAACACTGTATCAGTCCGTTTATCAGTGTCTGGCCTCATTAACCCTTAATAACCAAGCCCTGGGACCAAAACCAACAAGCCAACATAGACAAACAAATTCCACCAGACTGCAACGGACTAAAGTACGGGAAAGTGCCAAGAATGGCAGTAACAATCTCCAGAGAGAAACTACGGGCACTGGAGCCAACAA
The DNA here is from genome assembly GCA_032361165.1 of Enteromius paludinosus. Classification (NCBI taxonomy): domain Eukaryota; kingdom Metazoa; phylum Chordata; class Actinopteri; order Cypriniformes; family Cyprinidae; genus Enteromius; species Enteromius paludinosus. The sequence goes on along the minus strand of JAUMHQ010000075.1, from coordinate 4,473,509 downwards.
AAGAAGGCCACCAGGCAAAACATACTAAAAAAAGACTCAAACTGAACCGCTACAATAAATAGGTACAAATAAACAAACCATATAAGTCCTGTAAGACAGCGGTCTGGCTTTACAAGGGGCTCTTTTTTGTCACCCTCCAGCTTTCCCTGTGCCTCTGCATTCCTGGACTGTAAAACGTGGGGTCTTTTTTCCTCTACTGTTTGTTTCCAGAGCCACAAGGCGTCTGGGAAGGCAAACATGCTGAGGTGGGGGCAAAATGAGCCAGAAAATAAGGCACCTTTACAAGGCAGGGGGAACATGGACCACGGACACCGTAATTACGGTGATTTACACTCAGCCGTAGACCGGAGAGAATTCCCCTGAACGAACGGTGCTCATGAGAGTGACACATGGCAAAACTGGAGAGCCAGACGAAGAGATGAGTGATGACACAGCTACTCGGGGAAGAGTGAAAATCCAGGAGGTGAGGGGAAATCTGAGGATTACGCTGTGAGTTATGAAAGCAGAGTGTGCGAGACAAGCGGGACCAGCCACAGACAAAGGAACCATAAGTTATGTGCACATTTTCTTGGCAGATGTCGTCCGACCCAAATGACTTACTAGAGCATACATGAAGTGTGTTATGACAGCCAGTCTGGCAAAAAGAACAACATAAATGTTCACATATGAGATATGGACCAGAACGAGAGAAAACACTTAAGAAAAAAGAGAGGGGACAAATAAAAGAACACAGATAGATAGATAGATAGATAGATAGATAGATAGATAGATAGATAGATAGATAGATAGATAGATAGATAGATA
>JAUMHQ010000075.1:4455558-4470923 GCA_032361165.1 Enteromius paludinosus | reverse complement strand
TAGATAGATAGATAGATAGATAGATAGATAGATAGATAGATAGATAGATAGATAGATAGATAGATAGATAGAAAAGAAAGGACAGAAAAAGAAAAGATAATAAAAGACAAAAAGAAAAAGACAGACTGATGAACAAAGAGATGGAGGTTTGTAAAGGTGGCACACAATAAAGAGAGAGATGTTGTAAGAGAAGTTAAACACTCTCTGAGTCTTTGTCTGAGAAAGTAGGTCAGTTTGGAGTTTGGAACAGGAGTCAGTCCCTCTCCATCTCCGCTTGTGCCCCAGAATGGGGGCTACAGCCAAGCCCCCCTCGTCCCCCAATTTCCTGTCCTATTTGGCTGAAATGCAGCTGAAACAAAAAGGGGGAATCTCTCAGTCTTGCTCCCCTTAAACGCTCCCCACATCAACACACACACACACACGCACTGGAGTTGAACCCACTGCACCTAAAAGTCACCAAACAACACCTCACAAACTAATAATAACCAACACAAACACCAGGCAAAACAGTGACACGCAGCGAAGCCATGCACTGTGAGCTCACGCTCATCTCGTTTCCAGCTAACTTGACATCATTCTTTGTTACGCTTTCTATCAAAACCAGACGGCACTTACTAATAGAAGCTGAGCCCGGCTCGGTATGACTCCAATCAGACATCATACACACATATCCCAGAGTCAGCACTATGTCCCCGAAACCATCCACCACTCAGCCTCCATTTTGAGACCACAGATTGATAAAACAGCAGAATTCCTCAGCATGATCCCCTTCTTTCAACAACCAATTTATGGCTATTTGATCTGAAGGCATCTTTTCATAAAGCAGCATAAGCTTGCGTGCCTTCTCTTTTTATTGGCTTATGAAAAGCTTGGCTTCAAATAAACCATCAGCAAAAGGGAAAAGGAGTAACATTTCAGGCATTCCCCAACCTCCAGCATGTGTACCCATGAGCCTCTGCAATCAATCAGTCACAGATACAAAGGATAACACACTTATTCTATACAGTATACACACACGCACACCTGTTGGCTGGCACTGGCAATATTCCCTTTAGCTCAAAGGCTGTTCACTATGACCCTGTCACTCATGACAGACCACTTTTACTTCTCTCTGCAGGCCCATACAACAGTACCAATAGAGCTGAGCCTACACAGTGTGTTGTTTCAATCCAGGTTTGTTTGTTTTTGTTTGTTTTTATTTAATGCTAGATGACTAAAATTCTTTTTTTTACATTTATAATAAGTGTTGTCAAAGGTATGAAACTGCAAATTATTTTTATAATACAGATCTTTAGAAAGCAAACTCAAACAGTAATAATACACATTTTTGGAAAAAAACACATTAATGCTGTAAAAATAAATTTCTGTTTAAATTGTTTTGTATCTGTAAGATTTAAATTAGCACCAATACTATGTATAATATGTATTGGTACCCATCCATGACCCCCGTTGGAGGTCACAGTGAAGGTCTGATCTTCCAGAAACCTGTGCACGGAAATATGATGAATGCGTTGAAAAGCATCCACAAAGAGTCTCTTATATTTACAGCATTCTCTGATTTGTGTGGCTGTGTTCGAAATGCTGAGCAACAGCCTTCTTATTGTCTCAGATCAGTGCTGTGCATGCGAAAAGCAGGGCAGAGATGCGTTTGAAGTGACAGTCTGAATTTATAGCAGCTTTCATCCAGTGCCATGACCTCCTTTGCTCCACCTGAATGTGTGATGAATGGCACAACAGAATCTCACAATGATCACATTTTAAATCGCCTCTGGCAAAGGGGAAGGGCTCAGCTTTCTCTGCTGTCTGTTATGTGAGTGCTGAATTACATACAGGGTTGGCGGCTGGTGTAGAGATACGGAGGTAGAAATGCTGATCTGGATGAACTTCTGTGACTGGGCAATTCTAGAGCTCAGAAGAATGCAGCACCACCTGGGTGGCTTTGGACCAGCAAAAATAATAGTTTTCATTCCTCAGTCATTCCGAGTCTTGTTTTAAAGGGCACCTATTATGCAAAATAAGATACATTTGTGTTGACTGTGTGTGTACACAACCACCCATCATAAGCACAGTCTCAGAACAATACATTTGCAGAATCTATTAAATGTGATGTCACATTTTACAAGCTCCGCCCGCCGGTGATGCGCAGGTTGATCCAAAATGAGTCAAAAATATTTGTAATGATATTCGGGTCGCGGTCGGTCAGGTCGTTTGAAATAAAGATGCCAATTAAACCTTTGTGATTTATATAGTACTAGACACAATTGTCTGTGAAATACATAGGTCTACACTTTATTGGTTAAATTACTGGCGCGAAGATGACGCACAAGCTTAGTCTGCATGTAGATAGGGAGGAGGCAAGAGAAAAGGTAAAGACTGGGGAGAGGAAGCTCCGGAAATACACAAATAGAAAGAGCAAAGTGTGGGACACATTTGCCGAAATAATGTCAGTTTTATGTATTTTTTCTGAGAGGGGGTGGGATTTTTGTTGGGAAAGTCGGGGGAGAGACGCACACTTCGATTAGACTGGATAAACACATACATCATCTTAATTAAGAAAATGAAACGAAATAAATGAATACATCAAGCCTTTATTACATAACACTAGGCTATATCAGCATTCAGAAAAAGAAGTTTGCGCTTCTACTTTTCACAAAAGTGGGCTTTCTCTCAGTTGACCTGCTGATGAATTCTTCAAGCAGGGTTGAAACAAAAACATCGCATTCATCTGTAATATGCATCTCCATAGCCAAAATGGAAAATGATGGGTCGCCCCAAGAACTGCCTGCTTTCTCCGCTGCACCTCTAAGCGCACAACGTCAGCGAGCGCACCATTTGAAAAAAATGCGGGTCAGGAAGTGGATCGGGTACAATATTTTCTTTTTGCGGCCCTAGTTGCGGGCGGGTTAGTTGCCAACGTCGGTCGGGTTCGGGTTGTTTATACATTGACTCGCGCATTACTGCCGCCCACTACTGTTGATGGACACTGCTGTATTAGCAGAGACCTAGCACTGAATCAGCCACACACAATCCACCAGGTTTACCTTCATGCATTTAAAAGCAACATTCAAGTAAGAAATGTGTTCTGTTAAAATTTACAGTAAAGCTGAAAGTAAAACTGTCCCGGGATTTTACAAACAAACAGCGTTAGTTAACATAATACTGTATATTATGCTGCTGCCACTTAATACACAGATCTAATATAAACATCTGATGTCTTTCCCAGCTGTTTCTTGGGTGTTGCTATAGGAGCTGTTCGCTCGTGGTGCGTCAAGACTGTTGTTAAAGGCTTGATAAGTTGTTTTGGATGGGTTCTATGGCATTGCTAGCTGTTATTTTTGGTGGTTTTTAGGCTGTTGCTCGCTAGGTTGCGTTGTTCTGGGTTGTTTGTACGTTGTTGCTACAGCAGCTGTTTATTTGGGTGCTGTTTGCTCGTTTGTAGAAATACCCTTCACTGCTCAAAACTTGCGTCTGAATAGTAAGTAGCAGGTTCTTTAAATATGAAAACGTAACTTACTTAAAGGTTGTGAGTCAGAAGTTCCAGACTGTCCTTGCAGAGGTAAAATTGCTCCACTTTACAGTCTCTGTGTACAGCCAGCACAGGTTGCTCTGGGGGTTTTAGGAACCGTCCTTGTAAATGTGCTAAACAAACTCTAATATTTGTGTTGAACTGTTCTGGAACAGTGTTGTAAATACAATTTGACCACTGATTTGTAGTTATGTGCTCTTTTGAAAGCGCAAACAAAGTAGTTTTACTTTCACAACGACGCAATGCGTCTTCTGAACATGGCTCCTGCAGCAACACTATAGCGAGAAAAAGAGTACAGAAAAATAGCCTTTCTTTGCGTAAACATTTGGGTGGTGAAAATAATGAAAATAAACCCACTCTGTAGTGTAGAAAAGAGGAGGCATGTTGAAACGAGTCGTTTTAGGGGGGTGTGGACGAGTCGTAACTTTTATGAAGAATATCTCTTTGGTTTTGAGACTTTAGTTTTTGCAACTTCAGGGATCTTATCCATGCACTAACAGCTGGGAACACTCCAAAGGGAAAGGAAAAACGTGAAATTGCATTATACAACCCCTGTAATACAGTAGCTGTTTTCAGTTGTGTTTTGGGGGGTTTATGTGGACGGTCAAGTGACCCAACCTTGCCTAAAGATATTTCAAAAGTTGCTTTTGAGTTCCAGAAATGTATATGTGTTTTAGAACAATATTAGAATGCATAACTCACAGAAATTTAAATTTTTTTTGGCTAGCCATTCAAGGTTAAAAGTGTTTTAAAAAATTACTTCAATATTAGCTCAACGTTGTTTTTGTGGTACAGTACGAAACACTATAGGAACAGAGGTCAGCGTGTGTCTGGTCCTTACCTCCACAATGCTCTTGAGGTCCCTCACGTAGGCCTGCTCGGTCTCCACTATCTCCAACGCCACCCTCTCCAGACGAGTGAGTTTGGGCAGTGGTGTTGTGGAGGCGGGAAGAGGACCAACTCCCGTCAGCAGGGAGAGGGGGGTGAGGTCCAGGCTGATGTCAGAGCCATTGTGCTGTGGCCCGGGGTAGGCCGGCACGGCCCCGTAGGGAAGCGATGAGGAGGAAGAGGAAGAGTGTCCATCCTGCAGCGAGGCGGATGAGGCAGAGGAGCTGAGACTGGCTCCGCGGTCACTGTCGGAGCACACCGTGTTAACGGAGGTGCAGCTCCCGCGGGATGCACCTCCTGAGGCCATACGGCTCACGATCCCACTCAGCGAGGACACAGAGGAGGGGCGCTTGGCAGCTGTAGCAGAGACAAACAGAAACTATTTAATGTAAAGATACTAGTGATCACTGGATGATGCATCCCTTTCAAATGCTGTCTCAAATCTGTGCATACCAAAGTCTACCTGCAAAAATCTTTTATACTTTGTTTATCATGGACATGATTTGATCACACCTTGTTTGCTTATCACAAATAGTGTATTTTTAATACAAGGTACGGTACAAATCATCAGTCAAGTACAAAGACAAACTCTGCTTCTGGCAGATATTTTCTGCCTGCCTCAAAGGTGTGACTGTGCAAATCTACATCACCTTAGCTTGCAGCAAACCCACAGAAGCTGTCAATCTAGTGGTGCAGTGCACGCCCTGTATAGACAGGAAACAAAAATCACAACTTCCTGACTGCAATTTGCTGGACGATTAAACCTGAAAACAGAGAAGCGATTCAATCAGCCGTGCCCTCAGATGACCAGAACATCTAAAACAAACCAGTAACGTTCTGCCTAAAGAGCCGTATCAAAACTGAACACAACAGTCTGGTCGTCAAGGCAAGTGAACACAGGCCGGTACAGAGCTCTGTGAGGATTGCCATTGTTTAAGGCTGAATGCTGGGCTGTGCTTGTCACAATAGCGGCCCAGTTACAGAGCACGAACAATCGTCCATTTCCTCTGACCTAGCAGGCAGGGAGCGACGCAGTCAACTGTTACTCTCTACGCTCCCTTACTCGCCAAGTCTGCCCATCATCCATCAAACATTTTCTCCCGTTCAGGTTTGAAGGCGCTTCAGTTATACTGATTGCCTGAATTTGATTTAAACGCACTCATAAAGTACATGAAGGCATGTGTTTATCTTCTGCTGGCCCCAGTCCAAGATCAGCAGCACTATGGCGGCAGCCGCACATGAAAAAAAAAAAACGGGTTGTAAAATCCTCCATGGCCAGACATACATCACCAATATGACCTTCTTTTGGGTAACACTGTTCTTTTTCGTTTGATGCCTATCTCAAAATCTCAAACGCTGGGTGCAAAAGCATTCAGGAGAGCGTTTAAGGCTCAGCATAAATTCAGCCAGACAGATGCATGAAGTGTGACGATGTAAACCCAGTGCATCCTCTGGAACAAAAGCAAACAGACAGCGCTCTCCGTCACTAGTTGGGCATGAAGTCAGAAGCTTTCATGTGGCATGGAAGAACCATCAGCAAGGGAGTTCTTCACCCAAAACCTCATCCCTATAGATTTCGTTATCCCCAACATTAAGTTTAAAGAGCCTCCAAGCTCGAATTAGACTGGACAAATCGGTCAGGATGTCCAAGAAAACCTAACCTTCTCTAGATAAGACTGATGAACATGTGCGTGAGCCAACACACATATACTGTTCTTCATAATTATATGATACTTAATGGAAAATGAATGACTTGATGGATTGCGCAGCTGTTTTAGAAATCTGAAATAATACATTAGAGCTAATTTCCAATATTTTTATAATGACATCGATCCACTTATGTAAATAATAATGTAAAAAACACCTCAATTTGATCTTTGTGTCTGTAATTGCGATAAATTATTATTCAGTGATACATACTTATTATAAGTTCCAGTAATTGTGGTATTTTCATCATAAATCTTCTACACACTGTTCAACTCTTTTATTTAGCCATTCATACTCCAATAAAGAGACTAACAAGGCTCACCTAACAGAGAATCAGGCCTGTTATATCGATCTCGGCAGTCAGTGGAGATGGTTTGGCCAGACGAGTGAAAGCCAAGAGAAAGAGGTCACATACCTAATCTGCAAGACACTGCAGCATCAGCTGAAACGACCACCAATGCGGTTAGCTGTGAATTATGTCTTCTCACCGTAGTTTAGTTAGTGCTCATAACTAATTCGAAGCAAATGGCTACAGCGCGATAAAAGGTATCCAAATGAATCTTATTCCAGCGGAAACCGAAAGGAACTCATCAGTCATAAAGCAAACAGGAACCACGCACCGTATCTAGCGTGCACAAAACTGTGACTTGGGCTTGTCGAACACTTCTCTCATAGAGAGATTTCCTGTCTAGGTGTGTATTAGTGCATAGACCGCAAAACCATAGAGAGCTCTTCAGTCCTTGCCGGAAAATAATGAAGAGCATTTGTGTTTACAAGAAACAAGGCAACCATTGAAAATTTGAATTAGGGTGAATTAAAGTTGTATTATTAAATAAAAAAACAATAATTCACCTTAAATTAAGGAAACTTGATGGTCCTAAAACACGTTCCTAAAATGTTATTTTATTAAAAGTGACAGTAACACATTTATAATTTTATCTCTTCAGCAAAAAATATTAAGCAGCACAATTGTTTTAAACATTGTTCACTTTTAAAGCAGCAAATCAGCATATTAGAATGATTTCTGAAAGGTCATGTGACACTAAAGGCTAAAAATTAAGATTTAGTCATCACAGAAATAATAATGCTATTATAATCCTGACGCAAAGTGGGGCAAGGTTTTACAAAATAAAAAGAAATCAAACAAAATGTAATGATATTATTAAAAAAGATATTTTTTATGCCACACAAAGTGGTTGCTGAGCAACACACAGATGTAAACAAAAGATGTATGTTCGTAGAGTAATTTGCAACAGTTTTGATCGCAGCTCAACAAAAGATGTATGTTCGTAGAGTAATTTGCAACAGTTTTGATCGCAGCTCAACCAATCAGAATCAAGGAACTATATTTTCAGAAATTCATCTTAAAATATACATTTAAATAAAACCAATTACTATTACTAATGACTTTTTTTACTGTATCTTTAACCAAATAAATACAGCTTTGACTTCTCTCACACAAAAAAAACATACCTTTAAACAAGCAAGCATGAGTTCAAGCGAGCATTGTGAAAATAACTAAAAATCTATACCTTCCCCCAACCAAAAAGAAACACTCTAAGTTAGTAACCCTATTTCCTTGACTTAGTGTTAAGTTAAAATGAATGACTTTTAGGTGCCTGAGCTTAACCAACGAACATTTCTGAAAAACTGATATGCCTATTTATAGAAATGCATTCCAACGCAGATATTCAAAAGAGTTCAAGGGGTAATGCAAAACAGGAATGACTCCCAAAATAACAGTACAAGATGGAGCTGAGCTCAAGCAGTGAATGTTTATCTGTGTCTGCGTATCTGAGTGCTCATCCGTCTGTTGAGATACTTCCTGTAAGCCGTGCCAGTCTGCACCTGACGGCCCCGTCACAGGAAGTGGTGAAACCAAACACAAGCGAATCCCTCCAGAGGTTCTCATCACGTGCCAGCTGAGGTCTGGACAACATCATCTGGGTCAAATGCATTTTTACTTGAAAATGGCCACATATATTTGAAAATAAATGTATTGCTCTTCTGGGATGTTATTCATGGTATATTGACATATTCCAGATTCTATGTGACATAAAAACTTCTTTCCAAACACTAAATGTGCCTCTTGGTCTCTGTTGCATGATCAAAACTATTTCAATCAAGAATTGTTTAGAGAGCCCAGTCCAAAGAGAGGTGACCAACCCTAAACAATTGTGATTGTCAGCACATTTCCAGCAGTCTTGTTCAGTTTGTTTGAATTGATAATGTAAGCAACCATTCTTTGTAAAGTAGGAGAGGCTGGGGTCCAAAAATATCAAGAGGGAGACCACCCGTCTAAATCTGAACCTGATAACTGTGAGCATTTCATTCCTGATAGACACTCTTATCTTGGGTATGCTTGATGGCTTATCTCCATTGAAAATTGTGCAATATCTCAGAAAAGACATCTTTTGTCATTTTCCCAAGCTCTTGTTTGTGGTTTTGAACCCAGCCACAACTTACAGTAGAAGTGAACAAAGGAGCTTTAAAATCAGACCATGAGTGAGCGGTTCCTGTCACTAACTTTTTACTGGAATATTACATCACTATGCTCAAATGTCCAAACATTGATATTGACTGAGTGGCATCTGACCTTGGTTGCTTTTTTTTTTTTGGCTGTTGCGGCCCGCTCCCTCAGGCATGGTGTGATAATATCACAGGAAGTTGAAACCTGCAAAACAAATGCAAAGTGTTAGGTGACAAAACAGTTTCAGTTGATCTACATGTATTGTTACATGACAAATCTATTTAAAAACGTTTAAAAAAAAAAAAGGCAGTTAAATAACACTGTCACTGAGCAGCAGGACTGTCTGCTTGGAAAATAAAATAATAAAAAATTAATTTAATTAATTTTAATTTAAATGATTGGGCAACGTTGTTTATAAACGAAACAAAAAGAAAAGAAAAAAAATTTAATTAATAAAATAAATTGTAAATAAAATGAAATAAAATAAAATAAATTGAAATAATAAATAGCTCAGAATAGCACCTCACAGTGACGTCTAAGTAAGAAAGAAAGAAAGAAAAGAAAAATGTAAGTGACAGAACATTATAACCACTCAACTAAAGTAGTGTATACTCCCATTAGTTTAGACTGAGAAAAACTACAGCAAACGGCTCTTTCTTTATCAGTGCGAGAGTGCCTTCCGCTTCTTTCATGAAAAGAGGAAGACAATAAAAAAAAACTAGAGGAAAAAAATACCAAAGGTCTGAGCCAAAGCAATTAAAGAGCTGAAACTCGATAGATGCTGTTTGAGGAAGAGTGGGGGTGTAGCTCGCAGCCTTTCTTCGAAGGGTTTCGTCTCGCACTTTCTCTCTCTCTCCAAAAGAAGAGAAAATGAAATGTATGTAATGGTTGGCACAGACACAAAAATCCCCAGCTCTCTTTCCCAAATGTTGAGCATGTGTCCTGTCAGCGCAATTGGTGCTGGAACTTCAGGAAAAGGAAACAATCGGAATAGACAGGGCTTCTCTATGATGTGTTAATGTTTATCATGTCGTGTCACCTGCCCCGGCCTTCACTCCATAGGCGCCCCGCTGCCCGTCACTCAAGAGGACAGCTCAACATCTCAGGGAACGCTTGAAGTACCCAGCCACCCTCCATAACTCAAAAAGACACAGAAACAGTTCACAGCATAGGGGAGAACTTCTCCATACTTGTTCTGCTCTGATGTCTTAAAATAAAACTGACACTGCTCTATTGCTACACTTTGATTTATGAAGTTCAATAAAGTGGTTTCATCTAAAACAGGGGTTCTCACTTAAATGGATAGTTCACCCCAAAAATTTAAATTGTGTCATTAATTACTCACCCTCATGACATTCCTATCCTGTTAATGGTACGTTCACACGAAACATGAAGCGTAAACCGCGGGTGATTTTCCTGTTAAGTCAATGCAAAGACACGATTAGACATCCTGTGGCACGATTCAAGCGAATTAAGCGGAGTAAATGATGTGATTCGCGTGAATCTCTCAAGTTGAAAAATCTGAACTTTGTACGCGTTAACCAATCAGGAGCTTGCTCTAGTAGTGAAGTGATTACTACGTACCAAGAATTCCGAAACTATGAAGGACAAAATCATCGTCCATGTATGATAGATCTTCGTATTTACATAGAAACAGGAATAAAAAGAAAAAAATTGCCTATGAGATATACCCAAAACGAATTTTACCTTCTGTTTAACCACTAAAGACATCAGGAGGCAGCGGCAAGTGAATTACTAGCCACGTTGAGGCTGCACTCAGCGGACACATGAGCTCTGAGCACCCGGTGTTCACGTGGAGCTCACGGCTCCGAAATCGGCGAAGCAAACTTTTAAATAGGCACTCTCTTTTTTAATAAACCGCAGCTTTCTGTTTTAAACAACTACATTCTCACCTGAAATACTGTTAAAACTGCATTTCATGGCACAATATCAGCAATATTTTAAAAAATTGCGGTTTTCCCCTCCACCAATGAACGAGAGCTGCCAGGCAGAAGCCCCTCTTATGACGTGAATTCGCGTCTGTTGTTAAGTTAATTTTTACGCGCGAATGAAGCGAGTAAACTTCAAGCGTCCAACTACGCACAAATAGCGCAATTTATTCGTGCCAGTAGCGTCTGGTGTGAACATACCATAAAACCTTGTTCATCTTTGCAACACTAATTAGGATATTTTTTATGAATTCTGATAGCACTCCATATATAGCAATGCAACTGACATGTTTAAGGCCCATGGATAGGAAATACATCATTAAAATAGTCCAGTGGTCAGATTTCATTGAAAATATCTTCATTTATTTTTTATTTATTTAAATGAAGGTCTTACCGGTTTGGAATGACATGAGGTTGAGTAATTAAAAGGGTTACTCCACCACAAAATGAAAATCTTGTCTTTAATCATTTACCCCCATGTGTCTATTCATAAAATACAGATTAAACACTGATGGCAGATGGACTTTTCTGATGATGTCTTCCATACTTTTCTGGACCATGGCAGTCAATGGGACAGTCACAAGCATCCAAATAAAATAAAATTTTGGGGTGAAATATGGCTCAGTAGGCAAGTGGCCAAACTGTAACAAATGATTGATTCACAAATAAACAATCCATAAAGTAAAAAATATATATTGTATAGACATTTTTTTTCTAAACAAGTTAAAGTTCAAAATAATAAATCCATTTTAAATGTTACAACTGAATTTAGAATTCACAACGTTGATATGTACAGTATGATTACATGATTTTCAGCAACTGTAAATGAGGGTAAACCAATGTGGATGAAATTATTTAAAAGCTATAAATAAATCTTTCTAAAGTTACAGATAAAATAAAAACATAAATAAATTAAAAGTGATTATTTTAAAAGTTATAAGTGAAATCAGGCATCACAACATTAAAATGTACAGTACACACGTATTTTTAAAATTAAACAAACAAAAAATGCATTCTGGCAAGTAAATAGTACAGTGTCATCACACTGTTGATTCAACAATTGATGACTACATTGTTAGCTTTGAATATCCAATATCGAATGATACAGATAAATTAACAAAATTGACTTTTACTGAAACAATAAAGATATATTGTGCATCCTTAACCATTATATGGCTAGTCGCATTTTCTAATTCACATAAAGCATTGGCTTCCCCTCCTGTAAGAACAGACGTGCAACCAAATCTTGGGCCATGAGCCACTGACAACCTAAGGTTGATCTAAAGTTGTAGCCAGTGGATGATACACTGCAGCTCCTGTTATTTAGGAAGCTCTGTTTGTGTCCATACTTCAGTTGCAGCAAAATGCTCCGAGCCAAGCGTAATGATCTGTTTTGGATGTCTCGCAACCAGACCAAATTAAAAATTACCCTGGCACTTTTCCATGCACTGTCCTTCAGAGTGTTTCTCACCGCAGTCCCCCGGGTCCTTAAGGGCCCATTTCCAGCTCTGCCTCATTAAAGGCATCTCACTTCCTGTAACTGTGAGAATGAAGGTTGTAGAACACTACAAGCCTTTGCGGTCAAAACCCCATGTACTTTTTTGGCTCCAGAGCTTGTTTGCTGCGAAATTCCCGAATTCCAGAAATGGAATTGTGGTAAAAATTAACTCGTTTTCCAACAACAGATTCTAATAGCGAATAAATGTTTCCGTCGGAGGGGTTGGGGGGGACAGCAAGTATTTTTGAGGCCGAGTGGATGAGGGCCAACATCTGGTTAGCCAGCGCAGAGGTTAGAATGAGGTTAGTGAGACTCTACTCTCCCTAATGCAAAGCAGCCAGTCTCCATACATCTTCCAAACACCCTGACGGGCTCCTCAAGCAAAATTGCAACTTTGTCATAATGAAAAACGTCAAGCGGGAGGCCTTTTTCCACCCTGTAATTTTCATTACAGTTGCATCTCTTGTGGCATCATTCCAGGTGCATCCGTACGCTCCACAGTCTGACAATCATAGAGACGAAACTACCCGCTGACAGAGTCCTATTACATGAGAGCACAGCTGGACAGCTGTATGCCTGTTCTTGCCTGCACATGCGTGTGTTTTGGGGAGTTTTCTTTTGCGTGTCTAAAGGGTAGAAGAACTGGATTACAGTTATATGTTAGTGTGAGGAAGTCCCCTGTTTCTTGTATTGTAATATAAATGACTCAGTCACTGACAAAACACAGCAGAAACATAATATAATATATTAAATAAGTTATAGACACACTATAGAACACAGTTAACTAAATGCAGGGGGTTCATATGGAAGCTTGTTTTTCCAACTTTCTGAGAAAATTGTAAGTATAAAAAAATATATTTTTAATAATAGCAAAATAAAAACAAATCTGAATTGTGAGAAAAAAAGAATCTGTATTGTGAGTTGGAAACTTGCAAAAACATGCTTCCATATGAACCCCCTCATTTAGTTAACTGTTAATTTAGAACTGCGATAAAATTTTCTGAATTGTGAGATAAAAGGGCTTTTTTTCCAGTGTTGAAAACATATAAACAAATTGGACTGCACAATTAATAGTAATTAAACCTGAAATTGCAATACATTATGCAAATTAATCACATAAACACTAATACAATTTCCAACATCTAGAAAGTTTCATAATTTTAAACAAAATAAAAGGCATAAATATTTCATATTTGAAATATATTTTTAATATTTTAAATATTTAATATTTTATACTTACTTGCATGTGACCATTACAGAACCGTGAACATGCAAATGTGTCATACTTAAAATATTTGCTTCAGATTTTAGGGGGCACTTGGAAATTTTGGGAACTCATGCCATTGAAGAAACACTTTAGGTTCCTCAGAGAACAGTTCTTAAAAGACTGCATTTTCTTAGTGTAAAGAACTTAAGAACGTTTTTCCACTCTAAAGAGCCTTTCATGCAAGGAAAGGTTTCATTGTAGTAAAAGATGCCAACAAAGAACTGAACAGTTTCTTGAACATGTCTTATTCATTTTCATAGATATTTACCAAAAACACAAAGCAGAAGCAAAGCTCCTGGTTTTAACTAAAGTATAAAAAAAGCATTAAAAACGATTACTTTTGACACTGAACTGTAAAGAATTATCAACAGATGAATTCATATTGCAAACAGAGACCACTACTGTAAACACACTCACACCCAGTGCAACGTCCATCTATCCAAAACTGGCCAACACACATAAACAGAGGTGCATGAGAGTGTGTGGAGGGGTGAAGACGTGTTTTGATGTTCAACAGCTGACCTGTTCACAAAGTTAGGTCAATGCTGATGCACCCAAACACGTAAATAAACAGAAGCGTCACTATTGTCAGTACCAGCCCTGCTGCTCTATTGTCTCACACAGAGAGTTTTTAAAGGTTATTGTTTCTTTTCCAGCTGACCTTCACATTTCCCTCTGTAGCTGGACCACAGCACTGCCATCCACCCCTCTGACATGTCTGCCCACCGCCAGAACCACGTTTTTTTTAGTCTTTTCCTTGTTCGGTTAGACAACAAAGGCTTCACAAACACAATGGATAATGCAGGGTTGGGGTGGTCACATACGCTAGTGAGGAAATGTAGTTGGCATGAAAGTGAAGGGGCAGTGAGGAGGGAGGGCTAATAATGCAGGCCACGCTGTATGTGGTCCTCAATCACAGGGCTTTTGAGCCTTTTGTTTCTAGCCTTTGTTCAATATCGTATCTTCTAGACAATATTAAGTGGTGGTTGTAAAATATGGTAATGACACAACTTGTTTCTCAGAGAAAATCATAATTGGCTTAAAATAGAAAAACAATTGGACAATATGTCACATGGAAAAAAATCTTTAGTTGTCTAATATTACATTTTTTTTGTTTTGCTTGAGTGACAACAGAACAAATAAGTGATTTTAAGACTAAGCATTTGCCAGTTGGTCACATCAGGAGTGGATTCTGGACAAAGCCAAAAGGCAGCAACTACAAATTTAGTCAATATTAAATTATGGGTTGAATCATGTCTATGATAAGTGACAGATGGTTCAGCTATGCTCAGATTTAGAGATACATAGTATGAAATTGATAATAAAAAAGCATTACTGAATTAAACAATTCATTTAAAAAGGACCATAAAGCCATTTTTGGCACTTTCAGTGTTGTCATAATCACAGTGTTTTGTCTTTGTAAACAACTAAATATGGGTATCGCAAGATATAAACTTGCAATTGCAAGCTATAAAGTCAGAATTGCGAGATATAAAGTCAAAATTGTGAGTTATAAAGTCAGAATTGCAACTTATAAAGTCAGAATTGCGAGTTATAAAGTCAGAATTGCAACTTATAAAGTCAGAATTGCGATATATTAAGTCAGAATTGCGATATATAAAGTCACGATTGCGAGTTATAAAGTTGCGATTGCGATATATAAAGTTGCGATTGCGATATATAAAGTCAGAATTGTGAGTTAGAAAGTCAGAATTGCGATATATAAAGTCACGATTGCGAGTTATAAAGCCAGAATTGTGAGTTATAAAGTTGCGATTGCAAGATATAAAGTTGCGATTGCGAGTTATAAAGTTGCGATTGCGATATATAAAGTCAGAATTGTGAGATATAAAGTCAAAATTGCGAGTCATAAAGTCAGAATTGTGAGATATAAAGTCAGAATTGCTAGATATAAAGTCAGCATTCCGATATATAAAGTCACGATTGCGAGTTAAAAAGTCAGAATTGCGATATATATAGTCGCGATTGCGAGTTATAAAGCCAGAATTGTGAGTTATAAAGTTGCGATTGCAAGATATAAAGTTGCGATTGCGAGTTAT
>JAUMHQ010000075.1:4436508-4455458 GCA_032361165.1 Enteromius paludinosus | reverse complement strand
ATTGCGAGTTATAAAGTCAGAATTGTGAGATATAAAGTCAGAATTGCGAGATATAAAGTCAGCATTGCGATATATAAAGTCACGATTGTGAGTTATAAAGTCAGAATTGTGAGATATAAAGTTGCGATTGCAAGATATAAAGTTGCGATTGCGAGATATAAAGTCAGAATTGCGAGATATAAAGTCAGCATTGCGAGTTATAAAGTCAGAATTGTGAGATATAAAGTCAGAATTGCGAGATATAAAGTCAGAATTGCGAGATATAAAGTCAGCATTGCGATATATAAAGTCACGATTGTGAGATATAAAGTCAGAATTGTGAGTTATAAAGTTGCGATTGCAAGATATAAAGTTGCGATTGCGAGATATAAAGTCAGAATTGTGAGATATAAAGTTGCGATTGCGAGATATAAAGTCAGAATTGCGAGATATAAAGTCGAGCATGTTCAATACATTTAATGCACAAATTTTGAAGCTTTGGGAAACTGGCCCATTAGCGCACAGTAAAACAGCTGTGCATCAGTAATGCAGTCCATGTGAGATCATCCAAATTTGGCCATCATCAACTGACCAGCGAGAGCAGAGCTTTCCCTGCCCTTCACACGACGAAACAAGGCCAGTGACCTCACAATGACCAATAGAAAGCAGTTTACATAGTTCAAAAGACCCATTTTCATGGTTTTGCAGAAATATGTCATGAACGCACAGAAAAGCAATCATTCCCCAGAGAAAATACAGTGAGGGGAAAGAGTTTTGGCCGAGAGGGCTGAAACATCCAAGTTCCTCAGGCTCAATAAAAGTGTCATCGGGTGTAGTGAAGAGTGGGGCTATAAAAAAAAGGGCCTGTAGCCCTGAGTTCTTGCCTGCTCCACCAGGGAAATTCCCTTTGTCTTAGTGTATGCAACTAATTATAGAAGGAAAGCTGTGCTGCAAATGGTGTCTATAAAATAATAAGTGTCTGTCCATAAAGTCCAAGGTGACAAACTAGCATGCAGCCCCATCAATTTATCAACAGTGGGAAAAGGGGGGGCTAATGGACCTTTTAGTAGCCAGGAAAAGGAAGTGCTATGTCATGCATAGTGTCCCAAGCCTGGGAAGTTAAACAGTTATATATTACAAACAGGAATGTTTCTAGTGATCAACGATAAGAGATAAAAAAAAGACAAATGGGTAATGATCCAAGCAGGGCAAAGTGTAGACAGAAGGAATGACATAGAAAAGTTGTGATCTTTGACCTGAATGAAAGAACGCAGAAGAGGTGCAGACAGAAACCTGAGGTGATCAAGAGTCGTAGAGAAACGCGGTAGGGTGGGGACAAATTACTCATGGAGGACACATCCAAGTTGGGCAGAGAGACAGTGCAGTTTTGAGTCACCAGACAGAGGACAGCATTCACAGCTGTGCGTTTGACACACCTGCACTTGGAAACCCTCTCACCACTGCAAACACTAGACTCCTTGAGACGGACGGAGTCAGCAAACTCCACCGTCAACAAGCTCGTCCCCTCCCAAACCCATCAACTCTTTGAACCCCTTCCAGCTCTTTTCTCCTCCACCAGTGTCGGAAATGCCGCTGTTTAAGGGAGATGCTGTAAAGTCAGGCTCTTGGCTGCTGAGGGACTGCTCTTGCGTTCATTCTGGGGGCTTCAGAGGTCGGATTTGGGGGGGATTCTGTCTGTGTTTGCGTTACTACCGCCATCAAAACCTCGACATCTGCTGGGCAGATGCTCTTATCTGGGATATCTGAGAACATTTGCATTCGAGATGAAAATGAAACCTCAAAACTAATTGAATTTCCTAATAGAGAGCTGCCATTGTGAAATCAAATACCGTAAGACTACTGTATATTTGCCTTGGGTTCCCTTAAGATTTTCCTAAAGGTTTTTAATTGAAGAGTACAAAAGGCCTGTGGGCTATATAAATTGGTGACGCTTGGATATTTTGCTCTTCAATGTTAATTAGACACGCCCATAAACCAATTTTAAAGCAGCTGTTTATTTTTTTTAATTAACTAAAGTAACTAAGTAACTTACTAATAAGGTCTGGGGTGTAAGTTTACATTGCAAAACCAAACTTCTAAGAAGTTTTTTTATTTACCAATTGCAAACAAAATTGATTGTTTTCTTTGCATACAAAAAGCATTCTCGTACCTTCATAAAACGAAGGTTGAATCAATGAGGTCACATGGACTATTTTAATGATGCCCTCACTAACTTTCTGGGCCTTAAATGTGTCAGTTGCATTGCTGTCCATGCAGGATCTGAAAGCTCTCGGAGAACAAAGATCTTAGGGGTTTGGGGCAACACAAAGGTGAGTAATTAATGACAGAATTGACATTTTCGGGGGAACTATCCCTTTTTCAAAACATTTAGCACAATGTAAAGTTTCTATGGATGTTAAAAGTATATCAGGGAACCATGAATGCCAATAAAGAACTTAGAAATAAAGCATTAAAATTAATGAATGGAAGTCGATACACACCATTCGAGCTGCGCTTTACACCTCATATGCAGGTTGTACCACATCCCTCCATAAGGGACACGGAGCATGGAGCTGGGAAGCTCATCAGCCCAAATTCTTGTTGCTGGGGTGCACTGGGAGGAAATGGGGATTTGGCTTATTCCCTCTGAGCTCTTAGGAGGAGGGGGTTTGTCTCCTAAATTCATGGTAAACTAAGTAGCAGGCCGGCATTAGCAAGACAGTTTTCCAAGAGAATAAGTGGATGGTGAAAAGGGGATGTTGGTTTTCAAAGCAAACAGAGCTTTGCATGTTAACCTTCACATTCAAAGGTCCAAACATCCAGAGGGAGGGTTTGGCTGACTTCCTGCCTCTCAGTTCAGATTCCATGACCAGTCTTGAAGCCTATTCTTCTCTTTGATATGATGAAAATGCCCAAACAATACCCTTTTCCCCCCTAAAGACTCAAATGGGCGATATTTAAGATACTGTTTTGCCCTGAGGTATGCTGCAATTTTCAAAATAGCATAATAGGCTGGAAAACAATGAAGTGTCATTCGTTGAGAGTTTTCAGAGCACAAGTCCATGTGTGTTGACATTTCCAAAGAAAATTTTGACCCTGAAGCCAGTCAAGAATGCATGTGTCTTTTGAGTTTGAAAGGAAAATAAACATGGCCCTGCTGATCTACTGACAGACAAAATGACAGACAAACTGTGTGGTGTGTGTTTAGGTCATAAAGCACATCAGCATGAACTCACAAAACAACAGCACTATAATGAAATTCAGAATGGCTGGGATGCATTTTGTCCAATCCATCATGTGATTTCATTAATTCAAACTGAAGCCAAATTTCTTTTTGAATAGAAACTGACATATTCTGGGGTTAACGCAGGCGGTATTTGCACATACAGAGTCCCGCTTGTAAGGACTGACATCTTTTCAATGAGTTTGTATTCCTGGCTGAACTAACAAGTGAGTAAATTGAGACCAGACGAGATTCGTTGGGAAGTTTTATTTGTCCACCCCAAATAGTCAGCATTCCAGCTGCTAAAGAAAATAGTGTTTGTTGAGCAAGAGGGGGGGCTGTAAGAGAG
This sequence comes from Enteromius paludinosus, assembly GCA_032361165.1. Lineage (NCBI taxonomy): Eukaryota > Metazoa > Chordata > Actinopteri > Cypriniformes > Cyprinidae > Enteromius > Enteromius paludinosus. The sequence continues at coordinate 4,451,907 of JAUMHQ010000075.1, read as the reverse complement.
GTTGAGAAAGCCTGGACTTTAAATGTCTGACAAAAGATCTGATGCTGAAAGCAATCCCATGTTGAAGGGTTTTCCACTGCTGCCTATAAGCTAAGACTGAGGTATTAATACATTAAGAAATGAGTCCATTACATCTCAAATCAGCCTAAGGTGGTCAACCAGTCTGGTTTTAGAGGGTTTTTTTGGGCACTTACCAGGCTGGAAAACAAGCTTGAACCAGCAACAAAGAATACAGTAGAAACCAGTTGGGAAAATCACCTTAATCCAGCCCTAACTGGTTTGGTGATCTTTACTGGTTTAAGATGGGTTTACCCTTTTATCTTTATCTGGTATAGCTGAGAAAAGTGCTATAAATCCATCGAATCATCTTAAATTGAATTAAGTCATTTTTCCATGCAGGATACAGTGAAATAAAAGCACACGCATCTTTTATGAAAACATAGGAATTGTGTGACATTAATTTTGGAGGGAGTGAACAAATCTACAGAAGTATTACTAGACAAAAGGAGGATTTGTTGTATCTACTAACAAAAATGAGTTTACTGGTTCAAGATATGACGATAACAATGATGATGATGATGATGACAGACACCCACACACGTCTTAACATGCACACATATGAATACACCATTACTGTGTTATATCAATCTCTCTGCTTAATTAATTAATCAACAACTTGCCAGTTGTTAACTGCTAAGAAATATTATTTGAAAGCTAGATAAATATACCGTAAAGTGTTAATGCTGTGCAATCTATCATTAAGACGGTTCGCAAATAAACCATCTCTGATCCGGAGAAAATCACACTTGAAAAGTAACGTATGCCAAGCTGTAACACATACCTTTACAGCTGTGCTGATCGGAGACATCAAAAGTAACTCAGCCAATGTATGTACTCCGTTTTCAATCCTAATATCCCACTTTGATGAAAAGGATCAACAGTTTTCCCAGCTCGTGAGCATCAGTGAGTATTCCTCCTTGTCTTGAATAAACAGCGCGTCTGGAGGCTCGTCTTCCCGTATTGTAATGTACTAAGCAACGCTGGATGCTCCAGTGTTCAGTTTCCAACTTTCTCGGGAGTCTCTTCGCTGAGTATGAGGTGTCATCTTCACTGAATTTACTGTCCCATGTATGAGTAACAGTCTCGCGTCACTCACTGTACAGACTCTCCGTGCGCGCGAACGCTGAAAGAAACGCTATCCTCAAAAACTCAACATTAGGAATGGAACATGTTCATTTTGGTTTCTTTGTCTCCGTTATCCACAGTCACACACACTACGTTTAGACCGAGTAGGAAATGTATTCATTTAACAATGTTAAAAAAGCGCTAGTGGAGAACTGAGAAAGAGCGGAGTGAGTTTGGAGGCTACAGTACATGTGTCTTGAAAGTAAGTGAGAGCGAGAGAGAGAGAGGAGTATTGACGTGCCCCCCGTGGACACGGACTCCTTGAACTTCCTGTCAGCGTTAACTCCTTTACTGCTGCTGTCCTCATTCATCACTTTGCTTCGGGGAATATGATCAGTCACCCCAAAAGTGTACAGTTAGCACGGATGAGTGCAGAGATCAGCAAAGCACCGTTTATGTTAAGAGGGTGTCTCTGTGAATAGCGGTAGTTTATCAAATTTGTAGAGCTATTAAAACGAGGTAATGATGTTGTTTTAAGGCACAGTGCCAACATCCTCAAAAAAACCTGTGTCAAATAACCTTTTGTGACTGCATTTATGTTATAAAGACCCCAAAACTGCAGGGAAGACCGGGGCTAGTTGTCACAATTTTTATATTTCTCAGGGTGGGTTTATTTAGACACATACCTAAGTCTCTAAATGCAATAAAATAAATAAATAAATAAATAGTGCTTTCAAACGATTAATCGCGATTAAACGCATCCCGTATATAATAGCTTTTGTTTACACAATATAGCTATGTGTGTATATTTATTGTGTAGATATATAAATACACACACATCCATATGTAGTTAAGAAAAATATGTTGTTAATATATAGCATATGTACAGTATTTTTTGTGTGTGTATATGTGGTTTATGATGACACAAATTTGTATAATGACATAGGTATTACAATATGAAGGTGATTTATGAGGACATTTTCAGTGTCTCCTTAATTCAAAAGACTTTAAAAACGCACTAAATGGTGTTTTTTTGAAAATCTAACAATGCACACAGTTTCCTGTAAGGGGTAGGTTTAGGTGTATTGTCAGTGTAGGGCAATAGCACATACAGTCTGTACAGTATAAACACCATTACGCCTATGGAGAGTGCCCATGAATCACAAAAACCAACGTGTGTGTGTGTGTGTGTGTGTGTGTGTGTGTATGCACACACACATATATAATATATCACACATATCCATAATATAACACATATATCCTTCTATAATATTATACATTTATATATGATATAACTTATATGTTTATATATATATATATGGAAATACATATTTTCAAAATACATATATAAATATTCAAAGTATATATTATGGATACATAATAAATATATCATAACACATAACACATATATCAAACCAATGTTTTGAATGAATTTACGACCTTTAAAACACATGTGACAACTTGTCTTGAGAACACAGCTCAGTTCAAATTTCCCTTCCTTATATAGTAAATTGGTGTGGTTTCTCATACAATGACGAAGCCTGTATAGCAAGATGTCATCAAAATAACTTCCTTGAAACTAAAATGACTTCATCAAGCCATGTATTCAGTTTGAATAATCAAGCTATGTTACATTTATGAGAATACTCCAGACATGTCAGCGCAAGTCATGTCTTAAATCATCACTATAACCGTTTGCCATGCGTCTCTGAGATCACCTCACCCTTTAATCAAGCAAATATTTTGGAAGAAACTAGATTGAGAGAAAAAATTTATTGAGAACAAAAATGGGATTCATTTTGTTTAGAAATATTTATCCAAAGCATGTTATTTTTAAGAAACCCATTTCAATCTAAAATCTACTTTTTTAACTCAGTTACTGCAGTACAATATTATCAGCTGTAATGAAAAGGCCCTTGCATCTAATTAATGATATTCCGTTCAGTTATATTGATAAGAGACCCACAAAAACACAAACTGACTCAATTCTGAATTAGAAAGGTAAACTGCGCACAGAATATTTACAGGAGTGAAGACTGAAAGGAGTCGATGGAGAACCAAGACATTCCAGGATTACATTTTACTTCTAGACAAACAAACAGTTGGATCTGAAGGGCTTCAAGGTGCATGACCTTCCTCATGGGGAATGGGTTTATTTTGCACAGATAAGGAAAAAATGCCATGAGCATGAGGCTTTTTAACACAATGTTAGGAATTCTTGTCTTCAGTTGTAGTTTAATTGTCTCGATGTAAACAGGCTGAGCAATAAACAGAAGAATGTCATTGTTGAGATGTGGTGGAATTACTCCCAGTCATAAGCAGAGACACCATTACCGAAGAAGGTTCACAACTATCCAGACTATTATCTAAAACAGGACCCTGTGTATTCCATCCATACGCAAGTAATCTAATAGTGATGAAAAGTTTATGGTCACAAGAGCTGCATCACAGTAATAATGAGGTTTGGAATCCAAAAGTCCCAATTGTTTAAAATATTGTTTTCTTTAGCAGTGTTTATCTGTGTTGGTTTCCTAAAACATGTTTACATGTCTTAAATTACGGCATTCTTGGGATTTATACTACGTAAATTAGAAACACAATAAAACCACATGGCATTGACTGACCTTTGTGTTCTCAGAACAAATTTAATTTTCAGAAATTTCAGGTTAAGTCACCTTTTTCATTTTTGCAGTTGTACTTCTAATGACTTTGTACATTTAGCTAAGAAAACATATGCTTTATATGTTGCAAATATGTTGGTATGGTATGTTTTGAAACATGGATGCTGGTTTGAGCTGGTTGAAACCGGTCCTTAGCTGGTAGTGTTCTGGTTAAAACTGGTCATGTGTTGGTCCTAAATTGGTCCCAAGCAACTAGTTCATTCTCTTAAACCAGCAGGCATGCTTCTAAACATACGTAACCAGTATATGCTGGATCTTTCAAAAAGGATCTTGTTCTTAAATCAGTGGCGTCCCATTGTGACACCCTACTGAGCTACAGGTGTATGTTGTTACCAAAGGTCACATATTAATGTGTTATAGATAGCCTGTATTTTTTGTGCTAAATTTTTTCAATATGTTGTGTAGTCAAGGTATAGTTCATAAAAATAAACATTTGGTCAACAGTTACTCCCCTGCATATTTCAAATCTGTATGTAACTCTGTATGTGTTTGGAGAACATTGATTCATGAGAAAAGTGAACCCTAAACTATTTCTTAAAATATCTTTTGTGCTCCACAGAAAAAGGAAATAATAGGGGTATAGCCTTAGCCAAATAAATATGCAAAAAAATGACTTATAGCCTCAGTATCCCCCTATAAACTTTACCTTAAAAGAGAATGGTTTCAACCAGGTCTCATGACAAAGGTCCCCCAAGGCCACCATGCAGGGAACTTTTTTGAGAGAGAGCATGAAAAACCTTCGACAAATAAACAGCAGACGCACTAAAGGAATCCAGCAGAAGTCACTGGCTGAATGCCAAACAGTAGTTTTATAATATAGCATCCCCCTCTCTGAAAATGGCCTAAACAGCGATGCTCTACTTGGGGTTGTTAGATATATTTCACAGGCCTCCAACATGGAGAGATTAAATGCCAGGAAGCTGTTCCCGTCTCCTCTGCATTCTTGGATTGAAAACATAACAGACCTAAATTCAAGAGACAGTCACCAACGACGGAAAAAACATCAGGTTGGATGGAGTCGCTATGCAATAATCCAGTTTGTTAGTGTGCAAGATCCAGGAGTAAAGGGGTGAAAAATCTCGACACAGCTGAAAGCATTTTACTAGAGAAAGCCCATAGATTAGGCTGTGCTCCCATCCAAAGCCACACACATCCCACTGACCTAGATATAAAAAACAGATATTGGGCCCGGTTTCTCTACCCGCATTGCCACTGGCATGGAGACGAGCTAAAGTGGGGGAGCGTGACTAGAAAACACAGGCTCATATTTCTCTAATTTCAGCAGCCTGGTCACTGGCTCTGACCTGGAGCTGTTGATTAGCCTGAGACATTAAACCACAATGACTGGCAACAGTCACTTAGTGCCTGCCTTCAGCAGGTTACCACCACGCCACACCTCAGCATGAGCATTTAATGACCAAATTTTGACTACTTCTCGCATGTGTGTTCATGGAAAACAATCTGAAAGTCACCAAGTAGTTAGTGATGGCAAAGTTGGCAGGGATCACAGTCACCTTTAAGCATGAGTCAATTCGAGCCTGGTGGGGTCCCCACAAAAAAGCCTCAGGCTCGCACAAATGATCCATGAATCATATATACACAGTGGGAGGGTGAATAAGAGTGCACATGCTTTCAGAGCTGTCGGCGAAGGCCAATTATAGGCCTCCCTATGTTGAAACAGGAGGTTTTAAGCATTAGAAAATGTATGTAATTTGTTTCACTCATGTTTGTCATTTGTAGAACGGCTGAGCAACAACAAAGCTATAACAGAACCTGTTAATCCATGGCGTTATGGAAGGCATGCTGCACAAATTTGAAGTCATCTTTTCTAATCGTGTGGAAGCCTGTCTGGCTCAGTGTAGCAAAAAAATAAAAAAGCTAATTGTGTCACAGTTGTTTTTTGTTCAATCAAAAGTCACAGTTATGAGATATGAAGATATGAAGTCGAAAGTACAAGGAATAAAGTCATTTTGAAACGCTTGTGAGATATAAAGTGACAATTGTAAGACATAAAGCTGAAAAATAAAGTTACAATTGAGATAGCCGTAACTGATAAGTGTGAAATGTAACAGTTGTGAGATATAAAGTCACATTTCTGAAAAAATTAAGTTGCAATTGTAAGAAATAGAGACATGATACATAGATACAATATAATATCACATACTGTATATGAGATATGAAGTCATACCTCAGAGCATTGCAATTGTGTGAAATGATTGTAATTATTACATACGTTACTATTATGAAATATAATGTTGCAGTTGTGCAATATAAAGCTGCAATTTCTAAGAAATGAAGTCATAAATATGAGATAAATTGAGAAATAATTACATATGTGAAAAATAGTTGCTATTAGAAATAAAGTCAAGACTGTGAGACATGATGTTTATTAATGTAGTTTCTCTAAGGCTTCTGGATGATTATTGTTGATCTTGTTATTTACAACTTCTTAAATATCATGTCTCTTAGCCAAAGTTGATATTTTTTATTCATGAGTCAATTGCATATTGAGATGACTCAACTTTCATCTTTAATCTCATCGCATTGTTTCCACAACAAATCGGCCTGCGTGAATCAAAGATTAGTAGCTTCAAGACTACTGTAATCAGTCAAATTTGATTAAATGTGAGAGTTGAAGTTCAAATCAAATACACTTAATGACTAAAAATGACTTTGTTTTCATGAAGAACTTGACCAAACTGTGGATAAATTAAATTTGATTGTTTACACCAAAGACTTATTTTTGTACATGTATGGTTGTCCCGACAAAAACCCATAGTGAAGCATAAAACAGCACTTCTCATTCAACTCACTTGGATAATCATCACCTTCAAAACAAGATATAATTTGCTTCCTGGCATCCGCAGTGTGAAGACACATAATTTTATTGTTCCTGAGGGGACAGGTCAACAGAAATAAAGTGATGGTCAGCTGAACTGCAAACCATTGAACCCAAGACTATTGCTTTCAGTCACAAAATGACCCACAGGAAATGGCTGGAGCCTTTTGTGAAAGTAAACAGAGGGCCTACATCCTGTCTCTCTCCATCTCTGAACTGGATGTGACGGCTCAGCATGAGAGCAGTGTTCTGTCTGTGGCTCCCTGTTTGATCCACTATGTACCACAAGTCTCTGTGAAATGCAGGCCACGGCTCAACACCTGTTACTGAGGCAAACGGGAATAGGGAGGTGCTGCGTGGCTTGCGATCTGTTCCCACAGCTGGTGGCAGTAACATTGTTTGAGTCCCTTCATTTTCCTTCCTTGTAAATAGATGCCTGAAATGTTTAAACATTTAGGGGCAAAGCACATTTTTCCAAGCACACATATAATGTGCGTGATGTAAATTTATTAGCATGTTACACACATACTGTCAGAATATTCTTATATGCAATATGCATCTTGTTTGATTGTTTGTTTTGCACTAATTAGTTTGTTAGTTATTAGACTGCATGTTGTTGCACAGTTAAAGAAGAATTTCTGAACAAACTACAGATGGCAAAAATAACAGATGGTCAAGAGATCCAAGATCCATGTAAAAGAGTACAAAGACATTTTCTCTGTGGCGCAGACAGGACAGAATAATATTTTTGAGTGCGCATTGTTTAACATTAAAATATTTTGCCTTACGAAGATGTGAATGTGACCAAATTTTGAAGCATTCGAAAAACGTGAAGCTTATCATTTTTATAAAAACATAAAAGCATGGTTCACCCAAAAGTAAAAATTGGGTCATTAATTACTCACATCTCATGTTGTTCCAAACCAGCAAGAGCTAAGTTCATCTTTGGAGGACAAATGAACATATGGGTCATTCCTGTTTGATTTACATACTCATCTTTTCTCTAAAATAGTCACATATTTATAAGAAATTGCTGAAATGATATATGTTAGGCCTAATCTATCAGTTAAACAGAGATAATGGACATTGAAAATATTTTTTTGTTTGTTTTTACAAACCTTTTAATTTATTTATGCATTCAATTTTATCATGTCCTTAGTGCAAAGTAATTCACTTCCTCTAGAAAGGTAAACCATGAAATGGTAAAAAAATTAAAATATTTTTTAATTATGTTATGGACTGAGCTAAACATCATCTGCTCATACATCTACATCATGTGAAATTATTTATTTTTGTACAATTTTCTTATTTTACCATGTCCTCATTTTCCACCCTGTTGGGATGTACTTCCAAAATAGACTACAATTCCATGGAGATAATTTTCAAGAAGTGTTATTGCTTACAAATGGAGGTAAATGTCACCTCTCACTCATAACTTTTTTTGAGTTTTTATAATGTTCACCTGCTTGTCCCACTCTTAAAGTTCCACCCTGTTAGGCTGTATTATGGAGAATGTTTGTATATATAAATATGTGACAATTTTGACATAGTTCTAAATGTTATGTTCATCTGTACAAGGTTAGACAGCTAAATGTCAATCACTGAAAAGGCGACAGCTGATTTAGCTCAAAATTTTCCACCCAGTTAGATTCCACCCTGTTAGGTTTTTATACACTGTGGAATGTGAAACTAATAGGGTGGAAATTCTAATAGAATGCAGAGCTTGGCCAGTATGGGTTCTATATATTTGAACATGTCACTATTCTGGTAGAATGCTAAAACATGAAAAATATATATAAAAAAACAAAACATTTTTTTTTTCAAAACATTTGCAAAATGTACCGGATTCATGTGTCCTTTCAAATTAAAGGTAAAACCACCATTGAATTCCATTCTAAATCTTTGCTTTAAAATTAAATAAGTGTGTATGGACAAGTGGAAATTATTCTGCAAAACGTTATACCACAAATGAAGTTTGATTTGCATTGAACCCGGTCTATTGCTTTAAAAACATTTAGCCCAATGTTCAAAAGGATACAACAGGCGTCTTTGGTGGGCTCTAATATTTCACATCTCCTATTTGTCCACCCATAATCCCAAAAGCCTTTTTTGTAAGGGCAGCTGTGAGGAAGCCTAGAGTCACTGGCCACCCAGAGCTCTACAAGACCTTTGCCAATTATCTTCTGTGTTGTTCAATCCAGATCTCCACCCTCAAGACGTTCATCTATAAGCAGACATTTCTAGCCTACTCTTTAGCAGACTTGACTCAAGTAGCTATTTTTGGTGTCTGATATGCTGCCCACTAAAAAGGCTGATGCTTTGTAAATTAGATTGCTCTAGATCTGAAATATTCTCAGAGAAGAATTCTCAGCGAATGATGTCATATCCTCTAACAAGTAATTAAACTGTACAGGAAGACTTTGTGGGAGAATATCTGGCTGCATGAGAGCTATGTTTTGATTGTTTGGCTGGCAACAGTTTTCCTACTTAGATCATATTGGAATGTACAGAGAAGTACATCATCATTTAGATGCAGATCTTGAAAGTGAAAACACTTCAAAACGTGCAACTTAACAGAAATGTGCTCTTACTTTCTCTCACTCACCAGTAAAATGTTGGAAAGTGAAAAGTTTTTATGTTTCTTCAACATTTCTTTCAGCTCATTGCTGAGCATGTTATGTACCACAGCCATCTCGGAAACATGTCAAATGGCACATTCCATTGACGTCTGTGCTACCCACGTACTGTAAAATAGTTAGATACATCCAGAGCTTGGTAGATTACTCATATCGTAGTCTGTTGCAGATTCGAAATTACATGACAAAAGTTAGTAATGTAATCTATTACATACTACATACTTACACGTTTAGATTACTTTTAACCTAACTCGTTTATCACATCTATTTAAATATCGTGTAACTGCTAAAAAAAATGTCATAAACAACATGGCATGCATTAAACATGACACTATATATTAAGGTTTTGCAATAAATAAATAAAGAAAAATAAAACTAGGGCTTGTGAGTTTAATAAAAAGCTAATCAAATGTCAAATGAGAATAAATAATTCTAAAACAATATTAAACAAAATTAAACACTTACTAAAAAATAAAACAGAATAGTTGTAATTCAAAATATACTACGTATAAAACACTGCCATAAACACCAGCCCTTCACAGAATAGATATATTCTTTCTGAAGACCGTCGAGGGCCCGCCGTACCAATCATGACCTCTTTCCCAAGAGAGCCTCAATCACCAAACATGGGAACGATTGCTGATCAGGTTTAACTCCAAAGACATTCCAGTTGAGACTGTCAGCAGCTGTGCAGTTTTTTTCCTCAACAGCAGAGTGAAAAAGTTCAGATGATAAATGCATCCAAGAGACTCTGACCTTCTGTGTGTCACTGATTCGCACCAAAACACTCCATCATGCTCCTTTTGTGATGTTACAGACCCAGACGATGTCTCCGAGGGCTTGAATCCAAATAGCTGTGGACACAGCCTGACTAATAAAACCGAACAACCCACCCAGCACAAAGGTGAGCACGCACAGGACTGCGGGAAAATGAATCGCACCACGACCCTCAATTAGTGCCGTTAAATAACAAAGCATTCATCTACATCTGCTGTCAAGATATTCACACGTAAAGAGGTTTTTACAGCTTATCGGTCTCAAACATGTTCTTACGCAACAAACCAATGTTCTAGACACACAAAGCTTGTTTCTCCAAGTCGACATATAACACATCTTTGTAAATTAAAATGCTATTTACATTTTTGAATCAGCCCCAAACATTCCTTCCTCCTGATTTTATCATGCAAAAACACAATGGTGCTTATGTAGAGAGGAAAGGAGGGAGAAAGTGAGGTTTCAGACTCAAACTGATGACCTTAAACAACTTTCCTCGTGTCTGACATCAAACCGAATCCCCTCCGTTCTGCGTAAGATTGCTTTTTTTTGTATGGCACAAGCTTGTAATTCTTATTGAACCATAAATACGATTAATTGCTTATAAAGTCTGCCACACACATACTTGGCCATCATAAAGTCTACCGCACACATTTTACCTAACTGGTATTCTGGACTGAGATCGTAACAATAGATACAACCGAGAAAAAACCTTACAGCTGTGGTCTGGAAGCGTTTAGTCAACAGTTCGTTTTATGCTGGCAATGTGTCATCTGAGACAATGCAGAGGCTCCCATCGGTTTTGTGTGCGCTTGTGTTTACTTGGGCAAGGCTTACATTCAGCAATCAGTTGTTCTGCCAAAAAGATTACAGAAATTATGGCTGAATGCCATATGTTTACCTACCACAACATCATCGTTTTCCAAAAGGAGAATCTTCAGGCATAGTGTTTTCCAAAAAAATCTTTTTCTCTTGTATGGGTCAGGTGTGCTCGGTTAACCAAGAACGTAATTGAATGGATGATTTAGGTTCGCCAGCACTTTGCTGAAACAACAACATTCATTATTAGCGGGTGGATGCGTTGGGAAACTCGGATGACATTAGACCTCTAATTTCTCTTATCGGACTTGCATTGTGAACTTCGCAGCTAAAACACCACGACATCTGCACCCCTTACAGAAAAGATAGTCGAGTGTAGTTTAAAACTAATTAAAACACATTTCTTATGGTTTTGAAAACATTTATACCATTTGAAAATATCATGTGGTGTAACATTTAAGTAAAAGATTATACTTGACTCTAATTTCAAAACCTTTTCAAAACAAAAAGTAAAAAATGTATGTGTGTGCGCTCTGGTTTTTGTGGTTTCAATTTGTTTGTTGACATGGGTATGACAGAGGTACTACAATTTGAAGGCAGTTTATGTGTCCGGGTAAGTCAAAAGGTATAAAAACATGCTAAATGGAGAGTCTATGAAGAGTCCCCATAAACCACAAAAACCAACATGTGTGTATGGTATTGTTTTAACGATTTATTTTTGGTGTTTTTGCAGGTAGGACAGTGTAATGAAAGGAAGCAAAGTGGAAGAGGGGTGCGGGATAGGGTCCAAGAGTTGGGGTTAGAGCTTGAGACCCCAATATCTGATATTTTAAGAGACAATATTATTGATATCGCTTATCAGAAAAAAAACACTTGAATCTATTGACTAATGAAACCACTGAAGCGCCAATCGCTGCTTGAAAGCCTAAACTTCACAAAAACTGTTTCTTCAAATCAATTTCTTGATTGGTTAATCACAATGTCAACAAAGATGTTGCACTTGGTAAAATCAGGTTAGCGTTATGCTCACTTCACTTGACTAATTAGGTTTTAGGACATGTCCCTTGAAAAACAGCCACATAAATTCATGAATCAAAAGCACATTTAAGTCATTGCATGCGAAATGCATCTGCAATGTACATTTGGTTAAATGATTAAATCTCTACAAAAAATAAATAAGTGCCATATTGTTGACCCAGATGCTAAAATAGAAAAGGCTTTTGTCTGCCTAGGAAAGATAAAGACTACGATAGAATGATAAAGAAAGTAGAAAGAAAAACGAGGCGGGTGCGGTCTAGCCACCCAACCGTCTCTTAAATTATCTGCCTCAACTATTTTCCATTTCAGAGGCATTTTATAATCTCCAGATTTCTTTTAATAAGCAGGGACGCTATTGAGTCCTTATTGCCTTTTTCAGTGCAGGCCGTTCCTCAAAACTGCCACCAGACATCCCATTTATAGGCACGGAGACTGGTGACTTGAGGAAGGAGTGAGAGAAAGAATGGACATCGGGACGGAGTGAGGAGGGAGGTCGGACTGTGTCGTGGGAAACATGAGCTGAGTCTGGATTGCTAAACTTTACCCTCGAGAGAATTAACAACTGCTTTCAATTTGAGATGGGGGTCACTCAAATTACAGTCCCCCTTTCCGCCAAGACCCGGTACACGCCCCCCCCACCCCCCCAGCACTGCGCTCAGGCCCGGCCCTCTCCACGCTCTAGAGAGCCAAAGCCATGACATCACCAGCAGTGGCTGCCTCTCACCCCGCTGCACTCTTTCTTCTTCTCGCATGTCATTTATCTTAACCCTGTCTTTCCAGATCCATGTGTTCTTAGTGTCTTTCTCCTGTGTCATTCTCTCTATCTCTGTTTTGAGTCAGATGTGGTTTGTGTTGGTCTTCTGGTGTTTTTCAGTGTGGTCTGTTGTCAGGCACTAAAAACGTGGTGACAGGCCTCTGAGGTGCTGAGGGCTGCTGTGGAGGAAATGATGCAGGGGTGGAAGGGGCTGAGAGTTTTACTAGGGTACTAGGGTAAACAACACATTCAAACAACTAACTCGCCACAGGTGAGAAAACCATATTTTTACACTTCAACTAAAAAAAAAATCGTTTTGCATTTACCCAGATTTCCAACACAGTCTCACGACCAATTTGTACGAGGTGGACAGTTTGTGCTAATTCGTACAAATGTGTGCGACCTCACTTCTACTTTGTCTAAACCCCAGTGACGGGTATGTTTAGAGGCGGGGTAGGTAATTCATACAAATTCATACAATTGACAGTAAAGTAGTGGCCAAAGGTTTTGTCCAGCAAGTGCCAGAATGTGTCCTAAAGAGGATTCAGCTGGGGATCGAAGTGCCACCAGTGTGGAGCTTGCTCAGGTGTGAACGCATCTGCACGCACAGTGAGGCGAAGACTTTTGGAAGATGGCCTGGTGTCAAGAAGGCCAGCAAAGAAGCCACTTCTCTCCAAAAAAAATGTAGGGATTGATAGACAGATTGATCTTCTGCAAAAAGTATGGCGTATGGACTGCTGAGGACTGGGGCAAAGTCATATTCTCAGATGAAGCCTCTTTCCGATTGTTTGGGGCATCTGGAAAAAGGCTTGTCCGGAGAAGAAAAGGTGAGCGCTACCATCAGTCCTGTGTCATGCCAATAGTAAAGCATTCTGAGACCAATCATGTGTGGGGTTGCTTCTCATCCAAGGGAGTGGGCTCACTCATAAATTTGCACAAAAACACAGCCATGAATAAAGAATGGTACCAAAACACCCTCCAACATCAACTTCTTCCAACAATCCAACAAGAGTTTGGTCAAGAACAATGCATTTTCCAGCAAGATGGAGCACCATGCCATGAGGCAAAAGTGATAACTAAGTTGCTCAGGGACCAAAACGTTGACATTTTGGGTTCATGGCCTGGAAACTCCCCAGATCTTAATCCCATTGAGAACTTGTGGTCAATCCCCAAAAGGCGAGTGGACAAACAAAAACCTACTAATTCTGACAAACTTCAAGAAGTGTTTATGAAAGTATGGGTTGCTATCAGTCAGGATTTGGCCCAGAAATTGATTGAGAGCATTGATTTGCAGAGGTCCTGAAAAAGAAGGACCAACACTGCAAATACTGACTCTTTGCATAAATGTCATGGAATTGTCGATAAAAGCCTTTGAAACGTATGAAGTGCTTGTTATTATCTTTCAGTACATCACAGAAACAACTGAAACAAAGATCTAAAAGCAATTTAGTAGCACACTTTGTGAAAACTAATATTTGTCATTCTCAAAACTTTTGGCCACGAATGTACATACGATTTAGCAAAAATCATATGAATTCGTACAAGTGAGGTCATACAAATTTGTAGGAATTAGCCACCTTGTAAAATTATGTACGAATTGCCATGAGACTGGGCTGAAAATTTCACCTACGAGGGTCACAGCTACTGTAAATGTAGATGCTCATCTATGGTTGTATAACTGCATGTTGTCAATTATGCTAACATTGTGAGCATCAGTAAATTGCATTTAGTTATTATAATGAATAAATTGAATGCAATAAATGCATTAATGTTGACAAGCCACTCTTTACAATTGTACGCCATTACTAGTGTTGGGTACCGAAATGCTGTTATTAGTATTAGTTATTAGCAATTAGTTATTAATTACTAGTAATTACTAACCATAACTGCTATTTCAGTGTTTTGTATTTATTTATATTTATATATTTTCTATAACTTTTAATATATTGTTTGATTTTAAAGATTTGTCCCATTTTGCCCCTTTGTTGCATGGTGTCCACATACTTGGACAGTTAAATAATATTTAAATAAAAATGTTTAATGTATTTCAATTTTAGCATTAAATTAAAGTAATAAAAATAATTATTAAAAATCTAGATAATGTTTTCCATAATTCATGCATGAAAGTATCGATTTGGCATTGGTATTGTAAAAAACCCAAACGATACCCAACCTTATTAATCACATATAATAACAAACCAAGTGGCACAAAAAATCTGTTAAAACTGTTCTCTTGAAGAATTATCGTAGGCCCACAGTCCAACAGTAATGATCTATATCATGAGCATTCAGGTTGGATTTGGCAGAAAATTTCCAACACAATCTTATGTTGCTTTGTAATTTACAATTTGCAAATTGTTGGTGACTTCTTCCTCCTAATGTTTGTCCTGTGTTAGCACAGGGTTCACTTGTTTGAATGCCTGTTTGCATGCATTGTCAAGGGCAATACTGACTGTGCTCACGTCCTTCACCAGACAAACAAGCCATATTTTAGTAGTGAGTATCATCAGTGGTGATGACGTGCACATCTTGTTGACTATGGGTGGCACGCCCTTTGGTCATCTTCGTTCATGACACCGCTGAGTTGCGTGAGGCAGAGCAAGCAGCGGAGTAACTTGTTTTTGTCTACTTGGAAGATATCGAATAGAAGTGACCAGGGTCGTAGCCAAGTTGGCTTAAAGACATATAACGTCATTGCGTTATAAGCATCCCAGCTCGAGGTCCTTTCCTGCT
>JAUMHQ010000075.1:4389308-4399491 GCA_032361165.1 Enteromius paludinosus | reverse complement strand
AGTAATGTAGGGCACTACTATTTTTGAGAGTAATATGTAATATATTACTTTTTTGAGTAACTAGCCCCAACACTGCTTATAGCAAGTCCATCTATCTGTTAACTTTTTTCCCAAATAACTGCATAGACCAAAGAAGCTTTACCAAGAATCAGAAGTTAATTTCTCATTGTTCAGGTTTATGCTATTGAGCATTAGCTGTTCTCTCTCATTGGTCGGGTTTCATACCTAGATAAAAACCGTTGCAATTCTTGAGTGAGCATCACACGGACTGCAATCGGCAGACTTGACTTGCATTGAGTCCTTTCTGATTTTACCTCTTAAAACATCATTTGCATAGATGTTATTAGTACTATTCCAATCTGTCCGGTAATTACAGAACTGACTGCAGAAGATTTGGTTAAATTATTGGGATTTAAATGCTTTTGTAATGTTGTGATCCACTTTGTAGTTGGTTGGTTCGTGACTTGGACCATATCGGTTCTTAGCACTAAGAAACATATTAAGATAAACCAATAAAATGATTCTATTTATTTCCAGTAGAAACACTCAAACTTGCTTCTCCTCATAAACTTTATTTTGACAGTCCACTTTAGACATTCCAACTATAAGTAATGGTAACACTTTATTTTATGGTTACACCTATTACTTGCTTATTAGTGTGCATATAATCAGAATATTACCCATTTATTAGTGCTAAATAATCACATATTAATGCCTTATTCTACATGACCTTATTCAATATCCCTAATCCCACCCAGTACCTAAACTTAACAACTACCATACTAACTAATAAGAAGCAGCAAATAAAAAATTGATTGAGAATTAAGAACATTTTAATAGTTAACAAATGTTACCTATTCTAAAGTGTTACCTAAGTAACTTTGTAACTACATGTCAACTAATACTAACTCAGAGTAGATTCTTTAGGGTTAGTAGAATAAGTTGACACATACTTGCATAGTTTCTCAGTATGTTGTATGATCTGGACCCATTCAAATAAATTGTTATAAGTTAAGCAGACAGTCTACTAATACGCTAATGACTGCTAGTTGACCTGTAGTTACTTACGGCTAGTAGAATGTCAAAAGTGGGCTATCGGAATAAAGCGTTACGCAACTTTCTTCTTTCTATAGAATGGCTGGAAAGTGCAAGGAGAGCTTGACCAATGGTGACCTGTGCTCAGAAACTGATGCTGACTCCACCAGTCGCAGACTCTCCTTCCTGAAGATTGTGAGTAAGGGCAAGATGAAGAGGGAGTCCTTGCAGGACCACTCATCTCAGGGGCCTGAGGAGGAGCCGGTGGAGGAGGTGCCTGAGGTCAAACCCAGGGAGCCACTTTCAGGTAATCAACTCAGTATTGTCGTCGAGATGTATAAAAATAAGTAAACACGCATCGGCAGTTTAGATTTTAATACTATTGTGTTGTGTTTAGACCTTCTAGAAAATATACAAGCAGTCTCGTAGACTGTGATAGCTATAAACATGGAATTATTTGCAAATTATTTCAACTGTGAATGTACGTTCTTTAATGCTTGTTCCTCAAATTTTGACCACAACTGTACTGCACCTGAGCTTGATTGTTTGACTTGTTCTGCATGAGCATAGCACATGCAAGGCAGGAATTTGTGCATAATTGCATGCTCAGGTTTCAGGCTTTTTCCTGCAAGACAAGGAAAGATAAGGTTCAAAACCAGCAACAACTTGCAGGCTCTGATGAATAAAGAATATTGGCACGAAGGATGATTGTGATGGACGAAATGGGGAACATCAAGTTGGCAATGCCTAGCGTCATGGATGGTTTGTTGTTTTGCAAACAAGTGTCAGCGGTTGCTTGTGCATTTGTTAAACAGTCAACGGAGTTCATTGTGCGCTCAACCTAGCAGAATTTAGTTTCAGCCCTGCTCTTACGTAATTGCTCTAACATAATTGCACAATAATTTGAGCGAGACTGGTTAACAGGTTCATGTGTGTTTGATTAGAGTTGGAACTAAATTTTGCAGAAAGATTGATTGATAATCGCGGAACATGCCTATCAGAGCAGCACGCATTTTAGCGGATTTTCAAGACCTTTCTGCTGTTTTCAATATATGGGCCATAGGGGTCTGTCAGATTTAAACCATCATCCTCCATGTCTAAATGATAAAGAGGAATCTGAGGAAAGAGGAACTGAATGTGCCCCACAGTCTCATGTTCGGTCATACTTTGTTTCAGCGGGGGGGGGACAGGGTTAGTGATTCTTGCTGCTTTGCATGTCCCAGCTGACACAGCAAAAAATCACTTTTTATTTGTGTATTTAGCCACATTATGTTCACATTCTGGTGACCTCCCGCAGCAGTAACTCTCAGCTGTAGAGACCACCAGACGGTTTATGATTTATCTGTGGTTTGGATGAAGAGCACTTTGTTCACACATTGATCTGATGTGTTCTTTTCTTAGTTTAGTCTGTTTTTTTGTGGTTTCTTAAGTGTTCCAGTAAAATTCCTGTGTATGAGATGAAAAAATAAGTCTACTTCCCATTTATTTTGCAGACTTAAGTGTTGTGACAAAAGAAAGTGTTGCTCCATCCACCCAGCTGTTCTCAAGTGGTCCCACATTCCTGAGTGAATGATAATCAAATCTTTAATCATTTAATTCACAGAGAGCCTTTTTTAAAGAATGTTATCAAACATCTATACAGAGGTGCACTAAAAAATATATGGAGCATTGGGAGGATCAAGCGAGGAAGTAATGCTTCAGATAACATGTAAGGCCATGCACCGCGCATGCAAGGAGATCCAAAAAATAAAGCATAGAACAGGACTTGAATGCTGTGCATGGAAGGTGTTTCAACTGTCAATTGTCAACTTCTGTTAAACCAGATCAGATTTCACTTGAGTAGGAGTTGTCAAAACATTCTCAATGCCTTTACTTCCTGTGTCATTGTTGTACCAGTTTTAGACTATAGCACAACTTATAATTGATGTTATTTATATAAACTCATTTTTAATGAATGACTACTAGTTGACCAGAAAAATCCTTACTCAAGGGCAGCCCTGCTGATTTTAATGTGTTTTAACAACAATACTGTCCTTTCCATGCTGTTGCAGCAATATGAAAAGTTGCTCCTGGAACACAAAGCATGTTGCAACTAATCCTCATGAGTTCAGAGAGCAAGGTCTACATTGCGTTCGGATGGCTGGTATCTCTCAGTGCTGAAAGCATTTAATTGTCTCTGGGATTGGCAGAGTGTTCGATGACATGACTGAATTGATAAAGAAGCCATATAGAAGGGCGTTTACCCCTCATACTAGTGAATGATTTCCAGACCTCGCCAAATTACAAGCCGCAAGCTCCAACCATAAGCCATAACTACAGCTGTCATGGCCGCCATGGAATCGGTATCTGAGTGGAATGTTTGCAATCAATGCGTTCCCGTTTATGATAGCAGATATTCCTTCATGCCAACTGGCAGAGTCGCTTGCGAAAGGAATATCCAACACTTCCACCTTATCCAGCTATTGTGCAGCATTTGGCAGGAAGATTTGTTCATGCATGTTAAATAAACTAACAAGCATTAAGTGAGGGCAGGGTAGCACTTAGCTAAAGGTGGAGCTCGCCTTTTCCAAATGGTCCAATTTAGGATTGCACTGTTGATGTTGGCCTTGTCTAAATAAATTAAGAAGGGAGTGGGACCGTTCTGTCCTGAGAGGGGATCATGTCATCACTTTGCATCCTGACCTAAAGGTCTCCAGTGGCAGGCGAGGCCAGTTGTCACTTGGAAGCCTGGGCCTGGTCATTGAAAGTAAATTTTAGCATGTGGAATCCCTTCAGGACGGGCTCAGTAGTGCTCGACCCATCTGCGCCGCTAAGGAAGGAAATACAGTCCTCCACTTATTAAAATATTTTACTTCTGGGGAAAATATGTCTACTCTGCACATGCGGAGCATTAAACAGGGGAAGTGAATAAATGAAGACGGGAGTTTCTGTGGGCTGCCATTCCTCAAGTACTTCGCTTTCTTCTGCTCCGACTTGACAGGAGGGTGATTTTTGACTCCGAAACGCAGAGGGTTAATGGAAAATGGTCCTGAACCTGTGGCATGACAAAAAACAGATCGTATTCCATTGCATTCCTAGAATCCAGGCTAATCTTTTCCTTGTAACGGCTGATTGGTCCTGCTGAGAGGTGTTGGTTGTGCAGGTGTGTTGGCGCTATGTTAGCGGATATCTTGCTTAGTCAGATCCTTTCAGTCAAGTTGCTTGTCAGCCCCCACCCATTTAAATTCTCAGCCAAAAGCAAACAGTGTCATGTCCTCTTGGAAGTCGTGTTGAGGGTATATGTGTAGCATA
Organism: Enteromius paludinosus; assembly: GCA_032361165.1. Lineage (NCBI taxonomy): Eukaryota > Metazoa > Chordata > Actinopteri > Cypriniformes > Cyprinidae > Enteromius > Enteromius paludinosus. The sequence continues at coordinate 4,395,165 of JAUMHQ010000075.1, read as the reverse complement.
TGTGCCATACGTGCCCTTAAAAGGCAACACTTCAGTCCCTGTGGTTTTCATTAAGGAAGGGTGGTGACATGTCCATGCTTAAGTCAAGCAAGCTCCAAACCATGAATTTAGTGCGTGAGACTTCGTGGAAACAAAGAGCTAGTGTTGTCCTCTGCACAGTTCAGCGCAGTTACTGGCAAAGCTATGCAGTTTAATGATTGTGGGATAAAACCATTTAAACGACATGGCTTTCAACATCTGGATCATTGCTTTTGCAATATTAAAGTTTATCATTCTACATGCATATATATATATATAGCCTACACACACAGTGTGCATATATGTATATATACTGTACTTATAACATATATTTTTGTAGTTTGTGTTGTCCCTTATCACTGCAAAATTAAAAGGATTCATCCCAATATTGTCCAAAACCTCACTTTTCTTGGGTGTTTCCAAACTTTTGGCTTGGTCTCTTGAGGCTCCCGTTCCGTTATTAGGTCCTTTGTTCCCACGTGTATTTATACCTGTTTAAGTTTTGTCCGTGATTGATGTTGTAAATGTCCTACGTGGGTTAAAGTATTAAAAGAAGCCTTTTTGTTTATCCCTTGTTCGACTCTGCTGTTTCCTACAATCACCAGACGAACCAACAAAAAATCTTTTAAGTGGGTTATTTCTATCTTTTGCAGTAACTTGTCAGTTTGAAATATCAGTTTACATTTCCAAACATTATTTTTGTCATTAATTGTAATAATTACAGTGAGACTATTGTCTGACAACAGCCGGTGCTCCACACAGAGATCTGATCATCATCCGGTCTGTCTGGAATCACATGAAGCAACAGAACAAACTGAGACAGACTCAGTCCAGAAGAACTGTGACAATGTCTCCAAGATGATCCAATGAATATTTGGTATTACAGCTTTTGGTAAAACAGCTTCTGTTCCAAGGTACACCTGCCCATAGTTTTTCAGGTAGCTTTCCAGGTAGGTTTTTAAAGCATCTTGGAGACGCAGCATTTATTTGAAATAGAAACATTTCTTTGCAACAAATCACACTGAATCCAAACGTCTGAATGGTATGTAGGTTGCAATACACAATTATTTATAAGCATATATAATGTAACACACACAAACTGGTTTGACAGTTATAAAGTTTTAAAAAGTTTTACAATTTGAGGGATTTATGAGCCGTAAAAATAGATAGTTTAGACAAACCAGAATCCAAGTGCCCGTTGAATTACTTTGAACTACATTTCAGTAAACTCCAATTCCTGTTATTTCAAGTTCCTTTGGAGCATGGCCAGTATTTTTCAAATTCTCATTCATCAGTTAAAAGTGAGCTAATTTTTTAGCAAATTCTTCCTCTCAGGCTGATGTTTGCAGGGGTTGACCTTTTCTTCCTTCATGTTTGAATGTCAGCATTCGGGTCTCTCAGTCATTGAGATGATACGGTGACATGTTGTCCTTGGGCGGAGAAATTTTCACGTGGATGAGTTGCAGAGGAAGTGAATTTTTAACAAGGCAGCACATTAATTTTTCCACCTTGTTCCCTCTCTGCGTTAGTGATAACCCTGGCGGTATTGTATTATATATTTAGATCTCCTTCCGATAGACTGGCACACTCGAGCTGTTTTTAAAGCTGAGGCGCTTGAGAAGGGTGTGGGGTCTGTTGTGGCATTACAGGACAGTCTATCCTCGATAGGGATGGGGACAGATGAGTCAGGCGCCAACCAAACACCCCCGCATCCTTCCCTCTAAGAACAGGTCAGGAAGTCACAGGAAATAAACGGGCAACAAGAAGAAATAAACAGAAGAGTAGGAGCATAACATATGTATTATTTAGTTAAATTATATACATTGGAAGCCAAAAGTTTAGAATAATTATGAGATTTAAATATTTTTGAAAGAAATCTGGTTTTTATTGTAAAAAAAAAAAAAAAAAATCACAGGAATAATTTACATTTTAAATAGTCAAATAGAAAACAGCTATTTTATATTGCAGTAATTTTTCACAAAATATATTTTTTTAACAAATGCTTAATTATTCCACATTTTTGCTTACCACCAGTGTACATACAGCATATATTTTACTGATGTAATATGTATGTAATTAATGATTGAATACTTGAAGCTTGTCAAAATCTATCACTAGTAATCAGACCAATTTGTTAGCCCAAGTAAATGTGTCCATCCCAAAGGAAAGGACTGGAAATGATGAAGGATGGGTGTGAGCGCTGACCTCAATGAGAGCCTGTCTGCTTCATCAAAGATTTCTTTGGAATGTCAAAAAGTGCTGCTACATGTAAGAAACACAAGTGAGGTCATTATAAACTATAGCCAGCAGAGTGCATTGGCAGTCCTTTTGACCATCTGGAAGATATATTACATTTATGTTTTAGGCTTGAAAATGGCATGAAATCTACTAATGGGGGAATTCTGAAGAACTTTATTGAATGGCCTAAATAATGTTCCCATATTCATCCATCTTCTCCAGTGGTTCTCAGACCCACAACTATATTCGACTGATCCATGGTTTTTCAAGTTCTTACAATTTAATGGACAATAAAAATTGTTTGTGTTTTTAATAACCCAGTAAAATATTTTAGAGCTTGGCATAAATGCATTATAAAAAATGTCTTTTGGGTTGATTTTTATTAATGGTAGTTACCAATGCGACTCCTTGGTTTAAACTATGGCTTTAGAAATAACTAATTAAAATATATTGAATAATAAAGTGCAAGTTCAGACATTTTTTTTCTCTTATAATCCACAAAAAGGAATATTATTGTCATTGCTGATTTGTGCATGGTATAAAGCAATCCCAGATGATATTTTGAAGTGCATTCTGTGAATCGGTATCCCGGTACGACACTGACCAAAGTGATAAGCCGTGTGCTGCATTTTAAGTGAAACTTTATGATGAGAACATTTCCAGAACGTCTTTGGATATCAAAGCCTAAATGGAAATCAGTGTTGTTCATCCAACATGTTGTCTGAAGTAAATCCTCCTTCACATGTCTGCTTTGTTTGTGTACCTCTTAAGTTTCCTAAAAGTAAGAGCTTTAAATTTGCTCACTTCAGTTGTATTAGTTACATAAACATGACGGAATATAGGAATTGTGGGCCCAAAGAGAATTAAGTATCATTATTTTGTCTTTATTTTCAGATCCTGCTGCTCTCAAACAAATAATTTATGTCTAGGCCTATCACGAATCACCATCATGAATTTTGTGCTTTAGTTTTGGTTAAAAATCGAATTATGTTTTGTTTATATCATTACATCTACATTTTATGTTTCTTTTTAAAAACTTGTTATATATATATTATAGTAAATTAATTGTAATATAATAGAAAATAATGTAAAAAGTATAATTGTGTATCATTATTTAGTCATTATTTTCATCTTCGCTGCAGCTCTTTAAACAAATATGATCTATGGCTAGGCCTGTCACGAATTACAATCATGAATTTTGTGCTTTATTTGTGATTAATACTTGTATTATGTTTTGTTCATGTCACTAAATCTACATTTCATGTTATTAAAATAATAAATAATTATTAAAATATAGTAAAATTTCAAAAAGGCCAATATTATATACTATAATGCTGTTAATAATATTTATAGAATTATTTCATGTGACTATGACATGACTATGGCAACTATTTTAGTGTACTTTATAACTGTTTTTTTTTTTTTTTATTCTTTATTCTAATTTAAAATGAAGGTTTATATTTTACAAATTACTGTTCCATGGAAATATATCAGTATACGGTTTGTAGCAACATGTTGTACTTAGTCTCTGCTGTGTGACTAATGCGTTAACTCTGTGTCTCTGTTTGGTCAGTACTGGAGATCCTGCAGTTGGTGACGAAAAGAGATTTGTTTTTGGCCGACACTCACATTCTGGAGCTGGAGCAGGAGTGTAGGGAGGCCGAATCCCCGCCGGCAGGGGGCACTGAGGATTTCAGCAGCCCCAGCAGCAAAGACAGCAGTCGGCGCAAAGCCAAAGACGTGGAGCTGCTGTACGAGGCCCTGCAGAAGGAGCTGTGGGATGTGGTGAAGGAGTCTCTGCGTAGCCCCACCGCAGGACCCAACCTGGGCCTGGTGGTGCAGGTGCTTCAGCAGGAGGAGCAAGCCGATCGGGACTGGTCCCAGAGTGAAGGCGCAGCTCCGAGTGGCCCGCGCCCAAGAGAGTTCAGGAAACGCTGGAGGGAGGCGGTGGTGGAGCTGGCAGATGCAAACTTACCCCAGCATGCAGAAATACAGGCGGGTGAGCTCGCGGCTTACCTGGATAAGCTAAGAGTGCGTATGGTGGAGGACCTCGGAGCGGCTCGGCGTAACGTGGTGTCTTTATATCCTGTGGAATATGACTCCTTCCAAGTGTACACACAGAGCTATCATCAGGCTGTTACCCGTCGTCTCCAGGCTATCACTAATGGAGATCTGCAGATCACTGATATTTATTCGTTGCTAGACTGGCTCTACAACATTTACAATAGGTAAACAACAGCAGTTCACACAGAACAATGTGATTCCAAACCTGTATGAGAAAATTATCCCATAAAAGAAACCAAACAATGACAATGGGTTATAAAGTTCCAAAAAAGTACTTGCTCTTCCGAAGTGCTTTGACACATTTCATCCTTTTGGTAAATTTTTTTGGTTGTTTTTGCATAGGGTCATATACAGTTGAATAAATAAATGATACAGTTTGCAAATAGATAAAATGAGTAAATCCAAATTAAATTCTACCATCCTGAATCCTTCCTGTCAATCCATCTGCTACAACCAACAATATGACTTCAGAAGGCTTTGAATTTATTACTTTTATAGTATTTTTGACTTGTTTTAAAGCTTAATAGGCCAAATCCCCATTTATTTTTACTGTATGGGAGGAAAAACAAACAAGATATTATACAAAATTTTATGTGAGATGAAGTTGGAATGAGTGAATGAAAACAGATTTTAACAGACAATTGTGGGTTTTATTTTCCATTTTGAGGAAAAGTTTGGGATCAGTATGACTATATTATTTTATTATTATTATTTTATTTTTTTTTATTAATACTTTCATTCAGTAAGCATGCATTAAAATGATGGAAATCAACAGTAAAGACATTTATAATGTTCTATGAGATTTATATTTCAAATAAGTGATGTTCTTTTAATAAAATTGAAATTATAGTTTTCAAACAAATATTCAGTAGCTGTTAATAGTTGATAATAGTGAGAAATTATTCTTGAGCAACAAATCAGCATATTAAAAAATAATTTCTGAAAGACTGGAATAACAGCAGCTGAAAATGAAGCAGAGGAATAAATAACATTTTAAAATGGATTTAAATAGATAACCGTTATTATAATCTGTAATAATATTTCACAGTATTACTGTTTTGTTGTATTTTTTTTAAAACGTGCAGCCTTAATGAGTGTAAGAGACCAACTAGGGATGCGCATTTTAATCGTTTAACCATTAACCGACCGCTTTGAAGTTTAACCGATTAATACAATAAGTTAAACGGTTTAAAAGGTCATTTTTTTTTTTATTTATTTCAGTATTTTACCTACTCATAGCCTATATAAAATTGTGTTGACAAAATCGCATTTTATTGGCCACATTCACACAGCAGCAGAACGCAGTTGTTGAGTACAGGAAGTGACAACCGCGTTCTGTAACGGAACTCACCTGTGAATGTTCAGCACTCGCAACCGCGTTCTGTAACGGAACTCACCGGGAAATGTTCGCAACCGCGTTCTCGGAACACACGCGCTGTGTGAACGGAACAGGAACGCATGCTCTGCTGCACAAACGCGCTTCTAGCGGGTGTTACGTGTTTTAATGTGTGTTTTGGGTAACTTATATTGATGGAGA
>JAUMHQ010000075.1:4352164-4372345 GCA_032361165.1 Enteromius paludinosus | reverse complement strand
AATTTGACCGTTTTTCAGTCGTCTTTTGCAAACACTTGATTTATATAAGAAGTAGGAAACGATGGTGTTTGAGACTCTCATATGTCCATGTACTGAACTGTTATTATTCAACCATGCCAAGGTCTATTCAGTTTTCCATTCTATGGCACCTTTAATGCATTATTGTTGATTTAAAAAGTGTGAATTACTTTAAAACTAATCATGCTGACAACAAGCTTTTGAATGGTAGTGTATACTGTTAGGAGTGTCTTCTGTGTGAGGTTCGCTGGTGGTGTGTCATGATGACACTGCTAAGTGTGCTCTGCAGACATTTGAGGAATACAGACTTCCCCATTTCTCTCTCTTTTTCTTTTTCTTTCATTCGTTCCTTGCATTGCCTAAAGTGATGCTGGCGCTGTACCCTCTGGTGTTACCAGGGGTCATCCCTCCAGTGAGAGCATGCATGCACTGTTGGCTTAAAGGCAGGAAGTGATGGTTCTCTGCATTGGTGTTTCTGAATGAGAATGGGCTACAGTGTTCAGGCATGCAAACAGAGAGATGCCACTGTAAAGTGCTAGAAAGTCGGATTGTAAATGCCGTTTAAAGAGAGCATGGTTTGTCTGTAGTAGAAGTATATTTGCCACAGAATTCCGCATGTAATTGGAATCAGTGACCGATCTTTTCATTCATATCGGAACGCACATCCAAGTGGAATTAGTTTTTGATTCATTTGTAAGACTGGGGCCGGATCTTAAGTGGACTGATTGATTGAAGAATATAAGCATACATCACCAGAGAAAAGTCATGTTGGGATTTTAATGTAAAATGTACAAGGTCCAAAAATGTAATGCATCATATATTCTTCACAATAAGATCAATAACATGCATTTAGAAAGTTAGACGGTTTATAATCAGACTGTTAAGCTTCTGAATTGTTATTAAGAAACCTGAGCAGAAGCTCCACCTATCAAAGAAGTTTCTGTTACCATGGAAACAGAAATGGCGGCAGAAGAGCTCATCAGCAACTGCCCACTCCCATGAAGCATTGCAAATGACGTAATCGTTTTCCCACACAGACTAATTGTCTATTTTTATCCTTAATGATCAATAACGTATTGTTTTACATTTGACTGTTGTTTTGATTTGTTTACATTGCAGCCTCATAACAGCATTTTGGATTTTCTTAAAGAATTTCAAAAAGCTTCAGGATTTAGGCTTCTGGATTCGAAAAAAAACAAAGAGACTGGGTTTAGTTGGTGTTTCCTGAATATGTGAATCCGATCACTCATCCTCTGCATGTTTGGTTACACTGTAACAGCTGTTTACTCTAGCCTGCGGGTCGCACACTCACAGGTGTTGGGTTGTTAACTTTGAGAATGTGTGCTACAAAGCGAGTCAAAGTGTGAGACAATCATTATGTGTTCTAGGATTTAATTGAACACTTTATAAAACCCCAAAGATGAAGTCTCTGATACTCATGTAGCTGATGTTCTGGTGTTTCCTAAACCTTTTCATAGGACTCCTGGTCAAGGTTCAGTCACTAGCTGTAGCTCTCTGGGCAATAAGCCTGTAAACACACTGTGAAGACCTCAGCTGTCAACACACCATTCCCAGAGACCTCCAGGAAGTGTGCTGCTCTCTCAGGCTGTAACTCCAGACCCTCGAGTAATCCTCCATTTGTTCTTCCTCCTTTGCAGTGAGCACCTGTCCTGCTCCTTCACGTTCTTCGTACATGGAGATAGTAACGTGTGCACCAGCGTGGAGATTAACCAGCACCAGCCTGTCTATCTGTTGAGTGAGGAACACCTGACTATGGCCCAGCAGAGCAGCAGCTCGGTTCAAGGTAGGACCGTTGCTGATCAGTAGACATGCATGGACATTGTGTTTTGAATTTTAGCTCTTAGTCTTTTAGTCTAATTTTAATTTTTAATTTTAGTCTTGTTGGTTAACTTTTTAATACAATTTGTTTTTGCTTTTGTTTTTTTCTAACTGATTCTCTATTTGTATCATGCTTATTTGCCATTTTCTAAAACTCATTTTATTAACACTTATAATTTGTTAAATGTACTTTTTAGCAAATCTCATTCAAAAAAAAATAAATAAATAAATATATATATATATATATATATATATTAGATTGATTGATTGGGATTGACTGTAAAACTGCAGTCAATTTATAATGATATAAAAGATGACTAATTCAAGTAAATGCTGTTCTTTTGAACTGTCTATTAATGAATGAATCCAGAAAAAAAAATCATGGTTCTCACAAACTTTTTGCACAATCATTTTAAAAATTGATGCAATTTTTCTTGTGACACTTCATGTGACTGGAATAATGGCTGCTAAAAATGAGTTAACATTTAAAATAAAATTGAAAAATAAAGAAGTTATTGTGGCCGCACTAGGAGTGGGCGATAGGACGATTTTTGAACGTGGACGATAAAAATGTCTCCACAACCTGCTTTTTAAGCAATATCGTAGTATCGTGATATTTTATACATTCACATCAGTGTTAACTAGAATTACACTCACCAGACACTGCACTGATTGGCTATCAAAAAAAGTACATTATTTGCTTTAAAAGTCTTGCTGATTAAACATTTCATATGTGTGCTGTCCCGAAGCGCTTTTCCGCCGCGTAAGTTACACCTGAAGCGCGCGCACCAAAAGCCTGTCAAATTATACTGGTAATACTGTCACAAACACACAGCATTAAACACAGTTGCTTGTGTCTTATGTGAAGTAAAGAATCAAGAGAAAACGTGCAGTGATGCGTGCAGCTCTTAAAGGGGCAGAACTAAACATGCCGCCGCTTGTCATTAAAGGCATAGTTCACTCAAAAATTATAATTGTGTCATTATTTACTCACTTCCATGTTGTCCCAAACCTGTATTCATTTGTATTCATGCTTGTGCTAAACACAAAATAAGATATTCTGAGTAACCAAACAGTAGCTGGTCATCATTGAATTTAATACAATGTTCAACAGAAAAAAGAAGCTGAGAGAGAGTAAATGATGGATGTAGTGTAGAAGTAGATAGTGTTTCACCTCTCAATACTGCTGACTACATCTACTCTTCCTGAAAAATAAAAGCACTGTTTGCTTATATTGTGTTTATTTGTAATGTGTATCTATTAGAATAACAAAGAGAAAATGACAATGATTTTTATCTTTGCTCATTTTGGCCTAAATATCTGCGCTTCTTGATTTTATACTTTGTTACCTTGAAAGGCTTTGTTTTTAATAAAAAAATGGGAATTAGTCTGTATGTACTTGCAAATAGTAAAATCAATGGCATCATCATACTATGATATTTTTGCCATGTTGCCCACCCCTAGCTCTGCAATTTGCAAAATAGTCTTAAAAAACCAACTTGAAAAAGAATCGGGATAAAAATCGTGAATCGTGATTTTTTTTTTTTTTCAGAAAAAATTGGAATATTATATTTTTCCCATATCGCCCACCCCTAGGCCACACTTTATATTAGGTGGCTTTAACTAATACGTACTTGCATCAAAAAATAAGTACAATGTGCTTACTGTGTTCATATTTTGTTGCAAAACGGTTTTGCTGCTATTAAGGTGGGATATGGGTAAGGTTAGGAACAGGTTTGGTGGTATGGATAGGGTGGGTTAAGGTGTACTTACAGATGTAATTACATGCAGATATTTAACAATATATATATATATATACAATAAGTGCATTGTACTAAATGCAAGTAAATAATTATTAAGGCCACCTAATACAGTCATGTCCAAAATTGTTGACACACAAAGGAAATAAACATGTGTTAATGCAATACTTTTCTGTGAGAAATACTTGCTTTTATAGAAAAATGTCAGGGGTGCTAACAATTTTGGCCATGACTGTATAAAGTGGGACCATTATAATGCTGTTAAAGTTTTTTTAAATTTTTCACATTAAGCCACAGTTGTACTGATATACAAAAACGGTTCACCTTGAAGCACATAATGACAGTATACTTGAAAGACAATTTTACGCTTTAGTGTTGAAAATGAAAGGATGGCAGGCCTTCCGCTTTGTTCTGTTGTCTTTTTTTGTGGTTTGTCGTTGCCTCAGCAGTCAGACTGGTGGCAAACACATGTTTTCTCCTCAGCTCAAGGGCACAGGCCTACATTATGTTAACACCTCCGAGACGCTGCTTCTCTTGTGGTAGTCATTATCTCAGTGTAGCCCCACTGTGGCCCTGATGAGGTGTTTTCCAGATTCAGTACTTCTCTGGCTTTCAGCTTTGTTACATCACCACCGTTCCCTCCAGGGTGCTGAGTTCACAAGCTTGTGTCTTGCATTACCGCCTGGAACAGTATGTTTTACCCTGAACAAGATGCATCAACCTTAATCCAGCTTTGGAAAATCTGTTATTCCAGGTTAAATATGAATTAAGCTCTGATGTGTTGATAGCTCACTGTCATTTCACATTTTTTTGTAGGACTTAACTTGAATTAAGAGTCCTTGTTTCAAAGGGCGACGACAAACCTCTTTATCTGAAGCTGCATTATAAGTGGCTAACAGTGACGGATTGATTGATTGCATTAGTCTTTTTCTTCCAGTTGTTCTCACTGTAATGGCTGAAGATTGACTTTGGCAGAGCTCGTTCACAGGGCTTGTTCTTGTGTTAGTTCATTAACCATCTCCCCAAGGGCTCTAACGCTAATGTTAGACTCCGGTTGTATGTATTTTCAAAAGCAATAATGTTGAATGCCAAGTGCACTCATTCTTATTATCCCTTCATTTTTTATTGTCTTAAATAATAGAGCCAAACATCCTCTAAAGTAATGCTTATCTACATGGAAATTGACCGATGATGTAGCTAGTGCTTTTTTTACAATGATTGCAACGTGATCTAACAATATGCTTAATTAGCCTATTATAAACTTATCTTGCACTGTAAATATGTTTATTGCTCGCACACATGTTGAGACATGGCAGGTTTTCATTTGCCTTGTGTTTGGTTTGTTAAAGTGTCGTGAAACTCCCTGTATCAGCACAGGTCAGATCTCTCCACAGTTTTGAATAATGTGTAATTGTAGGTGTGTAAAGCTTCGGAAGTTGTGGGAGGAGGAGTGGAGATAATGCAACCGTTTGTGCTCCAGTCAGTTTCGTTTTGCTTGAAAGAAACTGCATGCAAATATATTACAGCTACCCTTTTAAGAAATACAAACTTTTTGTTCTGCAAGGGTGCCTTAAATTGATCAAAAGTGACGGGAAAGAGAATGCAAATGCTAAATGTTTAATTGAATTAGTTTAAAATGTGTGGAAAAAATTATCGTGGTTTAAAAATATATGTTAAGGCCCGGTTTCACAAACGAGGCTTAGCTTAAGCCAGGACTAGGCATTAGAACAATGACACTAACATGTTTTAAGATATGTCAGAGCAAGATATTTTCATCGGAGACGGCTCAAACATGCAATTTAGTCTGGGACAAGCTTAAGCCTTGTCTGTGAAACTGGGGGTCAGTGTATTAAGTATATCAGGGTTATTGCAGATAACTGAAACTAAAAATGAACTAATTTGTTACGAGCAAAAATAAATAAATGAACTAGTGTAAACTGAAATAAAATGTAAAAATATATTGCCATAAAAATATATCAGGAAACGCAAAAAATGACACAAAAAATACTAAAACTAGACGCATGTTAACATGTGACACTTTAAAAGGAAATACCTTTGATCTTTCTTTATTGTCCTGTTTCAGATCTAGTTATGAACTGAATTGTTGACAGAGCTCTTGGCTTTCGTTTTATGACTTTCTTTGTGGCCCTAAGCAGTTCTCGTTCTCATGTTCTCAGGTTACCACAAAGACTTTACCAGGAAGTATCACACTTGCAATTACATAGAGACAGTATCTCACATACTGCCTGTTTTCCCCCAGTGATTCTCTCTCCGTACGGTTTGAGCGGGACTCTGACAGGCCAGTCGTTCAAGCTGTCAGATCCACCGACCCAGAAGTTGATAGAAGAATGGAAGCAGTTCTATCCCATAGGCCCCAACACCAAGGACGTCGCGGAAGAAAAGATGGATGACCTCGACTGGGAGGACGATTCTTTGGCTGCTGTTGAGGTTGTTGTTGGTAAGTCGGCTGAACATATAAAGAGTTTTTAAAATCATCTCAATTAATGTTATATGAGTGCAAGTAATCATTCATGTGCCGCAGCTGGTGTGAGGATGGTATACCCAGCCAGCCTGGTGCTGGTGGCCCAGTATGAGATCCCGGTCGTGGCTACAGTGAGCTCTTCTACCTCCTCGGGATCTTACTCAGGAGGTCAGCACAGTCACATGGTCCATGGAGATACTGGCATCTCTTCAGTTACTCTGACTCCTCCCACTTCACCTGAGGAGGCTCAAGCAGGTGCCACCACAGTATTCTCAAATTTTCAGAATTAAAAAAAAAAAAAAAAAGTAGAAAAAGTTTTACACAGTTAACTTTATTTCCCTTAGTTAACTATGTAAAGTTAATGGATGTGAGTATGTTATGTGATTCATATATATATTTCTTACTACAGCATATAGTTGCATTTAAGAACCAGGAAGAAAATAAACAAATATATTGTAAAATTTTTATATATATATATATATATATATATATATAATTTTTGCTGTAAAATGATTAATTGCATCCAAAATTAAGTTTTTGTTTATATAATATGTATACACTTTATCTATTACTATATAAATACACAGTCAAATATGAATATATTTTGAGAAAAATGTTTTGTTTATACATTAGATATATTTATTTAGTGTAAATTATATTAATATAAATGTAAACATAATCAGAATATTTGTTGTGTGTGCATTTATATATACATAAATACACATAGAACACGCATGTATTATGTAAGCCAAAACTTTTTTGTATGTGATTAATTGTGACTAATCGTTTCACAGCACTATTATAAACAATCCAGCATTTTTTTTATACGTATTTATGTGATGTAATTGTACATTAAATGTTATTTTTTTTGTTTATTTTTAAAGTACATTGTGTTACTGTATTTTATTGTATTTAATTAGTATTTTAATGTTTTATTTTTGTTTATTTTTAAATAAATGTTTGATGTTCGGCTGTGAATTATGTGTAGTAGTACCAGGCAATCAAAGCACTTGGATTCTCTGGTGCTGTCAAAACATTTAGTTGTAATACCTTTCCCCCCTCTATTGCAGTTTCTCAGCCTGCCCAGAAATGGGTGAAACTCTCAGCTATGTCAGGCGCCTTCAGTGTGGACAGCAGCAGTCATCACGGAGGCAAGATCCCCCGCCGGCTAGCCAGCCGAATGGTGGAGCGAGTCTGGCAGGAGTGCAATATTAACCGAGCCCAGAACAAGTATGAATATAAAAAAACAGCTTGACTGATCAGTCAGATCAAATTACCTGACAATAGGGAAATTTATTAAGTAAAAATAAAGTGACTTCAGGCTGTGGTTTATTTTTGCAGGAGAAAGTATTCAACCATTTCTAATGGCGTTTGCGAGGAAGAAACGGACAAAGCTTCTGTTTGGGACTTCGTAGAGTCGTCTCAGAGGTCACAGTGCAATTGCTCAAGGTATTCTCAAGCTGCAGCAAATGACCTGTAATTAACAGAGATTAATGAATGTATGTAGCCTCTTGATGACATTGAGCTTTTTCTTTTCGTTCTAGGCTTAAGAACCAGAAACAGCGGGCATGTAGCACCCCAGGGCATCCTCCATCTGCTGGCCAGCCTCCTCAGCCCTCTACCAAACACAAGATGGCGGAGAAGCTGGAGAAAGGAGACAAGCAGCAGAAAAGGCCCCAGACGCCCTTCCACCACCGCAGCTCTCTGTGTGAGGAACAGCCCACCTTGGAGCAGGGCGATGCTGTTCACAGACTGTGTCTTCAGGGCCACGAGGATAGCCGCTACCCCAGCCTCCATCATGCAGACGTCACCTCCAGCAAGACCCCAATGATGCACTGCTCAACTGACGAGATGGCCGGTTCTCCTCAGCCCCCGCCGCTCAGCCCGCACCCTTGTGAGCGCGGAGAGGAGACGGCCGATGGCATGAAGACTTCCTCCTCGCCCTTGCACCAACACTTCTACCCTCCTTCCACTGAGCCCTGCCTGGTGCCCCAGAAACCCCCAGATGATTCTTCACTAGACCCATTGACTTTACCCTGCCCACCTCCGTACCCAGAGTCCCTCGAAGCCACCGTATACATGGGCTCCGCCATAAACCCTAACGAGGACACAACACATAACCCCTGGAGGTACTTTAAAGTGCCTGGTGGGAAGAATGCGGATTTCCACACACCTCAGCTTCCTGTGGTCATGCTCTTTGAGGATGGTAACAGGGCCGGAGGCCAGGATGGTGTTGTGTCAGTTACAGAGTGAGTTCTCCAGCTTTGTGCACAGTTGTATAGTGTTCATTTAGCATCTTTTCTACCTTGAGAAGCCTTGAGTTATTTAGCTTAGTAAAACTGAATATCAACGGTTATGGCACGGAAAATGAATCCAAAAAAGGCAGGCAAAAGAATAAAAAAATATATTGAATTACTGTTCAAAACATGGAAAGGAAGATTTTAACTTGTTTGAGAATTTGTCAGCTTTTAACAACTTAAAGTAAACTGCAAGTTGTGCTTTTATAAAGAACATTGTTTTTGCAAGTCAGTAGTGGTTCATAATGTCAGGAAGCTTTGCTTGGTCTCCATACTATTAATTGGTAATGTTAGTTTATTGCAGTGGCAGATAGGTTGAATTGGACCCTCCTTCTGGCCCAATACTAAGGTGCGCTCTGTGTGACCCTAATGAACAAATAAATAGTCAACAGCTGCTGAAACAATGGAGTGTTTATGTCAGTGTCAGGAGAGTTCACCTTCAGGTTTTGGCTACACACTGAAAAGAAACACTCCACTTTTTTTTGAAAATAGGCTAATTTTCCAACTCGTGTTTTACCATTTTTGAATCCATTCAGCTTAGCATAGATCATTAAATCGGATTAGAACGTTAGCATCTCGCTAAAAAAAAAAAAAAGACAAGAATTTCGATCATTTTTCTATTTAAAGCTTGTCTCTTCTGTAGTTACATAGTATACGAAGGCCGACGGGGGAAAGAAGTTCTAGGCCGGTATGGCTAGGAACTATACTCTCATTCTGGCGTAATAATCATGTTTACTATTAGTGCAGCTAATATGCTCGGCACTATTTTCAGGTATTTTCAGCAAAGTTTCTTGATTATTACGATGGAATGAGAATATAGTTCCTAGATGATGTAACTACAGAAAAGTCAAGCTTTAAATAGGAAAATGATCAAAACTCGCCATATGTCTAATTTACTACTTCAGCTACAGCTAAAAGTGCTGCCGTCAGAACTGGAGATCCGTCGACTGGATCCAAAAAATGGTACAAAATTAGCCTATTAAAAAAAAAAAGTGGAGTGTTCATTTAATATTTTAATAATAATTTAAAAAAATAAGCATGTTTTAGATTCAAAATTTTATTTATATTACAAATAAATGTTAACATTATGAAATTAACACTTTGGTATATAGTAAAGTACACATTTCTTTAAAAACAAACAAACAAAAACTACAGTTATGGGTCTGTCTGAAGCTTTTAGTAGTACTAATATTAAAAGTGTCACATTTTGGCCTGAGTAATAAACTATTAAGTTATCGTGGTAAATACAAATAATACATATAAAAGTAGTATTGGTTTAAGTAATCTGTTATTATTGATCCTGTTCTTACTAGAGAAGTAACATAGTGTGGGGGTATTTTTGCAGGTTTATGTCCTCCTCCATAAGGCCTCTGAAAGTGTCGGAAGACCTGGTGAAGATGTATGAGCAAAAGAAAAACCAGCATCTCTCTGTCGCTGTGTGCGATGGAGACCAGGAGCGTGAATCTGATCCTTATGCTTTTGTGGAAGGAGATGAGGAGTTTACTTTCTCTGAAAAAGACAAAAAGCCTGGAGCCGAGAGGGAGACCGGGAAGAAAAATAAGGTCTGGCTGTGATTATTTATTTATTTATTAATGTAAAAAAATATTGTGTGGTGTGGTTGTGTTTCTCAAAGTGTGAAGTCTCATCTATTTTTCTGTTTTTTATTTTCTTTTAGAGGGATGATGGCAGTGTGTCATCTTCTGATGGTGAGTAGTATTTCCTTACACTTAAATTGAAAAAAAAAAAAAGATAATAATAATAATGGTTCATTGCTTGTACCATTTGACACAGATGCCCAGGGGTCAGGTGGCAGTAAACCACTTCCAACCACTAGCTTGATTCATGAGACAGATCTGGTCGTGTCCATAAATGACCTGGACAACCTCTTTAACTCTGACGAGGATGACCTGACGGTAAGTACTCACCAGCTACCTGTGATGTGGAATGTCAGAGTGCTAGTGGACCTAACATAACTGAAGCCTAACATCATAATCCACTATTTTCTATTACGTTTTGCTATGAATCAGACTTTCTGAAGCTCCAGCATTAATGAATAAGGTGGCCAAATTTTTCGAATGATCTCCGGCCTCATTAGAAAAACATTTAGGTGCTCATAAAGTTCTTTATTTGTTGAACTAGGGGAACAGTAGAGCAATTTAAGTGAGCATTTCTTTGTCTTACTCCAAACAGCCTGGATCCAGGAGAGCTGCTGGTGGAGCGGAGGAAAAATTCGGTGGGAAAGAACCAAAACCTGCAGCGCCAGACCCCCTGCCATGTATGTTCCTCAATTCCTCACCCCTGCTGAATGTGCATCATTATTGATACATTCGTTATAGTAACTGTTACTGGAAGTGTCTGAGAAGTTTGGTTTGGAATATGTTAGAATGAGTTCTCATTATCTATAGAGAAAGTTGGAGTTCTAATGCTGTTAAATGTAAGGATGCCTTATATATTTATACCATATTGGAGCTATTTATTGGTTGTTAGACCAAATTGTAATATCTAGACAATTCTTGAAAAGTCATAGCATGAGCTCCTACAGCTACAGAATCCAAGAGCTGCATGTTTTCTCAAACACAAACTGTTTCAGTGCTGCACAAGTCATCACTGACTGAGACGTTAATGGCAAGCATCTGTTACCTATTTTCTATTTATAGTGCCAAAATTCTGTTCCTTCATTGTGTGTTTATTGATCTAGGCTCAGCAGACCTGCACCAGATGTTCCCAACCCCTCCGTCACTGGAGCAGCACATCATCATGGGCTACTCTCCTATAAACATGGGCAATACAGAATCAGCAGCTGGCCTCTCTCTCCTGGATGGGGCCATCAGCGGGAACTTCAAGATGGAGGTGGAGGAGGGTTTCTGCAGCCCCAAACCCTCAGAGATTAAGGTAGGACTTAATTGCTGCTGTGATTTCCCAAGGTTATTTTCATGAAGCGGTATTTTGTGACACAACACTCTTTTTCTTTATCATGTCTTTAGGACTTCTCCTACGTTTTTAAGCCAGAGTCCTGCCAAGCGCTCATCGGCTGCTCGCTTTACGCCCCTCTGAAGACGCTGCCCAGCCAGTGTCTGCTTCCCATCAAGCTTCCAGAAGAGTGTGTGTACCGTCCTAGCTGGACAGTCGGCAAACTGGAGATGCTCCAACCAATGGCAGCCATGACCTTCCTTAACAAGGACAGGTATAACAGCCAAGAAAGCGGGATTTTTCTTCCCCTTACCAGATTTTAGTGTTTCACAGCGTTTATTGTTCTGTTGCAACAAACAAACCTCTAATGTGACATTGAGTAATTCAGGCTTCCATCAGCTTGTTGGCATGTATGGAAGCCTAAAAGGCTTTTAAACAGATTGATTTACCTTATTTAGGAGGGGTGGGGAATCGTGCATATTTAGCAGGTGGTGGTTGAAGTAAGTGGGTCAGGTTTTTAACAAGCACAGAACACGCTCTTCTCTGCTGTTTGTGGTCCAAGCAGCTGCCATCCCAAAATAGACATTCAGTATAAATGACAGTGCAGCCTTAATTGAGGAATGTGTCCAGAGCATTGATTTAGAATTTAGGATGTACGCCTGCATCTGAAACTAAGCTATTTTGCAGGAACTTACTAAATGTTTCCAATGTTATTTTAGTCATTTCCCACAGGTGACTCAATGCTGAGCAGACTAACCACAGGTGTACTTTCACTTAAACTGTCAGGGAAGGAAAGTGATGCTGATTCACTGGTTGTTGTTTTTTTTTTTCTCAAATGATTTTATAATGCTTGTACATTTTGTGGTTTGATGCAGAGAAGTGGTGTGCAGTGTTTAAAAAATGGCGATATACACACATGATGAAATAGATGAGCTGATAATTTAATGATAATACTTCATACCTTTCTCTCATTCTTTTGAGAGAATAAGAGACTTGACAAACAGCTTACAAACACAAGCTTATTGAACGATATCTAGGGACACAAGAATCTTTCTTGCGCACATCCAAAAAGCCACTTTACTACACCTACTTTGTTTCTATTGGCTAGAAAGTGCAGACATATGTTGCAGCTTTTATGCTGAATCTCTTTCCTGCTGGATTTTAGGAGGTAACTAAAGATATAAACTGCGTGATGAGCAAAATTCCCCCCATGATTTTAGATGATATACATTCTTTCTTAAAAATGTGTACACTTGTGCTATTTATCTTCCAAATAAATGCAATTTTGATGCTTTAGCCACTATTTGTAACACTTTGGTTTTTTTTTTTCTGTTACAGTAACATCCCTAGTGTGGGAAGTGCAGTTGAGCAGGACCAGAGCTGCACCCCTCAGACGCACAACACTTTTATGTCTAACAGTGCCCCGCCAAGCAATAGCGGCGCAGGCATCTTGCCCTCCCCTGCCACCCCTCGAATCTCAGCCCCAACGCCACGGACACCCCGGACCCCACGCACCCCCAGAGGCCCTGCCAGCGTCCAGGGCTCACTGAAATACGAGAACTCAGACCTCTACTCTCCCGCCTCTACGCCTTCCACCTGCAGACCTTTAAATTCGGTAGAGCCGGCCACCGTGCCCTCCATCCCGGAAGCTCACAGCCTATACGTCACCCTCATCCTCTCCGAATCGGTCATGAACCTCTTTAAGGACTGCAACTTTGACAGCTGTTGCATCTGCGTTTGCAACATGGACATTACGGGGGCGGATGTGGGCGTCTACATCAGCGATCCCAACATGGACTCGCAGTACTCAAGCATGGACCCCTGCTCCTGTGGTTTTAGCGCGGTCATGAACCGACGCTATGGCAACGGGTCAGGCCTCTTTCTGGAGGACGAGCTGGACATCATGGGACGGGGTTCGGATGCCGGACGGGAGACTGAGAAGCACTTTGAGGCTGTACGCACAGCCTCCCTTCAGCCAGGGGCGGCCCTTAAAGAGCAGGTCCCGGATGATCTAATCCTCCTGCTGCAGGATCTCTGCACTAACCCCTTCTCCCCAATCATCAGGCCAGAACATCCCAGCACCAGTCTCAAGCCCCCCATGCGTCTGGAGGAGAGAGACTATTACAGTGACTGCTACCTGGCTCTGGAGCACGGCAGACAGTTCATGGACAACATGTCTGGAGGAAAAGTCGATGAGACGCTGGTCAAGAGCTCCTCTTTACACCACTGGGCCAAACGCAACGGTGAGACGTCCTCTTGTGATGTTCATTTAATTATTTTACTTTTATTTATTTTTTTATTCTTTGCACAGTATTTATTAGTGGATCAAAACCAAAGAGCCACGGCCCACTAGTTGTCCACAAGACTCTTTATGAGCATAATATGACAAACACTTTTCCAGTTATTCCTCATTAGCAGGGGAGGACTTACCCATTAGGCAACTGCCTTGGGCCCCCAAAGATAATGGGCCCCCAAAAAACTTTTCACACATTAAGCACGGACACACGAATGGTTACGGTGTTTATTAGTTGAACGTGCTTCCTGCTTGTAGCAAACTAAAATATTATGTATCTGAAGTTGACTGCAGCACGAGCACAAGGTGTCTCGATCTTTCCCGCAGCGCAGCTTTCTCGGCGTCAGTTCAGCCAAAAACGGTCGCTTACATTAGGTGCGTTTTTGTTTTAAAAAGCATAACTTTACTTGCGTATCCCGGCGTTTTCCACCCTCAAAAACACTTTTGAAAACACTGCAAAGCCTGTTTTAGTTTGAAAACTCCGGGGAAGGTTTAACGGCAGTGTAAACGATGATTCTCTTTATTATAAACGCCGTCTTAAAACGAAAACGGAGCGCGGTAAAATTTATGTCTCATTTTAGATTTAATATTCGCTTATGCTGCTTTAGGGAGCGTCTGCAAATTTACATCTCAGTACTAAATGAAGTACACATTTCTACTAATTGCGCCTATTTTGACATACCATCACCGCTGTTGTCATTTATCTTATGTGTAGCCTGTTTGATTTTATCAGACGACGAATCGACCACTGTTCTGTCACTATTTCATATTCATCCCGTTTTATGATAACAGAATACAGCTGCATCCGAACACAGTATGGACACATTATATTTACTGACACAAACCTGTTTAGGTTACACATAGCCTAATAAGTAATATAATAATGTAAATAGCTGTAAATCAATTGCTATGTTGTCTACAACATGAAATAATAAAAGTGTCTGCTGAATGAATAAATGTTAATGAAAGAATTATAATATGTACATGAAAACTGTAGAAACACTGGACGTAACTATGGGGCACCAATGTGCAGCAGCAACTTTGACAACAAAAAAAAGGAACCTCAAAGTTGATTGAAGTTAATGTTTGGCCCCATTCCTATATTTGCCTGAGGCCCCAAATTCACTAAATCCGCCCCTGCTCATTAGCAGAATAAATATATCAATTTTAGAGTAAAAGCTTGAGTTAGGGTGCAGATTAAAATTGTTTTATTAAAAGCAGAAACATCTGTAAAAAAAACAACAACTTAAGCTTAATTTTTATATGTTGAAATATAATTAATAATATAATTTTGTACGAATATCCCAGCTGAGTGGATAAATGGTCAGAGCAGTGCTGTTTCAGTCTGCTTTTGGCATATAAACATTATATCAAATGTTTATCAAGCACTTGATATCATTTTTAGTTAAGTGAAAATTATATCGCAAGTTGTTGTAATAATTTATAACCTGCCCCAACACAGAAGAACACATCATGTTTATGTCAAGTTTTCATAGTGACTTTCAAACTCAAAGTGAGAGTTTAAACTTTTTAATGTTTTGAGATTGTGTATTCGATTCATAAAGACAATCTGAAAGATTATGTGGACATGTCACAGACCGGTTTGTTCGATATTTGTGACGTACATCTGAACGAAACAGTGATTTGATTCAGTTTTTGGGTGGATGAAGGCAGAACAGATTATGAGCGTGGCAGTCGATTGTAATAAAAGGGTGAAATGATTGGAGACGTCCAGCATGTGTCGCCAGAACCATCCAGTTAGAGATATGTAGATACTGTAAACCATAACTCAGCACAGTTGAGTAGCTCCAACCAGCTCCAAATCACACCTGCTTAGACGTTTCTAGTGATCCTAAAGACCTTGTTTAGCCGGATCAGATTATGTTCTGAGTTTGATTAGGGTTGGAGTATATGGATTTTGAGACCAATGTTGTAAACAGATATTGTGAATTTATTTCATGTAGTCCTGTAGCAAATTCTACAAGTAACCAACAAAACTGCTTCCTCGTACTAAACGAGTTTATGAGCAAATCTATTCACAGTCAAGTCCGCTGTTTGTAAAACACTCCTCTCTCTGTGTTCTTGCAGCTTTCGATATGAACATGCTGTTCTCCCAGGACGTGCTGAGGATGCTGCTGTCGCTGCAGCCTGTCCTGCAGGACACCATCCAGAAGAAGAGGTCTGTACGCTCTTGGGGAGTCCAGGGCCCTCTCACCTGGCAGCAGTTCCACAAGATGGCTGGCAGGGGATCGTACGGTAGGCATAACTCAACATACACCACCCATGCATCATTTATATATGATACAGGCGTATTTACACAACTCTTTTTCTCTCAGGCACTGACGAATCTCCAGAGCCCCTCCCCATCCCCACATTACTAGTGGGTAACGAGTATGATTTCGTGGTGCTGTCTCCTTTTGCTCTGCCGTACTGGGAGAAGCTTCTGCTGGACCCCTACAGCTCTCAGCGGGATATCGGATACATGGTGGTGTGTCCTGACAACGAAGCCCTGCTTAATGGTGCCAGAACTTTCTTCAGAGACTTGACAGCTGTATATGAGGTTAGAATGCGCTAAATTGTGAACTCTTAAAAAGTTTTTTTTCCCCCCTATTTATTTGGTGTTTTTTGTGTAATATTTACAATGTGCCACATTCACGCAGTATACGTGTGAAACCTTTATACTATATAGCAGATCTCAACTTCCTGATTTGTGTCATTGAAAAAATACAAAATATATACTCATGTGCAGTTTTTCATATGAAGTGGGATATCTTTGGCTATGTTCACACTGCAAGCTAATGTGATTTGAATCTGTTTTTTTTGTTTTGTTTCGTCATGATAGTGTAAACGTCAACAACACAAACCACGTGGAACCTGATCTTACTGTCATGCTGTAATTCATGCGACTTTTACATCACTGTAGATTAGGGCTGGGCGATTTAATCGCCTTGCTGTAGATCGACATTCCACTCTCCCATGAGACATTTCAAAAATATTACATAACCAATATATCAAGATAGTAGAGAAAAAGGTAATTAGTCAAGGTGTGATATGTGGAACGCATAAGTTACAGTGACAACTCTTTAAACAAACAAAACATGAGGGCGTGTGTCGCTATAAGTTTCAAATCTCTGCTGTTTTTTGTCACATCCTTGTTTTTATTTTTCGTATTGCCTGCACGTAACTTCGCTGGCTTCAGCAGCAGATCACACTATATATAAACTAGGGATGCAACGGTACAGTGAGCCCATGGTTCGGTTTGTATCACGGTTTTCTGGTACATCAATATTACTGTACAGTACAGTATGTGAGCTCTAACATAGCGGGAGGTCATTTGCCCTTTCTATTTTAAGGTATCAAGGTACAGAGACGATATTAAATGTAAAAAAGGTACAGATTAAGTCAGAACACCACATTTATTTTGAAAAAAGAACACTTATTTTTGCCCTCTTTCAAAACCGGACAATATAAAAAGTGCAGTATAAAGTGAAATATAAACATGAACATTATTCAAATAAACATTGACAGCAACAAGAAAATACTTGTGTTTTCTAAATACACCATCAGAACAAACAACAATAACAAAATGTATCACTAAGTGGTGGCGCTTACTCGCGTCGTCAAGTTCTGGAATAATTTTGCTGCTGAAATGTTGACCTGTGCAGCCTGAGCCGGAAACAGAATTGATTTGTCTTCTGGGTTTTCGAGTCGTTCGTTCATCACGTTGACAGCCCCATAAGCTTAACCGAGCCGTGCGCGACTGAACTGAACGAATCACTGCCACTTCAAAATGAACGAATCGTTCAAGAACGACCCATCATTAGTCTTGAGAATTTCTTCTGATAAAAAAAAATTGTGATTAAAGATAGAGATATGGGGAAAAAATTGTGATCACTTTTTTTGCCATATCGCCCAGCCCTAGTTGCATCCCTAATTTAAACGCATCATCACTTACTTTGTGTATCGCTTGGTTCTGTATGATGGTGCGCTGCACAAGTGTTGCCAATTCCATATTTTTCTTGTGGATTTAGGATACTTTTTCCTATTGTTGCCATGGGATGGTTTTCAGCTTCGTGGAAACGCAATATTTCCCCACTAGAACATGGTTTCATTGTCTCAGTTTTGGACTAGTTTAGAGTAAAAATTGGGTGGATTTTTTTGTGTAAACCTGGAAACCCTGTTTGTATTGTTCTTTTTGCGCACGCGGTTCAGTTCAGAAGCATGATCTGTTAAAACTGTAAAACAGACATTGGCCAGATTTAAAACAACAATGTGAACAGCTACACAAAATCAGATTTGAGAATAAAAATGCGGAATTGAGCACGAAGGCTTACAGTGTGAAGGTAGCCTATAATGTTTTACCACATTTGTACTGCAAACCCATGTAAAGCAATTGTATAAGCCTCAAAAACCTGATTATTTGTTGTAAAATTACATAACTACATCATCACCCAGCTCCTTTTTAAGTTTTATTCCAACTCTTTCTACATATATATAGACTGAATGTTACTATAAGACATAGCGGTTATATATTACGATTTTATGAACCTGAATTTAATTTAAATTGACTTGACATGATTTATTATTGTTCGACAGTCCTGTCGGCTCGGTCAGCACAGGCCCATCGCCAAGTCTCACGCTGATGGCATTGTGACGGTGAGCGACACCGGATCCAAAGCTCTCGTGGATCAGACTCTCACTGACTGGCTCCCAAAAACCATCAACAGCAGCAGCGAGGCGTTTAACAAGCTCAAATTCTACGCACAAGTGTGCTGTCACGACTTGGGTATGTGCACAAACAAGTTATGATGGTGTGCAGACAAAGTAAATGGAAGTGTCTAATACTATTTCTGATCTCTTCAGCATCCATTTTGGCAACCCAGTCTTTGGACAGCTTACTGCTGTCCCAGCGAAACCCAACCAGCTCACCGCAAACTTCCAGCTCTGGCAGCCCCGCAACAGCCGCTCCGAACACCACCCCAACCTCTAACAGCACCTCCAACACTAACACCACCACTAACACCACCACCACCACCACCACATCCGCCACCTCTTCCTCTTCCTCCTGCTCCCAGGGCATAGGCACCATGCCATCTTCCAAGCCCAACTCACTTCCTCCTTTTGGGGGCTTGCAGTCCAGCCAGCCGAGTGCTGGTCAGAGTGCAGGTACTCTGGGGGATGGCACGTCGGCCAGCAGCCAACCTCAGGTCCAGTCTGAGCCCGCAGAGAGGTACCTTTCACATCCAAACAATCTTATTACTGATTCTCTCAGATGTGATCTCTGATCCGTGGTTTATGTGTGTCACAGCACAATGGAGAGAGAGAAGGTGGGGGTGCCGACTGATGGAGACTCCCATGCTGTCACCTATCCTCCCGCTATAGTCATCTACATCGTAAACCCCTTCAGCTATGAGGAGACGGGACAAGGTGGCAATTCTAGCGTGTGGACAATGGGTCTACTTCGCTGTTATCTAGAGATGCTTCAGTCTCTTCCTCCTCACATCAGGAATGCTGTATACGTTCAAGTAAGAATCCATCCGATACATGCTTTCTGACTCATGACATGTTGCTTGGATCTAAACATGCTGTGTTTTCTTCTATCAGATTATACCTAGTCAGTACTTACTGCAGCCGGTCTGGAGTGAGGAGCGCCATATATACGCACAGCATCTGAAGTCTCTGGCTTTCTCAGTTTACACTCAGTGCAGACGGCGTCTGCCAACCTCCACTAACGTCAAAACGCTAACTGGCTTCGGCCCCGGCCTGGCCATTGACACTGCACTACAGAGCAAAGAGGTACTCCTAATAATTGGCAAAATATTAGACAAACAGTTATTGAATTAAATAGATTGCAGTGCAGAATGGTCAGAAATGTTACATTTCGGCATCTTTCTTTTAAAAATGTCATTAGGGGGTCAAAGGGAGTCCTAGAAGCTCTAATTCTTAAAAAAAAAATTGTAATTGTATTGGTCCAGTGATAAAAGCATCTATATTCATGAAAATATCAGTCTAAAGTTTGCAATAATAAGATTTTTGAATTCTCATCAAGGTTACCTTTATTTGATTATATTTGAATATTTTTGAATTTTCTTACACTTTACAATATTTGTTTTGTGTTTTTAACATTAAGAATATTTGAATATTTAAATATTCAATATTTAAATGAAATACTTAATACATTTTAGTATCTAATATATAATTTTAAATAGCTAATTCGGCACTCAGTTATTACTGGTGCTCAGTTATTAATCATCAATTTATTTTTTGTTTGTTTTTAGGATTCTCTGATAAATAACAAGCTCAATTAACAGCATTAATTTGGAATAGAAATCTTTTGTAACATTATTTATGTTATTAATCAATTTTGATTGAGAATTCTTGCTGAATTGAAATATATACATTTTTATTATTATTATTTAAAATCTTTCTTGCCTTTCTTAATTTAACAGTCGCTGCGTCCGAAATCGCATACTGCTTAAGCAGGTACTACATTTAAAACTGAACATACTACCCGACCGTTAAAACAGTACGTTCTATATAGTATGAATGGGGGTAGTATGAATGGAATTCGGACGTACTACA
>JAUMHQ010000075.1:4314436-4337511 GCA_032361165.1 Enteromius paludinosus | reverse complement strand
CTAAAATATATGAAAGTCTAATGTTTATCAGTACATTACAGAAAATAATGAACTTTATCACAATATGCTAATTTTTGTAAAGGACCTGTATATATAATATATATATATATATATTTTTTTTTAACGTTTTTGATGTAACTGTTTCTTTATAGATGTTTCTGTTAATTTGATGGAAACATTTATTTTATTGTATTGAATTTAACCTGTTTTGTTTGCTTTTGGTGTACTATAGGCACTGGCCTGAGGCTGGGAGGCTAGCTAGCTAGCTTGGAGTACTGGTGGTGGTGTAATCGTGTGATGTGGAGTGCAGAGCATTCACGTTTCTGTGTGTGTGGGTTACACAGATTCACAGATCGGGTTTTCATTTCATCTAGCCTGCCGTTGGAAAGCCTGTGCCTTTCATTAATTTTATTTTCTTGTTGTTTTTCTCTAAACTTATACTTTATTTTGTCCAGTACACAGAGCTCTTCATCTGGCGACATCTTGTAACATCTAGTGTTTGATTGTGACCTGACATTCAACATTGATTGCCATTTGAATATTTTAATTATTTGTCAAATAAATAGTGTTTTTGTACATGAACAACATGAGGGTGAGAAATTAGAATTTTGTCATTAATTATTAGGTGAACTAACCCTTTAAGGGTTACATTTTTTTTACATGACTTTTCTACTTTATTTACTTTATAGTTTCAGCAATGTCTACTTGACATAAGCTATACATTTATTTTAGCTTGCCTTTATAATATATTTAGCTTGCATCCTGATTATAAGTTGTGTTTACCTGTTTCAATTCTTGTTCTGTCTTATTTTAAATAATTTTAACCAATATTGCAGCCCACTTTCGGATTTGATTGACTGAATGGCGCTCCATACAGAGCTCTGATGCAGTCTAACAGCATTGGCACTTTTTGCTGTTTGCATCACTCTTTTTGTCTGGGTTTGCAAATTTCAGAGTAATAATAATCAGCTGTGTGTTAGAAGTATAGATTCTTTAGTTATCATTTGTGCAGGTTATAGCATTATGGCAGTTGTTGGCCTGATAATGTAATCATAAAGTAGTCTTTATAAGTGTGTCAGTGAACCATTTAAATAGGTAAAGGTCTCAAAATTCGATTGCTCATGTTTTTAAAACACTGTGCTTTAAGATGCTACAAAAAAGACTAAGTCGACAAAACAGAGCCGTAACCAACATGGTTATTGCATAAAGTTTCTCGTTATTAACTTCTTGCTCATTAAATTATTTGTCTTATGTTGTTAACAAAATATTATACTAAATATAAAAAACGATATATGTATTAGAAGTGTATTAAACACTAATTTCAGTCTGAAATATTCCCCACTGCACTACTAAATTGCCAGCGTTCCCAGTCTCTTCCCTTAAATAAGAGAATATAAAAAAACATCATGTACAGTATCCCAGGCAGCATCAAAAGTGGTTTCTCTCTGTTAAAATATAATGTTTTGTTAGCTACCTCCCTGTGGAGAGGGGGAAAAAACGCACATTCCAGTAAATGGGAACTATTACAGTCAGATTAACGATTTTTGTCAGAAGGGATGCTATATGATATCCATTTACGCATGACCTCTGCTCAGCTAATCATGAAAATGTATCTTCTATTCACTTGCGGTCCAGTACTCATGCATAAATTACTTTATCATGGATCGTGTTGTGCAGCTTATACTGTCACATCCTTCTGCAGAGCTCTAATACAGCATTTTCTATACAGCCGTCTGAATATCCTACTCACCCCTCAGCAGTTGGTGGGGGAAAAGCAGCCCATTAACCCCAGCTTGGTCTTAGAAGATTAGGCAGGTCAGAAAGAGTGGAATTAGCTTCCCCAAGAGAACATCTGATCACAAGCCTCATCCAATTACTGCCTTATGTCTCATCAAATGAGATCCATGGGTAAACAGATACACTTTGAGGGTGTAGACTGAGCCAAGGTGTCCTAATGAGAACAGACCGTCAAACGTGTGGATTGTCTTCACATATCCACTGCTTGGCTTCACTTTGGTGGTCCATATAAGACATAAAGTGTATGTACAATTTGTTCCAGAGGCTACCAAAAAGTTGCATTTTCATGGATTTTAGATTCATCAATACTACGGATTTGTGTAACAAGATCATTATTGTTACTGTTGATTTGTAAGGGGGCCCATCCTACAGATCATTGCACCACTAAGAGGGAGATTCAGTCTTTGTGATAAATGTTAATTTGTGGTCTAATGCGGTCTCATCTGGATTGAATTGTCAGTCAATACGTGGATGATGTTGCATTTAGGAAGGACCATCTGCTCACTCTGAGAGAATTTCATGGCGGTTCAGGATGATTCTCAGTTAGAGACAGCATTTGAAATATTGATTGATACTGCATGCTATTTTAACTTTTTTTTTCCCCAGTGTTTTTAATGACTTTTTTTTAGCTGGTGGCATAGTTAGCCAGTAGGTGGCAACAAGTCATTATGAGTCCATCACAGAATCGTTCATTCAACCGATTCGTTTGTTAATTCAGAAACAAGTGACATAAGACTAAAAGTCCTAAAAACAAAATAAGGACCCCATCTTTGGGAAAAAAATGTGAATTTTGATTATTTAACTACACATTACTCCTATGTGTGACCAAGGGCAGTTTGCGACGGGAAGTGGAAGGAGTTTTCTGGATGGAAGGTGTCGTGGACTCTCTGAAATCACACATTCCTGACATCCCCTCATGTACCTCTGCACATCCTTTTCCATCCCAGGCCACCAAAACAGATCTTGCAGGAGTGAGAGAGTTCTGTTGGCCCCAGGGTGCACAGTGAAGTATGTGAGGAGTGGATTAGTGAGGTTCTTTCATCTTGGTGTTCAAATCGGAGATGTTGAGGGCAGTCCGGCGGAGCTTCGGGAGCTGGCTTGTCCACTGGATGGGACTGACAAAGAGGGAGGGCCGGATGGGTTCAGGAGTTTCACTTTCCTCATCTTTAGTATGGAGTCTGGAGAGTGCATCAGCCTGCACATTCTTGGGACCAGGACGATAGGAAACAGTGAAGCCAAACATATTAAATAACAAGGCCCACCAGGCCTGTCGGGGGTTCAGTCTTTTCTTGTCACAAAGATATTGGAGGTTCTTGTAATCAGGAAGTACTAGAAAAGGGAGAATGAAACCTTCCAGCCAGTGTTGCCACTCCTCTAACGCCAGATTGATGGCCAACAGTTCCCGGTTACTGTTGTCATAGTTGACTTCAGCCAGACTGAGTCTTCTTGAAAAGAGGATTCCCCTGCTTCTGGAATAGGATGGCCCTGACGCCAGTGGTGGAGGCGTCTACTTCAACCTCAGACTGGAGTTGAGCATTAGGATGCATGAGGAGAGGAGCTGTGGTGAAGGCATGTTTAAAGGTCTGGAAAGCTCGAGAGGCTTCAAGGGTCCAGGACAGAGATTTGGGTTTGTGTTTCAGTAAAGAGGTGAGGGAACTGGCCAGGATGATATTGTTGTTAATGAAGCGTCTGTAGAAATTGGTGGATCCCAGGAACTTCAGGATCTCTTTAATGGTGGTTGGAGTAGGCCAGCTTGTAACTGCATCCACCTTTCCCTCATCCATTCGGACCCCTGTATGGTCGATGTTGTACCCAAGAAATTGGACAGAGGACTAGTGAAAGGAACATTTTTCCGGCTTTAGAAAGAGTTGGTGTTTTCGTAGACGGGTGAAGATCTCCGCAACATGCCTCTGATGTTCGTCATGTTTGGGGAATAGATCCGGATATCGTCAATGTAAATTACGAAATACTTGTGGAGGAAGTCTCTGAAGATCTTGTGCATGAAACTTTGAAATGCAGAGGGTGCGTTAACAAGGCCATATGGCATAACGAGATACTCGTAGTGGCCGGTAGGCAGTTTGAGGCAGTTTTCCATTCATCTCCCTCCCTAATTCTCACCAAATTGTTAGCACTGCTGGGTCCAGTTTAGTAAACACAGTCGCTCCACGTAACTTTTCAATGGCAGCAGGGACTAGTGGAAGGGGGTATTTAAATAGAACAATGGACTTATTAAGGGCCTGATAATCTCAGACCTCCATCTTTCTTGGCCACAAAGAAAAATCTTGAAGCAGGAGGGGAAGTGGAAGGGGCGGATGTTGGAGAGCCTCCTCAATATACATCTCCATGGCCTTACCTTCTGGGAGTGAGAGAGGATAAATCCTTCTGGTGGGCACTGGAGCACCAGGGAGCAGATCGATGGCGTAGTCCCATGGTCGATGTGGTGGCAACCAGGCAGCTCTCTTGGGGAAAAACACATCTCTAAAGGGGGTGTAAGCATTCAGGGATGTTAATGGATTGCTTCTCTAGGGGGCTTTCAATCGAAGTAGTGCAGAGTTTTAAGGGGGCTGGAAAACTAAGCAATGCACAGCAAGTTGAATGTACTTCTTCAATCTTATGGCGTCATCGTGGGTTGCCAGCATGAGACATAGATTGGGTTCTAGTCCTTGTCGAAACGTGGTCAGCAGAGACCGCTCAATCCATCCACTTGCGGCTGCCAATGTACAAAATTTTAGAAAATAATCTTGAATTGACATTGTACCTTGAGTGAGATGGTATAACTGTTCTCCCACAGACATTGCATTGTCCGTATGGCTGAAAACTTCAGTATGTGTGCTGTATAACTCACTGCGGGACCAGCTTGACTCCAGATGGTTTCAGCCCATTGTAAAGCTGCTCCTGACAAAAAAGGTATTATATATGCAATTTGGAGATGATGAGACAACCACATACAACTTAGGATCCAGGAACGCAGGAGAGACACAGGAGGAGCCTGGGAGAAACACAGATTCTGAGGAGTACAAGGAGGTAAGCAGAGGGGTAAGTATTAGCGCTAAGTATCACTAGGAATATCTTGCCAAGAGTTAGTCAACTTCGGTGAAAATGAGCTCGGACAATGACTGCAGTGAAGTGTGTGCTTTTATGCGGGTGTTGATGATGTAGGTGATTAGTGACAGGTGTTGATGATCAGTATTCTGGAGAGAGGGAGCGTTGTGATTGGCCAGGTGCAGAGCCTAGTGTGTCTGTGGGCTAAATCTTTTTTTTTTTGTCTTATTTTGTTAGTCTCTTATTAGTATGTATAGTAGTATTCAGTTGAAATTCATTTTAAATATTTTCCAATCCAGTCCCATTACGGAACCACAGTCCAATAATACGGGTGGTGGAGATGGGTGACCTTTCCTATAAAAAAAGAAAAAGGATCTCTAGAGTCGCAAAACGACCCACAGATGAATAGCGGTTTGCTGTAATCTGGCCAAATGTATTAGAAAAACTGTGTGTGGGGGGACGTGTTTGTCTTGTCCTGTCTCTCATTGGCTGAGATAATGTTTTATCAGGTAACTGTCAGCCGTGAAGCTTGAGCATTAATGTTATCTGAGACAGCAGTTTATTTCCTCATCCCTGTTATCCTCCCCCATTCGGCTTCACCTTGAGCTGACAGGCTCGCTGAGGAAACCTCTGTGATCTCTTTTGATGGTGGCTCCTTGGAGAGAGGTGAAATGAAAAAGCTGCTCGCTCGAAACGGCCCTGATAAGACCTAATCAGCCGTTGTGGCGACTTCCATTTAGCGCACGGTGTAACAAATCATCTGTCACTAAGCCGGTGTGCAGCTCATGTCAGTCTCCATATTCCTTCACTGAACACATCATTTCTCCGCCAGCGCTGGATTCATATCCCTCGTGAACCCTCCTGACAGGTTTGTTATCAGTCGGCCTGGCTGGCAAACCCCAGGGAGATGGAGCGTAGCTATTAAAGGACGGGAATCAGAGTGTGTAAATGTCAAGTAAGCTGTCATCAGTGGATTTCATTGCTTCCACGGAAGTCAGAAAACATCGGCTCATATTCAGGGTGTTAAACGCGGTGACAGTTCTCACCTGTCATGAATAATTTGCAGACGCCATTTTGTGGAGCCGATAAAATCGAGCAGACAGGATTTCTTTTGTGAAGGACACCATCCATGTCTGCACTGCGGCTGAAATGCTGCGGCGCAACAACAGATTTCAAGAACATACAGAGTTATATTAACGTGTCAACCGTGACCATCAGCCTTGGAAATTCTATACTCTGTCACCATTGTTTTTGTCTTCATCTCTCTCAGTGAGAAACCAGAGGTAATAAAGCCTTGCTTTCCACTACATTGAGCATAAGGAGCCCCTGCCACCTGCCATAAAACTGATGGATGACCCTGGCTGATTCCTGGCCCAACCTCTGCAGCAGCGCCTCGCCAAAATAGGCACAAATAAGGGTCAATTGTTTAATGAGAGGCAAACTCACCTCTGAGCAATTCCCCTTCTGACCAATTTGACCATGCTAGTCAACAACTAATTCCCAAGGGTCTTAAAAAAAAAAACACGTGCACTGAAAGCAGTAGGTATTTCATGTGACTTATTGGCAGTTTTGAGGAAAAAAAAAAATGGAGGAGGTTGTCTAATCTATTCTAATATACAAATATTTCCTCCTGGTTTCACAGACGAGGCTTAAGCCGAGCCGCTGATGACAATGAATGTCTATTTTAACCAATAGAAACTGATTTATTTTTGATTGTTTTGTCTCAAGATGTACACCAATATAATAGTTTTTTTTTTTAATTCTTTATCTGCTTAAAATTAGTTTGTTTTCTTTTTTCTTTTAAGTTTTACTAATTATGCATTTAAGTGTTTTATTTATTTATATTTAGCTTGTTTTCTATTCCAGTTTCAACTTCACCTTTTTTATTTCAGTTATAAAACTCTTACTACAGTTCTTCATTTAATATTTAGATTCAGTTTTTATCTCTGCTTTATTTCAAAAACAATATCAAAACTGGCTTAGCTTTGACGATAACAAAACTGGCCCAAACGTTATTGAATTATTAACATTCCACCATTTCAGTAAAATACCTGATGACACTCTATCTCTTTTTTTTTGCATTCTGTGCTGTCTCGCTTTGTAATGCGGTGTATCTGAACACAGTGATGGGACTGCCAGATGGTAAGCATCCCAAGGACGTTAGTGAAGCCAAGACTCATGTGGAGCCATCGCAGAATACAATTTGTTTCATTGTAACAGCATGCCAAGGCAGGCTCAGCGGTGGGCCCGTGTGCTCTATGCTCTCATAAGTATGCATGAACAGAATGAAGCGAAGCTCCATCATACATAAAGTCCTCGTATACTTATGTAGACAGATCTACTTAGTCGTTAAGGCACGATATCTGATTATGAATCTCAGATTAACAGAAAAAGAGAGGGGATCATAGGAAGTATCATTTCACACCATAACCCGGAAAGCTGAAGCATCTTCTTGCTTTCGGAGCTGGTAAGTGCAAGCGAAGCGTTAAGTGGTATTACACGCAGTGCAGCAAATTTGAACTTGGAACACAAGTAAACGAGCGCCAGAAATAATATCTCGTTTGCGCTCCACCGTTTGTAATGGAGAGCGGTGTCATAGCAGGGGAGCAGTTACCCACAACAACCCAATTGATTCTTTCCGTTCAGAAAAGCTGAGTGTGTTGGCAGTGTTTTCCTGATCTGTCTCTGCTCTCTCCATAATGTATGAGGTGCTGGAGGAGCCCTTCATTAGTCTCTGTTGGGCCGGCTGGAGATGGCTCCCGGGGCAGTGCTGGACAGAGCTGTAAATTGGATGGCCTGCCCCTGCTGAGCCAGCAGCCAAGACTGCGTGTGTGAATTAGGGAGTGTGTGCCAGAGAGCAGGCGGCGGTGTTTGAGCTCTGTAGGGAAGCTCATGGCTGTCAATTACTATGTGCCAATGGAGCCCCAGCGCTGGCACGGTGATGGACCAGTCCACCGCTGCCATCATTACCAGCTCCAGTGGACTCCCAGCCCTCTGCCATATGCGCCCACTCAGGGGTCTCCGTCTGTTCAGCGTGGCAGGGATCAGGGATGAGGAAGTAAATGGACCTTGAAATTGATATTGGGCGGTAGAACTCACAAGCTCCTTTATTCTCTTCCCAACATCCACAGGCGAAATTCGAAACTAATTTTTGTCATTTCTTGTATGGAAATAGCAGCCTGTTATTACAGTAAATGATGCATGATAATGGATACTATTCATCAGCCGCTTGTTTCTCCTCGGTTATAAATTATCAGGGGATTCGTTTTGCAAAGGCAACGAGAATGCAGAGAATGGCCACGCTGCTGTACCTTTAATTGTCGATTCTTTTACATTACATGGGACCTGCATTCAAACAAAAGGTCCAGTCCGGCAGGTTATTAAAGCGTATTATTCAGTGTTCACATATTATCAGTAGAAATGCAGTTTTAACATTTACATTACAATTTACATGTACGGTATCTGTTTAAACTAAATTAGTATTTTATATTGAGAAAATACTGCTTCACTGACACTAAATCCTAAATACGCATCATGCCGAATTCACCGCTTTTTTCTTTTTAAATATTAGGATTTTTCTTTCAATTGGATTGTTTGGCATTTAGCAAAAAGAAAACATAAGAGCATTCAAAAAAGCATAGCAAGAATGAAAAAAGTGATTCTAACTAAATATTTATATCTTTCACAGATGTGTAAAAGAAAACATAATGCATATCATGACAATGTGTATTTTTATATTCAGGATTTAAGGTTGTGTTTCCTGTAGCTTAGCTGGCAGAACACGGTGTTAGTATTGCCAAGGTCATGGGTTCAGTTTCCAGGGAATGCAAGCGCAAATAAAA
The DNA here is from genome assembly GCA_032361165.1 of Enteromius paludinosus. NCBI lineage: Eukaryota > Metazoa > Chordata > Actinopteri > Cypriniformes > Cyprinidae > Enteromius > Enteromius paludinosus. Next base: position 4,328,830 of record JAUMHQ010000075.1, on the reverse strand, counting down.
ATGTCTCCTGAGTGAGTAAGTTAGTTGCTTTAGATATAGGTGTCTGCCAAATCCATAATTGTAATAAATGTACACTATATTAAATATATATAACACTATTGGACACTGAAAAGAGTGTTGAAATGGTTTAAAGCACAATTGGCAAATCTGATGATATTTAGGCATGGAGAAGTCAGGGTCATATATTAATGAATATAAGAAATTATTTACAGATACAAACATGAAACATTGAAAAACTGCACATATTAATAAAAATATCAGAAAGAGTGTCAGTTGTTATTGCTAGTATATTGTTTTTCAATTAAAAGTCAATAAAAAAAATGATTTAAACAAAATTTATGTTTAGAATGTATAACAATTAATTAGATTCAAATAACAAATTAGAACTTTGTATTGACAACATACAAATAATGATATTTAACACTGAAAAACACCAACTAAATTACTCAGAATGGTAAAATATAAATTTTGAGAAATCTCGTAATTCTGAGAAAAAGTCAGAATTGTGAGAGAGGGAGAATTTTCTGCAAGGATGGTAAAAATAAACTCTCAGTAGCAAGAAAAAAAATCTGAATTGTTGGGAAAAAACCTACATTGTAAAAAGAACCGGGGAGAAAAAAATGCCAGAATTGTGAGATGTTACCTCGCAATTGCCTTTTATTTAATTCCACATAAGGAACCAGCTTTCATAACAAGCAGAACAATCTGAAGATTCCATGTCATGACTGTCTTTGTTGTGTAAATATACTAATTGCTCAAATGGGGGAAATTAAGGTGCACAACCTTTCCTGTATGTTTGCTTCTGCTTGACAGCGAGCGCAAGTGAACTTTAGCATCCTGTAGGACGATGATTTCTCAGGTGGGTTTTTATCTGAGCTACACTGGGGGGCATTGTCACAGATGACATATCACCATCTCCGCTCTAGCATTTTTTTGCTAGTAATTTAAATGTGCGGAGGGGACCGTAATTTGTTCTTCGTGGATAATATGACCCTTAGTGGAGCAAGATCATGGGTCGGCTGAAGTGATATTTTCTGGTAATGATGGCCATACATCATTCCTGACGGCGTGGGTTTAGAGGCTAGCACATCACTGCCACGTCCTCTGGGACTCGCTGCCATAAACAAGTAAGACATGAGCGCCCTGTGGAGGGCCGTGCAATTTTTACGAGCTTATCCTGAGCCCTTGGTGGCTGGGGGCTGAGCCTCTCACTGTCGTGGTGATTAATACCTCTGAAGTCCTATCATCTTTCTTCATGGTCTTCCACTACTGGGGCACTACATTAGGGCTAGATGTCCTCAAGGTGATCTGCTGCAATCACTCTCACCATGTAACGGTTGAGAGGAGTCTACGGTGCTTTGAAATATAGTGTGAGCGGAGCAATAGGTTTTTAACTTCGTTGTGAGGGGTCGTATTGCTGCAGAATGGTTGTAACTCTTGAAAATAGTGTTGCAGGTTCACAAGCTGTAAACCTAAAGGTTGACAAACATCAGTTACTGCTGGTGTTTAAAGGGATAGTTCACCCAAATATGAGCATTCTGTCATCGTTATGTCATCCCAACACTATATGACTTGTTTATTCTGGGGAAAACAAAAACAGATATTTTGAAGAATGTTTCAGCCGCCCATGCAATTAAAGGGGGATCAATGGGGTCCAAGTCACAACTTGCTTATTGTTCATCTAAAAACGTTTAGTGGACCAGTAAAACCTCTCAGGCGGCTGGATAGTGCGCTTGCTTTATATTACTTTTTTATGTGAAATCCTATAATGATATATATTTGAGGGTCATGATTGCTTTAAAATGCAGAGACTTGTCTTTGTTTGGGTTTTTTTATGGGCTGTGATTTACCTCCGCTTTTGAATAGTCCTTTATAGAGTTGTTCTGTTGTATGACATGAAAGAACTAGGTCAGGCTTCACAAATGAGCTTGATAAATGCATGTTTATGGGATTGATTGTCTGGCCTAAATGATTTGTTATTTCCCTTTAGACATTAACAGACTTTGTAAATTAGGCGTCAGAGTAACAACCAGCATGTAATAAAAGCTGTTCACATTATTCTTCCAAGATCGCTAATAGAGAAGGTGCGTAAATCACCCCCTGCCATTTAATTTTGGAACCAAGGAGGAAAATGATTTGACACCACAAGAAACATCCCATCTGCTTCAGAGTTTTTCTACAATTGTCATGATTTGACAGAGCAAATAATCTAAAAATGCATAAAAAAAAGGATAAAGAATTATTATGTGATTAATGAGGATAATCTGTATTGGGTTGTGTTTTGACATCAAAATTTAATTATATATATATATATATATCAATAATAATAATAGTTAACAGGATAATTTCTTAGAGATATTGCTTATGCACTATATTAGCAATAGAGTTTTTTTTTTTAGATTTAGATTTTTCTTTGCTGCCCTCTCCCTTCAGGTTAATTTAATTATATAAGTAAATATTAAATAAAATCTCAAAATGAATATCCATACAGTGCATGCTTAAATAGACTTTTTAGTTTGGCTATTTACTTAGATAAATTAAGATGATATAAATGATCTATATGCCAATAATACGTTGTATACATTGCTATATAAAATAAGGACTGGTATCAAGGCCTGAAATTTTGCTCATGAAGCTCCTTAAATTACATGAGAATTTTGCAGTAATCTTTAAAAGCTTCACTCCTAAAGAAAGCATTGGCTTTTGAGTTCGCCTGCACATAAACAAAGCTGAAGGAATGCACTTTGCCCCGTTTGATAGCTCTTTACCCACTCTCCTCCTCCATCTGCACTCATGACTGCAGTGGGAGCTCGGCGATTATGATGGAAATCTCACAAGCCATTACCATGAAGAGGCTGGGCCCGATGCAGACAGCTTAATGGACTCATTTGTAATTGGTAGGGGGCAATGGCTAAGCTACCGTGGCCTTTGTGTGATTGAGTATAGAGGCACGCATGCAAATGTGACAAATGAATAGGAATTGAGCCTCTCAGGTTTTGTGCGGCTTTCTCCAGCTCTCCGTTCAGCCAGAGTGACCTTGAGAGGCAATGCAGTAGGTGTTAAGAATCGCATAAAGAGGTGTTAACACTGGAGGCATTGAACGGAAAGGAACAATTCATGAAGTCTAAAGTGGCATATTCATTAGCTGCCATATGAATCGCTTTTGGAAGGAAGCTGTTGTGCAAAGCCGCGAGGTACACATCGTTTATGAGCACTTCATAAGTGGCATCCGAATGCTCCATGGGCCTATTTACCGCCCTGCTAAACGAGTATAAAAGGGCACTTTCTGTGCTCCCAGCTCAATCAAATTTCAAGACTTTTCATTCAATGGAAAATAAGTCCTCACAGGTGAACGCCGCGGCTTTGTAAGGTCGGAGATGATTTTATACGACAGCTTTAAAGAGGTTTTGCCTTGGCTGTTTCCCTAAGCCATCAACGTGAGCTTCATTGTCTGAGGTGTTTTTTTGTGCGCCATTGGGAAGAGAGTCTGTTCGTCACAGATGTCCAGGGAAAATTACACAAGTGCCTCATTAATGAATGGCTCAACAGTCTCTGGAGGTGGCCTCAGAGGCAGCTCTTTAATGAGCTGGGAACTCAAACACTGCCAAAGTTTACCTCGACCCTGCCTCTTGCGCTCGGGTCAGTCGGAAGAGCAATTCAATTCAGGGCCACTGAAGCAGAGGGGAATGGCCTCACGCTGATTTCTCTCTCGCCGCTCCAAAGGCAGGAATAATGCACTTTTGTCACACGCATCCTGGGGAATTACAGCTCCTAATTTGATTAGGGGAGATTTGATTAACTGGAAAATGGGGATTTCACTAAAACTTTCACATGCTTAATTTATCCCTTGCCGGGCAGATGCAACATTGTGTCATCCCGATGAAAGGGCGAATGGGAACCCTTTTCAGTGGTTAGACACCCTTTGAAATCCAAGAATATTGCTATTTCGCCATGGCTCTCACAAGTCAAATGCCTTTGATTATCTCTCCCTGGAAATAGCAGCGGCTGTCATGCGAGTTTGCGTACGCCCGCTCGCGAAAGCCTACGTTGATCTGACAGCGCTACATTCTCGCAGCGTTTCTGTTTATGGACTGAAAAACTCCTGCGGTGTGGAGTCGCTCCATTCCATGAGCGAGCGGATCGCACATCTTCCAGTACATTAAGATTATGTATTTCATTTCAAGGCCAATTGGCCCTTAGTAATAGTCTCAGAAGGAGCTTGCCATTACAGACCAGTGGTTATGGAGGACAGAAGCTCTTCCAAAGGGCAAGTATGAAGGAATCCATCCCCATTAAAAATGATCTAGTTAAATCAGCTTTCTCTCAAAGGGCCATCGGGCCAAACCTGCTCTTTGAAATTAATAGCCAGACTGGAGCTGAAGGGCTAAGGCATCAATTTACTCCTCCTTCAGACAGAAAATCAGTGAAAACAATCAGGCCAAGTCGGCACTAATGACTTTGCCTTTGAGGCGAGTCTGCAAGAATCTTTCTGTGTTTAAAAAAAGACAGACGGAAAACTTGCGTGCGCTCATTCTTCATTCGATTTTTTTTTTAGGGTTTCGGGATGTGGCTAGCATTGGGACAGATGTACGTACGCTATCGTAAACTGATTCTTAGTCAGAATTACACAAAATGATTTAGAATGAACTTACTAGAATGAGCACAGAGTTAATAAAAGCCCTCGTTCCACATCTCATTTTCAGTAATCACATCTGTCTCCGATTTTCTTCCTTTGATGATGATAATGATGCAATTTAGGAGGGATTTGCCATTTTTTTTGTTAGTCATACACGCTCTGCGATGGTAATATATGATTATGTTTGAATGTTTTTAGAGTAAATGAGATTATGACAAAAGATAATGTAGCGATGGAAATCCACATCCTTAACTAAGTACAGTTTGGGAGAAATGAATGTTTGATGTTATTATTTGTTCATGCAAATTTAAGTTCACTACCTAGATTTGGATCAAATGGTGTGTCAAATGGTCTGATTTTAATAATTAGATGGAATGGTGAATGCATCTTGTATATCTTAATGGCTCTCTTTTGAAGTAGACATAAATAAGGCTGTATTAGATATCAAATCGCCATCAATCGTCAGGATAATAAAGAACAGCAATAACATCTGACTCCGCTAGAACTAATACAAAATATATTGGCTTTTATTTGGAGCTTATAAATTATGAAAAGAAAACCCCCTAATCTTCTTCTGTTTGATGATATCTGATGGCCTGCATACAATTTGGAGTCTCTGGTGTAGGTCTGAATTAATATTTCAACTTGAGCCCACACATCTGCCTCCCATTCCACAGATCGAGGGGAGAAGAAGGTGTTGCGTCTTCATCCGCCTATGGGCGTCCCGGTGCGTGCAGTCAGAAGAAAGGAAGCTGAAACTGTTTTTCTGGCAAGCTGAAGATCCACATCCCGCTGGGGAGTCGCAAATCACAGCTACGTCCCAGCAGGAGGACCAACTTCAGCTTGAACAAGGCCTTGTTTTGTTCGGGGCCTGTGAAATGCAATTAGAAACTCCCTCAGGGCCGACAGGGGCATGGCTGAATGAGACCTCCCCGCGATCCTGGCGGGCCACAGACTTTGAAGTCTCCCTCTATCTCCCCAAGAGAGCCCATCCCCGGTTCAGAGAGGACACCGCATTAGCAACGGAAGACATGAGGCTGAAGAGCGCAGGAGCTTTTATGAGCCTCCTCCCATGGGGGTGTTGACGCTTCTAATAAATGACGTGATATATCTGTTGTGATAATATCCCGTCTTGTGATTTATCATCTCGCCATGCCCTTTTCCCGCTGACATTCACAACCCTTCTGTCCGGCAAGGAGCTTTGCTATTGGCTGACCCCGGCCAAGAACTCCTCGACATGACATTCACATTTATGTGATGCGTTTATAATAAGCTGTGACAGGTACAAATGCAACCACCGCATTAAATCATATCATCCTTTTCTCACCCTACAAATGAAGCGGGGTGGCATACCAACACAGAAGCCTTAAATTGGAGCCGACATGTCACCCAATAAGAGCGAAGTCTCATTTCGGTGCGAGGTGGAAGCGTCTCATCAGCATTCTGAGCCCGTCGCCTGTCCCCTCTGGTTATTCTGGGCCTGTAATTAAGAGGATGGCCATAATCACTAGACTGTCTATACGTACGTGTTGAGCAGAGAGGAGGAGAGTGTTGTAATTGTTCAGCCGCCGGGGTGAGGAGGGAGGTGTGGAAGGCGGTGGGAGGGTCCGCTGAGGGAGGGATCACAGAAATGCACTGGTTCGCTACTGAGGCAGCATTCTTGAGCCGAGCTGGAAGCGGCCGGACACGCTCTTTGGAAAGGATCTCAAAACCTGCTTTGAGTGGATTTGCGCTTAATCTGTTGGTGGTGAAGGAGCTCTGAGCCTCACGTTTACTGTGTTTGGAGGATTTTACTGGATACTGGTTCGATTTCTGGAGAGGATTGGTTCAGGATGTTCAGTATCGAGCCCTGATATTCAAAGGGTAAAAAACAAACAATTTGTCAGAGCTCCTAGGTTTTGGAGGGACGTATGGTTTGTTTATACATGTAAGGAAGCAACTTTTGAACACTTTTGTGTTCCAATACTGGAGTGACTCTGAAAAGCATTGGATAGTTGAAAGAAATTGCCAGCATTTTGGATTACATTGAGAAGGATCTTCTTGCCTCATCGCTACATTGGGATTTTGGGTAAGTGCATCTCAAAATATAGAAAAACAAGGTTAAGGTATTGATATGGGTTGGCTGTTTTTGTGTTTAGTTTTTTTTGCTGTGCTACTGCAAAAGTGAGCCATGCCTAGGAAGAAATAGATAGCTTATGCCAATAATTAGTGGTTATGAAAAATGCAGCTTTCTTAAAAAAAAAAATACTTTTTTTTTGCTGCGCTTTCATTTTATTCCATGTGTTTGTTTCATGTTTTGAAGCATGGAACAATGATTATTTTTAGTGCATTTCCTTTGAAGGCATTAGGTCTTTAAAAGAGTGAAGCTGCTTGACAGGTTTTGCAGTGGTGAAACAGTGTCCTCTTGTGGTAGCATTTTTGTAATGGCTAATGCAGAATTTTTACCGAAACTTATTAATATTGCAGGTTGCTCTGACAAACAGATTTTCCCTCCTCCAAATGCAGGTACGTAGACCTCCCATTTCATAACATCGCCATTACTAAATACGCCTTCAGTGTTTATTCGTCTCCCTGTATGAGAATTCACGAGCAAGCATTATATCTAACACCTCTTGATAGGTTTGATAGATAGACTCAATTATCCAATGATAGTGTCACCACATCACTCAGTATTCCAATGAGAAAGAATTATTAAATCTCTAAAGGGCTATTAAGCTTGATATATATCCTCAGCTTTGGACATTAGGTGCAGATCAAGAATGTTTCCATTCTGTAATACGATGAATAAGGAAAACAAAATGTTTAAACGACACGTTATACTTGCATTGGGCAGATGGCATGATGGGAAATCCTCTGGATTGAGTACAAGGATGTAAAACACAATATCCTTACAGCCAATTAGCCTCTTGATAACTTAGGAGGTGGGTGCGTTCAGGCCAAGTACGTGCTGGTAATCTTCCACTTAACTGGATAAAGAGTCAGTCACTCCACAGCCAGCCAGCCCAGAAACACTTTAGCCCTGCTGATTTATTTAACAAGCCATTCTCAGTCATGCATTTATTTTTATTGGCACGCTTACACATTTAAGTCATGAAGCATTCATGAAAACCGCAATCGTTTCTCCCTATATCACTCACCACCATCAGTTTTTGTTTCTTAAGCGTGCTGAAATCAAATCAGAGGCACTTAAGAACTTAACCAGATTACTTTCATAGAGTCACCAGCAATAGTTAATGGAATTTACGTCCTTATGTTAGACTGGGGGCTTTGGAGGCTCCTGTCTTGGTACGTTTGTCGGCATGGGTCTGGGCTGAGACCGATGGGTCACGGCCTTAGGTTAGACTGCAACGGAGGTCCTCATAATGCAAGAACATTTTGTGTTTTAGCACTGCTTTTAAGAGAACTTTTATTTTGCCAAATCTGATTGGCCGTCTAAGACTACAGAAGGATGTGAACACACAGTGCAGCAATGTTTTGAGAAGCCTATTAAACCTTAAGCCATCTTAATGCAATTGAGTTAAAGGACGCTTGTCTCAATCATGGGGGGGATTAGACAGCTTTTTAGGGTCTGTTTTATTTCTCAGCGTTCTGCCAAATGCTTCTCAGAATTGAGTTTTTAATTAGACATTACCTCCTTGAATGACACACATCATACTGCTAATCCTTTAAAGGTGTGTATTTTTAGAGGCAACGCTACAGTTCTGAAGGCATTTATAGACAGACTGTTTGTCTGGATATAGGCGACTATTCAGTTAGGATCAGAAAAATATGAAAACGTTTATCATACGAATTGTTATGATAGTGAGATGTGAATTTTTAGTCTATGATACAATTTGTGGTAATGATATAATATTAAATAATCAGTGGAACTGCACAAAAAGAAGTAATAATAAAACATATAATTATAAATAATAATAAATAAATATTTAGCAGCTGATTAACTTTTAATCTTCAAGATGAATTTTTTTTAATAATTTCTTTTTTTAATTTCTCAAATATTAAAACCATTTGGTAATGATGCTTAAAAATAATTAAGTAGCAAATAAGTATTATTGACATTCTTTGACAAATGAATGCAATTTATGATCTTCAAATTGACATCTTTCTGTATGATGTGATCCCAATTCTTCTGAATTTGCTTTTCAGGAAAAATAAATAAATAATAATAATTATAGTTTCCACAAAAATATTTTGCAGCACAGCTGTTTTCAACATTATTAATAAGAAATATTATTCAGCATATTAGAATTAATCAGCATATTAGAATGGTTTCTCATATGGAAGACTAAGGAAATGAATGCAAAAATAAATTAATAATAATAATAATAAATTGTATATAAATAGCTGGCAATGCCAGCACAGGAATAAATGACATATTAAAAGAACAGTTATTTTTAACTGTAATAATATTTCACAAAATGTTCACAATATTTTCTCATATTAATGCAGCATTGTTGAGCAGAAGAGACTTCTTTTAAAAATATTACAGAATCTTACTGACCCCAAACGTCTGAGCAGTAGTGTAAATTAAAAAGCATAAACAATCATACTATTCAGATTTTTTCTTTAATATTATAATTTCCTTCACCGAACATACTGAATATCCCCTACATAGACTGCGTTTACCCTTCAGTAGTTATGGTTGTGTGTTGTTAATGCGAATACGAGCAGGCTGTAATCTGTTCAACCAAACACTCGGCTGTCAAAAGTTGACAGCTTCCCTCACCGCTCGCAATCGTAACGTGTTTCTGCCAGGAATAACTGAAGCGCTCTTCACAGAGCTGTCTTTGCATCATCCCACGGTTTTGGCCGATGTGCAGTGAGTGGCCTGCGATGCTTGTTAAGGCTATCCAGGGCCCCGAATGCATTTCACAGGTATGATCGCTTTCAAAGTAGAAGTGAAACTATTCAAGGCCATAGTATAATCTGTTCATCCCCTGCCCGGTGCAGACATAGGTATACATGTTAGTACAACGACGTCTGTGAGATAGGCAGTCAGAACAGAGTTGGCATTGTTTCGCGGGGGTAACCCGAGCCGGGATGGGCCCAAGCATCGGGGGATAGTGTATAGCCGAGATCAGCGCTGTTGAGAGATCAGCGAGACAGCTGAGTGTTTGGAGCTTTCAGCACAACTCAAATAAACACTTTGACTACCCAACTTTAGCGCTCCCAGCTCTCACACACGTTACAGCCGTGACTGACCGCTGCGATAAGACTCACAACGAGCCCTTTATCAGCAGTGAAGTGTCTCTTATGTAGTTGAGGATCCGAGTCTCTAACTGGCGCTCCGAGGGCTCGCTTTCTCAGAATCAGGGAGGTACAACACATCCCACAGGCATCAGGAGACCTACATCCCCATCACTAATCCCAGACTGAATGAAACCCGAGCGCCGAATAATGAAACAGGTCTATGCTGAACACCGTTCCTCTATTGTACTGACTGTGGGAGAACGCAGTCGTTTCGCTCACAGCAATTTATACATCCTTAGCCTGTGTCCTGAACTGGCCTCTCTCATCATCCTTTGAAAAGGGATTACGTTGTAATAACAGGAGATGACTGCCTCAAATACGGCTTGATTCTGTCATGTGCTGCAGACGGAATGAGGTTTGGGGGGAGGAATTGCACTTTTGCACAAGCTGTTTGGATTTGGAGCTTTAAAACTGAAGAGACATGCAGGAGGGGGTGGACATGTTTACTGCAAAGATAATGAGATTACTGTATACTGTATGATTCCAAGTTTTTGCAGAGTTTTCCAACTCGGTTACATTCCATCAAAGTATAGAGTAAACTTGGGTTTATTTTTTAATCAACGTAAAAGTCACACACGAGTCAGGAAAAGCTACTGAAAATTCAATTTAGCTGTCAAAGGAGTTAAATTGTAAAAATACATTTGTTAAAATATTTTACAATATTACTTGCGTGCAGACTTCAATTATGAAAGTAGGATTTTCAACACTATTTTTTGTTACAATATTTATATTTAACAAAAAAGACAAGAAATAAATAATATTTGGCAGTAGTTTACCATAATTTATAGTTTTTTAACACATTTTTGTTTTCTGTCCTTTTTATAGATAAAATAAATTATTATTTATAAATTATTAATATATGATTTTTTTTACCTCTAAAAATGACTAAATATATAATGGAAAAATACTGTAGTTTTATAGTACTGTGTATATATATATATATATATATATATATATATATATCTTTTTTTTATATATATATTTTTGATAACTGTTTTTGAGAAGTTGCTGAGATCTTAAGGCAAAAAACATTAAAAAAAGACAACACCTAAGCCTTTATGTGCACCAATGTTTTGGGGAAGACATAAAGACTGTGCTTTATAAGAATAAACAGCCAATGTGCTAGTTATATGCATGCAGCTAGTTAACAGAGTTGCTTCTTAAAATAAAGTGTAACCAAAAACTTTGTACAATCCCACTTTGATAGCTGAGACCTTGCACGTATTACTGATTTGATCCATAAAAATCACAGTAAGCATAAAAAGTCCTGTGCATACCACCCAGTTGGCTTTCTGCTTTGATGTATTAACTGGAAAGGAGAGCGAGAGAGAGAGAGAGAGAGAGAGAGAGAGCACTGCCATAAAGGAAGTGTTCGCTTAGTCTGTGTGATACCCAACACCACAGACTCAGATCCTGCAGACAGACTGGCAAGTTGAGAATACAGAGAGATACTGTTCCCCTGTGTCTCATTCAAGAGCTGTTGAACGCCGCAGCAGAGAAACTCTCTAAACCTGCCAGATTACAGCCTGCTCCGAAACATTTCCAGTGGACTTCTAACACGACTCAGGGCTGTGGAGAGAGGTAGGAGTTTTTTTTTTAGCCATTTTCAGTCGATGACTAATTCCGATTGTAGTTTGAGTGTTTGTTTTAACACATTTCAACTACACAAACCCACACAGAAGAACTCCGACCGCATGGTGGTCAAAGATTGTCGAGGTGTCAGAGAGGTGCAGCCGAACAGATGCACCTTAGCTGAGTGGGCCGCGAGTTAAAACCCACGTGGGAACCTGTCAGCACACAAGAACAACTGTTTCTCAGTTTGAGTCATTTGCCAACTGTGCCCTAGCAATAACGCAAGCGGCCCTCGATGCCACTGGATGATTTATGAGACGTCTCCCGCCATCTGCGAGCGTGAAACCGCAGAGGGACGGGCTACGGTAAACACGCTCATGATTCGGAGATTATGAGGAGTTTTTAGGAGGGCTTACCTGCGCTCCGCCTGAGCCGCGCTCGTCTACTTTTGTATGCGCACAAAGCTCCCTCCAACTGCTCCTTCACGAGATTAAGAGCTTTCCCCTGGCACCCTGTCAAGGACGAAATTTAAAGAACACGAGTGTTTAACCTCCAGCTAATCTTGTCTTTGTGAGAATGAAGGGATTAGACCATTCGTTTCTGCATGCCTGGAAGGGTTAGGCCAGTAATGGGCTTGATGAATGACAAAAATGGCTTGGGGAAGGGAGCTGCCAACTGACACAGGAAGACAAATTCGCTGGTGGCCTGACAGCTCCAAAAAGAGGCTTAGCTTAATTCCTGACCTGCATCAAAATAGAGCATTACCGTGCCATGACACTAATTGAAAACAAGCAGTTTAAGCGAAAGCAGTCTTATAAACGCGGTTTCGTGTCTTGGTTATGGCGGCGTCTGATGGAAGGGTACATCAGCACATGCTGTTCTTTGATTAAGCAGGATGCAAATTCGATTTAAATACCAGCGCCATTATGAGGGTCTGTTAAGGACTCGGTGTGCTCATTATTTAGCTTTACTCGATTAGTCGATGCCGCCATGTGGCCTACACCGCTCATTACGGACTAGTCTGTTCTCCCTTGAGCCTTGTGCGTTCATCTCATTACAGATCTGGAAGTTTATCAGGTATCGCGTTCAGTTCGTTTCTCCACGTTCCCAACGTTTGATTGACCCCTGCAGCCGTGTCATCCCATTCAATACAAACAGCTCATCACAAGGGATTTGGAGCTCAGCTCAGGCGAATAAGTTGCTCCTTGTGTTTCCCTCCTCCGTGGACCCCCGGTGTTCGCGAAAGGAGGTCTACCCCTCAGAGAAGCTAACAATCCATTATGGGGCTTTCAAAAGACCTTTCACTATAGATACAGCAGTACTGGAGAAAAGGCCCGAATTGACAGCTCTACACAAAAGAGATTTACTGCTTTGCTTTATGTGCATGAGTGCTGTTCAAAAGAAGGTAATTGCAGGTTGTATAGATGGGCCAATCCCTAAGGGATTTCACCCCTTCATCACATTTGCATTCACTATTAGCGCCCCCCCGGGCGGGACCAGTAAATGCCACGGTGAAAGCGACGTCATCAGTGGTATGGCTGTGCATGAAAAGGCCAATGCTGTAAAAATTCCTCATCTTCAACTGGTAACTTTGCTTTACTATATTTAGGGTCTATACTGGTCATGATATCGGGGGACCAGAATTTCACAGATTGAAGCACAGAGTGTAGAGACATGACAGGGAGGTTTTTTTGGGGGCGAGCTATATACGCTTCTTGCACTTATAAAGTGACTAAATCACTAGTAAGATGGATTCTCGAATTATCTGGCTTAGTATGCCATGTGTTGACTCTGTATTTTTATTGACCTGCAGGTCTTGCTGATGTTGCTGATGCCACAAATGCGAGAGCAGAAAACAACACGCAAAATGCCACAAGGAGGAGACAATTAGAACCCAAGAAAGACTGAAGGAACAAGCTGTTTGTAGTCCCCTTTGTGCATTTGGAGAGCATCAGCACAAGTAAAGAAGAGCATTGTAATCACCCCCCTCTCTAAACACCTCAACATGTTTGCCCCAACAACAGCCCTGCCTCCTCCTTCTCCCCTCCTAACAGGAAGTGCTCTGCCAGTGCCCAGCCCGCCAGTAACAGCTCCCTACACAGGTACAGCACCACCATACAGACTGAAAAAATAAATCACATGTCTGCTAGCTGTGCTCTGATTTACTCTGTCATGTGCCTTCTAGATCATGATCTACTACGGCAGGAGTTAAACTCACGCTTCCTGGCCTCCCAGACTGTTGATCGAGGAGGGGCTCTAGCTCCCCCGGCCTACCTGCGCACCGAGTTCCACCAGCACCAGCACACACACCAACACACACATCAGCACACCTTCACCCCATTGCCACAGTCCATCATGCCGAGCCCAGCAGCACCACTGTTGCGTACCCCTGCCAGACAAGTGAGGAGAAATACTCTTAAATTCCTGCTCATAATAATCAGTGCTTTCAGCTGAACTTCTACCAACCTCAGTGTACAAAGTCACCAAGTGAAGTCTCTTTTCTTGCAGTTTGACAAATACCCCGCTAAAGTGGACACCTTCCATAGACACAATGTAAGTTACATCTTGTTCACATCATGGCCAGTGTTTTGAGTTGCATGTTCTTTTAGTGACTCGTTTGGTTTGTGCCTTTTGAATAATAATAATAAAAAAAAATATATATATATATATATAAATTTAGATTAATTAATAACACAAAAATAATGCGTTACATTTTTTTCCGCATTTTAATGGCACTTATTTTTGCACCGCGGAATGTTTCTCACTGGATGAGTTTCGGCGGACCGATTATACTGGAGCACCAACTAGCGTTTCTAATGTCCTGAAAAGGGATGCACCGATCGCGATGGGCTGATCTGTTTTTGTCAGTAAAGCCGGTCCTGTAATCAGCGGTAAATGCCATCAGGTGCATGATTTCACATTGAGCCGTATATACT
>JAUMHQ010000075.1:4261065-4293871 GCA_032361165.1 Enteromius paludinosus | reverse complement strand
CAGGCCCGTCTGAAGTTTGCCAGGAACCATCTGGATGATCCAGAGGAGTTATGGGAGAAAGTCCTGTGGTCAGATGACACCAAAGTAGAACTTTTCTATTTCGCAGTGTTTGGAGGAAGAACAATGAGTATCATCCCAATAATACCATATGTACAGTGAAGCATCATACTCTGGGGGCGTTTTTCTGCACAGGGGACAGGACGACTGCACTGTATTAAGGATAGGATGAACGGGGCCATGTATTGTGACATATTGGGCAAAAACCTCCTTCCCTCCTTCCCAAAGATAGGTCGCGGCTGGGTCTTCCAACATGACAGTGACCCAAAGTACACAGTCAGAAAAACCAAGGAGTAGCTCCATAAGAAGCATATCAAGGTCCTGGAGTGGTCTAGCCATTCTCCAGACCTAAATCCAATGGAAATCTTTGGAGGGAGCTGATTCTCCGTGTTGCTCAGCATCAGCCCAGAAACCTGACAGATCTAGAGAAGATCTGTATGGAGGAGTGGGCCAAAATCCCTCCTTGCAGTGTGTGCAAACATACAATACGATTTCTGAATTTTTCCACAGTGGAAATGCACCTATGCTGAAAATTTTAGACCCCTCCATGATTTCTAAATAAGAGAACCTGGGTGATCAAATACTTATTGACTTATTGACCTCACTGTACAATATACATTGCACACATACACATATTGTGTAAACAAAAACACAATATTTCGTGTGATTGATTCTTTGACAGCACGAAATAGCTGCAGCAGTGCATACCTGCGACATTAGAAAGAAATGACACCATTATAAAAGACAGCATCAAAAGTGCTTTCATTTTATTTACACTTCGGACCAGTTTATACAAACACAAACATGTCTTTAATAGCCGATTTCTGAAGTCGAAGATGCTTGGTGAATCTTTTGATGGTCCTCACAAATGTAAAAATAGTACTATATTCCTCCAGAGGGGAAAGACACATGAAAATAAACAATTTGCATTGTATTATGCAAAACAATTACACAACCTATCACACTTCCAGCTTGAAGATTTTCGCAGTCGGAACTTAGAGAGTCCATACGTTTTACCTGTTAATCACTGTTACTTCCTTCTGGGTACGTTTTTAAATAACACTGAACCATTTCTTCCAGGTCTGTCTTTATATGATAATTGATGTTCAGCACGGCCAGATTCTTACATCTTTGGTTTACCGCCGTGTCCGAGAGGTAAGCCTGTAAACGTTTTTGTGCGGTTTCACCGTGACTCCCATCAAGCTTCAGCACCGGCAACGTGGCTAAAATTTTCAAAAAGGCATTAACATTAGGAAAGAACTTTACATCGGAGTGCTGAAGGGTTTCTTGAATGGTGCACGGCAAGCTTACTTCCTTCCCTCTGTGCTTCCATTTTATCCTCCAACAATGTAGTTCAGCAGGCAGTGTGTCCGGATGGGGCAGATCGCTCCTGTAAATGTCCGCATGGGTCTCCTCAGAGGTGTTGAACCTCATCTGTCCCATGACTGCGGGGACGAGAGACAAGCACTTGAGGGCCTTGAGATGGTTCTCGGAGAAGATCTCTTTGACCTCCTGCGTGATGTACTCCATGACCGGCAGTGTAAGATACTCCTTAAAGAACGACTCCGCCTGTATCTCCATGGTCTCCACCGCCTGCTGCTTCCGAAGAAACAACCTCGGGACTCTCACTGGGATCTCCATTGCAGCTGCCAAACTGACAGCCTCTTCGAACCAGAATTCGTGGTACACTTCGAGATTGTCCGATACCTCGTGTAGCGAATGCAGTACTGCCGTCAGGCTGTTGGCGGCGAAAAACACATCAATGGTTTCTCCTTGTAGGTTCTTCCCAAAAGCTCTCGTAAAAGACAACGCGTTCTTTAAAATAACCAACGTCACGATGAACTCAAAGTCGGCCAAGGCCTCGGAAATGGCGTAGGCGTCACTGGTGATTTGGTCATTCCACTTCAGATCCTCATTGTCGTGTATGCTGTCCATGCACAGCAGAAGCGGCTCCATCAAATCCACGGCCATCTCGAATACGTTATGAAGATCAGTCCAGCTGGATCGAGAGCCTTCTTTGAGAACGCTCTCTTTTTCTAGGTTTCCCTGACAGAGGATGGAGATGGCGTTATCGAGTTCGCTCTGCAGCAACGGAGAAGCTTTAAAAAACACGTTCGTCTTCTTCAGAATGCACATCACATCCTGCACTCCAGTCAACGGCATGCCATTAGCAAGGTGAACATTAAGCGCGCAGGTGGAAGTTGGTGTGATCACCGCCATGGGATATTTCTCCTTGAGCTGGGCAGCAATGACCTTCATCTTGGTGCCAAGTATCCCAGATCCCGCATGCGCTTGTCCTCTGCAGTGCTCCATACTCAAACCCCATCCTTTCGTAAGCTGCGACTCCAACCTCTCAGCAACAGCGACCTCCTCTCCTTCAAAAGAGAGGAACTCTATGAACTCCTCTCTAAGAGTGTTGGCTTGGTCTACAAAGCGCAGGAATACGGGTAGGTGCTCTCCTTCGGGGAACTCCACCAACTCCCCGGTGACGATGGAGAAGAAGCGGCATTCCCGCGCTTGCTGAAGGATCTCCTCGCGCACGCATCTCTCGCAGACCTCCAGAAGCTGCTTCTGCTGGACGGCCGAACAATATTCCTCATTGACAGGCGCCGTCTCGAATCGCCTCCGAAGAAATTCATCCCCCGCGTTGATACGGTTCTCAATCAGCGCTTGAAAGTTGCCTGTGGTTAAGAAGCGTTCCTCCTCATCTTCTCTTGTGTTGCAACTGAACGGAAAGTTTTGCCTTCCTATCAAAACCATGACTTCAAAGGAAGACCTGAGGAACTCTCTCAGTTCTTTTTGCTCGGGCGTCAGCTGAGGGATGTCGTCCGCATTCTCGCTGTCATCCTGAGCATCGCAGTCTTTTTTTGAGAGCAGTTGTTCAATTGAAGACTCCACTAAAGAAATAGAGGCACAACCGTTCAAAGCAATGATCTTTCAGAGCTACAATTTTGGTTAAGTAAGAATTCAGTTACCAGGGTGAGCAGGGTGATATAAAGAGCTGTCATAAGCGACAGCAAAAAATAAAAATCAACTGACCAATCAGAATCAAATATTCTGCAGAGATGTGTAATAGTCAACTATATCTTACTTACATCGTCTTTCTTTGATCTTCTGAACTTCTTCATCTGTCTGAGGAAAACAGGAACACAAAGTGTCACTTTATAAATTGTGCCCTGATTTATAGTGTCAAACTGTGTCATTAATCACTTACCCTCATCATGTTATAAACCCATAAGACCTTTGTTTATCTTCAGAACACAAAATCCAGGTGCTTTGTTGAATTAAGATGTTATATTTTGTATTCTTTGCGCACAAAACGTTTTCTCGTAGCTTCAATCATATTAATGAAGAACCTCTGATGTCACATGGACTACTTTACCAATGTCCTTACTATTTCTGGGCCTTGAACTAGTCAGTTATGTTGTTGCCTATGCAAGTTCAGAGAGCTCTCGGATTTCATCCTTTAATTTGTGTTCAGAAGGTAAACGAAGGTCTTATGGGTTTGGAACAACATGAGGGTGAGTAATTAATGGCAAAAACATTTTTGGGGTGAACTATCCCTTTACATTCATTACTGTAATATAATACTTGGCAGTTATTATGCAGCAAATGCAGGAAATTTAACGAGAGCAAAAAGTCTTCTACCAGAACTTTGATGCGTTTGCGATGTCTGCTGTGAGGATTGCCGAGGTGGCTGGTTAAATCAAAAATTGTGGGAATAGCAGTGTCTCTCAATACCGTCCTGTAAGGGCTCTGAAAAACACAGGAACAAAACCCATCCAGAATTAGCTATTTCGATCATATGATAAAGCATTAAGGTCCCTGTACTATAAGTAATGTTAAACGCTAAGTACAAATTATAGTGCATTACAGTTTTGCATATCATGGCTGGTTCAAAGTGTTTGGCACACAGTCTGTAGTGCTTGTTCAGCTGATCGGGAGTTTTCTCCTCCAGATCTGCCCGGCGACAATTCTCCACCCACAACCTACATCTGCGCAAATAAAGTTAGAAGAAACACACAATGACTCATATCTTGCGTACCATTTAATCACAGGTTCAGGGAAGAAAAGTGAGCAGCAAATAAAAAGCACACATTGGAATTAAATATTTTTGTACGATAAAATATTCAACAAAGCACTATTACTAATATAAAATAAAAGCACGTTAAATTCCTCTTGAGTACACTTAATACATACACCAACAAAGATCTCTTTTTCTTTATGTAATCTATATTTTTACAGAAAGATTCAGCTAAAGAGAAGAACAGGCATATGAACGGTCTACTTTATACACTGTAACAGACACTAAACTTGTGCTGACCCTTTTTTCTTTTAGCAAAAACATGAAATTCATTCAAACGTGTAACTATGAGAAGCCTTGTTGTATTATGTGTCAACTAACTGCACTTCAGCAGATCATCACTGAGTCGACCTTCCCCGTGAAGCATTACGTTCATATGAGTCGTCTTGTTTAATTAACACAAAACGATAGTGATAATGTTTTGAAGCTGTACAAAAAAAAAAAGAGTCATACCTCTCCGGATCCCTTGGAAACCTAAAGAAAGCTAAATCGGACTGGGTGCTTTTCCTGGTACAGTTGGGAGCGGCACAAAAATTTGGCATTGTGCATTTAATATTCGAAAGCTCTCATAAAAGCACTCTATTAGTTATGATATCCCTAGTACAATCATTGCAAAATGAACAAGGCGCGCAAGTATGAAACAGTAGTATTGATGGCGTGCCAACCCACAATGCAATTCGTTCCGATCCCACAATGCACCAGCCATACTGAAAGCAGTAGCGAATACTGAATCGTTTATCAGAGTCGGATCCTTTCAATGATTCGGTCGAACCGGTTCACAATACCTGATTCGTTCCAAACGGCTCTCGCGTGATCAGCTTGTATTGTGTTCTTTCATATTGTGTATTTTGGATTAAATATATGTGTGCAATAAAAATATTCGTAGGGTTTGCATTTAGATTTTTATTTACTTTGAGTTGAAATATAATAATAAAAATTAACTTAATTATTTATTCAACATATATCATCATAAATGTTTATTGTGTCCAGTTTTGTCTTTGTTTTGTTTAAAACACATAAGTTTTGTAGATAAAGTTTTATTTACTTATTTTTAACTGTTTATAATACAATGTGTTCAATGGGCTATCAGTTTAAAACTTTAGATGTGAATGTTTTTCACACATAAATAATGAATACACATGTTGATATTGCTTTATATTAATATCATAGGATAAAAAAAATGACAAAATAATAATTGTTTTAAGGCAGCTTTACAGCAGTAGACAGAGGCATACAGTCACAAAGAAATAACTTCAGTTATAATTCGTTTTAGGTCAGATGTTTAATTAGTGACCTCCGACACAGCTAAACCGTTTTCTTGTAAAGGGTTCACTGAATAGTCTATGCAGCTTTACAAGCTTCATACCAAATAAATATATGGACATGAAATATTGATTTGAGTGGCAGTTTCTTCTTTGCTCTCACTAAGGACGTGAATCCTGTAGATGGCAGCAGAGACCGGAAAATTTTCGCGTCCTAAAATAAAAAACTCCCCTCAATTCCTAACGTTCAGTGTCCTGCAGTCTCCACAAGTTTCTTTTGAAAATGAAAAATAAATAAAAAAGTTCTAAAATTATTGCTAGAATGTAAAAAGCTGTAGTTTTATTTAAAATGAGCTACCAAAAATGTTCTTTAAATATGCCAGGGTGCCAGGACCGCGCGATTGCATTACTAAATCATGACGTAAATAATCACTCGATCTGAACCGATTCTTTGAAACGAACTGTTCGAAAGAACCGGTTCCGTGTTCAAATCATTAATGTCTAAGAATAAAAACTATTTAAACAGCTACGTAACACGCGTATAGTCGTTAAAGTATACGATCATATTAGATGTTAAAAATCAAAGTTTACCCAATTTTAGAAATAAAGAATCACTGCAATGGAGCTGAAATATAGAAAATGAGTACTGTTCCTTCGCTTGTATTGTTTCGTATACATAGTAAACTGTGTGTATCTGTATATATTATTTTCATAATTCAGCACGGAAGTCTTACTTTGAACCATGTGACTTGTAATTATCCAAATTCCGTAAAGAAAAGTGTGGGCTCGTCCGGGATTTGAACCCGGGACCTCTCGCACCCGAAGCGAGAATCATACCCCTAGACCAACGAGCCGCGTGTCATAGAGTAGAAATACCGCGTCATCAAGCGCTCACACGACGATTTTCAAATTACTATCGAACTTTTCCTAGGCTTAAAGTGACCTTTTATTAATTTAAGTTTAATTCGACAACCTACAATTTAAAAAAAGCATCAAGACGTTCGTTAAGCTATTGTAAGAACTAACGTTAACGTCACTGGTTAATTACAGAGAATCTAAATAACGTTACACCGATGTAGTGAAGGGAAGGGAATGAAGAAAAAAGCCAAGAACGCGTCAATTAAGTTATTTTTTATATATCATACATAAGACTGTTTGAATATAATACAAAGGGCATTTTCATATACACAGCAAAGTCTTGACTAGTCTTACAATCTGTGGACACTTATCCTTTCCCCATGCTGTTCAATTATATAGTGCATGTTGCATGAAAAGGGTCAAGAAAATCTGAAAAGAAACCAAAACAACAACGAAAATAAATCGAAAAGGCAGAAGAATGTTGAATTAAAATCATCCATGATCTTGTGTATCAGTGACATTTACCTATAATGCATTTAAGAGAAAGGGGGAGAAACAGACCTAGCAAACCATGAGCATTAGAAAACGTGTGGACATACATGCGTCATACCCTGTGAAAAGATTCTTTCGGTACAAGTTATAAGCCCTACCTTTAATGTCGTCCCGGTGATGGCAAATGCCTCTGACTAAAAGTAATTTTGGTCCAATGACCAAGTAAGACAAGAAGGGTTTCAAATGAATCATAATAAAAGAAACAGGTAAGCAAACACATGGCAATGTAATTGACATACCAGCAGGAGCAATGTAGTGAGTTCTATACTTCCTTTATTTAAAAAAATATAAATATATACATAAATTCTATTTCAACTATTAAAAAGGGGCTGCATTTCATGAAAACTGCACTAAATCGGGTCTCATTTAGTCACAGCTGAAACAGGTGCGCTCTTTTAAAAGTTTCTGTCATTTTTAAATTTTGAATTTTTGGAATGTTTGTGTCAACGTCAGCAAACTGCACTCGAATGTTTTTATATATTCTAGATATATATATATATAAACAACATTATGAAATCAAGCTAACATTCAGGTAAACCTTCTGTATTTCCGATTACCACTAGCCGTTGTGAGATTTGTAGTTGTACCAAACATAAGTCTGGCTGAAGGTGAAAAGGAAAATCTGCAAATGTGAACACCACGCATTTCTGGCAGGATAGTGTCCCACTGTCTGTAAAGAACTGCTAGATCGAGAGCAGCAGCGAACAGGGTTCCTTCGAAGAATGGAGACCTAAAGTGAGAAGCTAGGTGGTGGGGAGGGGGGCTCACAACCTCGAGTGAGCAAAGCTATCCTTTACATGACTGAATAGTGACTATTAACACTTGTCCTCTTCAGACCAACATGCATGTGCCCAGTGTGTGTGGCAGCGAGTCACCTCTAGTTTCCCTTTGAATAGCACATCTGAGGCAAACACCCGACCAATCACTTGATAACAAATTCAACTCAGACTCAGAGGTCACAGTAGCTACAGTAGACTGCCTGAATAAATAAATTTAAGTAGCCACTTAGATTTAAAAAGGTAGAAATTAGCATGTTCATCAAATTAGGTATAAAAGGCAGCATCACTGACTGATAGACCAGGTAAATACAAAAACAAAACACTTTTCTCTCCTCAGAATAATTTGTGATCTCTCAGCTACTCCGTAGCCTGCAGAGTAACCGTCAGCGTCCCTTCCCTCCCTCTGACAGGAAAAACAAATGAAAACGGTAACAAATGGGGGAGGTTTATCCATATATTAAACCAATTTCAGTTTTTGTTAACATTAAAACAGTTTGAGATTGAGTATACAGACTAAAATGGACTTTGATGAACCTTGGGCTGAAGTGGTGAACTGCTACATTATTTCTTACAGACACCTAGTGCTATAAAACAAAAAAACAGCTGCTTTGGTATATCAAAAGAAAGAAAGACGGTAATAAAGAAGAAAAAAGTAATTTGTGTAAAATTCACAGCATAATTCAAGAGGAGAAAAAAGGCAGTCACATAAATCTCATTACATATCTTCTGTGTTCAACACAAAGAGGCAAATTTATGCAGATGCTTTTCAATGGGAACCACATGCTTGACGGGAAATAAAGAGGAAGGGAAAAAAAAAAAAAAAAAAAAAAAAAGGAAAGCAAGCCAATTAATGGGAATGAATACCTTCTGTGTGAAATCCCACTTCGGCAATTTTAGGAAGTCATGTTAGGGACGTTTTGAGCAAGACCCTGCAATTTGGAGTCCCTTAAATGAGAAATCTTTGCTAAATAAAGGCCTCTGAATAACCACTCTCATTCACCTCCCCTAACCAATTAAGGACTCTTTAAAATGTTAAAAATAGAGGACAGCCATCATCTCTATTTAATGATAAAGTCCAGCTCCTTTTCAGTCAAGGTCCAAAAGTCGTAAGGCCAAAGGGTTCTCGACAGCAGCCCCAGATCCACCTGGATCCATTCCCCCCTCGTCGCTCCTCAGCTGCTGTACGTAGTCGAAGCCGTCCGGTCTGGAGGACTCCAGGCCTGAAGAGTACTGCACCTGCCTCTCTAACCCCAGCTCCTCCTCTCCGCTCGGCCAGCGCTTGCCACCGGAGCTCCGCAGCTATGTGCCCCCTCTCGAAGAGTTACACGATACCGACAACACGAAATATCACTGCAAGTACTGCTTCCTTGACACGCTACAGGTTTAAACACACAGCTCTTTAGAGAAGTTTCACTTAAAGGGTAAAGAAAAGAACAACCAGCCAAATTATAATGTCCAATAATGTTTCACTTGTTTGAACCAAACAAATGTTTTGCATTGCTTTACATATAAAAAGCTGTACGACAGCTCACAGCTCTGAAATGTTCACTGGATTGAACGAAAAAAGGGACAAATGAAACCAATCTAGTTTCCGGTGTAACAGATGCTAAAGGAGTACTGTGTGCAAGTGAGTGAATCGGCAGATGGGTGTCACTGTGGTTATTTGCAGTATTGTTAACTTATCTAGAAAATCGACAACGTAAAAATGATGGAAATACATATATACTTTTTTAAATACTCTTCAATTTGTAGCGGTTCAGTGATATCTCCCCTCAGAAGTGAGCAGCTTTTATTCTCTATGCACCTTTTGAAAAAACAGGAGAAAATGAACACCATCGTAAAAAAGGGGGGGAGGGGGGGGGAACGGAACAAAAACGAAAAAACAAACAAAATTCACACAGAAAAACAAACCCATTTCAGCTAAAGTCACGAGCTGGCCATCGAGCTCTGCTGAACACAGACTCCAGTCATCGGAGAATCTTCCCTATCAATGCCTTGTCTCATGCCCAGGTGTCCCTCTGCTATAAAGTGACCAGTTCCTGTGTTTGTGGCAACAGGGTACGTGGGATGTCCAGCCATACCAGTCTCTTGGCGAGGATTTGAGAAGGCACCCAAACCCATTCCCATACTCATACTTCCGTTTTGGCTAAAGTCCAGGGTGTTGGCAGGAAGCTGGCGGAGCTGGTAAGCCTGGTTGCCTTGGTTTCCTGTGGAAGAGGAAGATGTGGAGGAAGAGGATGCCGAGGAAGACAGGGATGTCATGGACAGATGACCGTGCACCACCTCCATGGAATCCTGGGTGGAGGCGCTGTTGGTGGGGGAGTTGTAGAGTCGCGGCCGTGGTCGCGTTGCTATGACCTGTCCATGATGATGATGGTGGTGATGGGGGTGCAATGCCTTGGGATGCTGGGGAGGCACATGAAAAGTGGTTTCCTGGACTGGATGAGTCTCTACAGTGACAGGTTCTGGTCCTACGATTCCAGGCCATACTACTGGAGGATGATAAGGCTGTCTCGCCTGCCCAAACAAGAAAAAACATTGTTCAGTCAAGAAGGCCCAACTCTGACTTGACAAGATCAACCAGGTTAGCTCACCTGAGGGCAAAGGTTGTCACAGTCTATGGCTGGCATGGCTGTGACGAAATGCCCGCTGCTGTGCCGATGGTGGTGAGTTGGATCGGATCTTGCTCTGCCACTGGTGCTTGTTCCAGACGATCCTCCTGAAGCAGAGGAAATTAACTGCGTTAAGCTTTACCAAGAAACACACTCCTAACCAGTCAGTTACAATCAAAAGATTTTAGAGACGAAAACATGAAATCGTAGTAGAACCTGAGCTTGA
Organism: Enteromius paludinosus; assembly: GCA_032361165.1. Lineage (NCBI taxonomy): Eukaryota > Metazoa > Chordata > Actinopteri > Cypriniformes > Cyprinidae > Enteromius > Enteromius paludinosus. Next base: position 4,283,441 of record JAUMHQ010000075.1, on the reverse strand, counting down.
GGATGTACTAGAAGTGGTCCCTGATGACTGCGACTGCTCAAGTGCAGGACTTGTTGACACACTACTGCTTGTATTGGTTCCCTCATCCGTCGTCTTCTTGAAGAAACTGTGCTGGAGGGCATAGTAGGGCTGAATTCGCGTCTTGGGGTCGTAGTCCAGCATTCTGAGAATGAGGTCCTTGAACTTCAAGTAGTCAGCTACTGCGTGGCCGGATTCTCCTGCCCGACGACCGCCCGGTCCGCCACATTCCACTCCCAAGATGGCATGGAGCTTACGAGATGCCGGAGGTTTGTACTGCTCACAAAAAAAAAAAAAAGCAGAAAGACATTCTAGCAACAATAAAAAGCATTTCCACAAAAGCTTGCATAGAAACAAAAATCACAAGATTTCAAGACTTCAAAATATCAGTAACACGTACCCTTTTTCCATCTTTGGTCTTCTTAATACTCCATGACCCATCTGACAGCTTCTCAAAGAACTTCCTGGCTTTTGGTGCTAGGTCCATAATGTGATTGGGTGGGATCCCAAGTACTTCAACAATTTTGTTCATTTGGTCCACCTATTAATGTTTGATTAAAGAATGAGTTTAAGTAACACCTCCAAAATAGAGACCAATTCTCACCATTTAGTTGCTTATTAATTATATATTGGCTGTTTATTAGAACTTATTAGCACGTATTCTGCACGACCATATTCTACATTCATAATCTTACTAACCACAGATAAGCAGAACATTTGTAGTTTGAGGTAAATGTTTACGACATGAATGGTTTGTTAATAGTGTGAATTGGTCCTTAAAATAAGTGTGACCTTCTATTTGATCTTTTTTTTTTCTATATCATTCAGTTTAAGTTATGAGGAATCAAAAGGATTGTTTGTTTTGTGTACATAATACCTCCTCACACTAAACTATTTAGGGGATTCTTTCCCACATAATGTAGTTGCCGCTTATTAAACTTTGTATTCATGATGTTTAAGGACACGGGAACAGTTATAACAATAAGCATAATCATTAATACTATTAATACAAATTCATACAACTCATTACCTCATTGGCTCCACTAAATAGAGGCTCTCCTGTATGCATTTCCACCAGAATACATCCCAGAGACCACATATCTATGGCCAGGTCATATGGCATTCCCAGTAACACTTCAGGGGAGCGATAGAATCGACTCTGGATGTACTGATATATCTGATGGAGAAGGAGGAATATGTAATTCGTTATTTTAAGCGTTCTGCAACAATCTCCACACATTCAACAAATAAGTGGCTTCACAGTACCCTTTGTCCCAGTTGGCAGGAGCTCCCAAAGTCCACTATTTTGATGGCACTTCTCTTGGGGTTACATAGCAGGATGTTCTCTGGCTTTAGGTCACAGTGGATGATGCTGAGCTCAGGTGTAGCGAGAAACAGTAGCGCTGTACACAACTGCTGGGCAAACTTCCGTGTAAGATTCAAAGAGACACCTCTGAAGTTTGTATTCCGTAACAAGTCATATAGGTTGTATGACAACATTTCAAATACTAAGCAAAGATGATTCCGGAACATGAAGTGCCGTTTCAAGTGTACTGAGAAAAGAAACGCATTTAGATTTAAAATTGGAATGCACTGTATGCAAAGATTTTGAAATGACAAAGAACTGAACAGGCTGCTTACCTATATAGTATTTCATCTCTGTGTCATGTTTGTTCATGAGCTCGAGAAGCCGTACTTCAATTTGAGCTTGATTCAGAAAGGCCTTCTTGTTCTTGATAATCTTAATTGCTACCCACTCTTGTTCAGCTCGATCGTAAGCTTTTACAACCTATAAAGAGACAATACTTTTATTTCCTTATAATAGGGCTGCACGATTTGGGAAAAATGTCACATTGCGATTATTAAGGTCAAAATTGCGATTGCGATACGTTAAACAAGTGGAACGACTCAACTTGCTTGTTTTGAAGGAAAAAGCAAACACACTAGGGTTGGGCGACGTCGACCAATTTGGCATCTTACAATGTCTAATGAGAAACATTGCGATGGACGATGGCATCGTTGTCGTAGGCGGGCAAGTCCCGCCCCACGACTATCAAAAACAACAGTGTTTGTGCAAGTGGATGAGAGAAGATTGCGCGCAGGAATGATCCCGTGAGAGTGCTTGAGTTGCACGCGGATGACATATCATGCACACGCGAGGGTTTGAAATGAGCTCGCGGGCCCCGTTTCTTCACATGTACATCTGATTTCCACTCGCGGAAATGATTTACCATGCTCGCCAGCATCAGTTGTGTGCTCGCTCATTAATGCCACGGATTTGCCGCCATAAATTAAGCATGTTTTTCACGAGCTGGTTGCTGCTGCAGCGGGGCGGAGGATCGTCTATCGACCCAACCCTAATACAAACAGATACTAATAATGCTGAAATCTCTATTTCTCAACTGAAATACCGGATACAGTGCAATCTAGCTACAACTATAAATTAACAATGTTTTCAAATTGAAACTAAATTGTACAAAATTAAATAACAGTAACATCTTTACATTACTGAACCCAAAACCTCAAATGTCTATTAAATGAATAAAACTAGAGTCATTTGTTAGCTTTAAGATGAGTTTTTCAATTCAATTATTCAATCCAAACACATATTTTTTTTGTTGGAATTCTTTCCAAAATTTGTCTTTGGATCTCAAAGCGTAACCTATTCAAGCCTTCTGTTGCCTGGCAAAATTTAATATTTCTTATACAAAATGTGAGAAGGGTCAGACACTTAACTCAACTTAAATTGTTATGAGACTGTCTATATTATAGTTTACACAAAGTATGCTGGAAATTACATAAATCCAAGCACACAGTGTTCGGAGAAGAACGCTGGAAAATACGACAGAAAGATGCTTGTCTATCGCTGCTCCTGCTCTGCATACGCGCTGCTTATGCGTGCAGTGTAAAACCGGCGTGTTTAACTGGTTTAATTCGCGCGAATTGTGCTGCAGGATGTCTAATTGCATCTTTACATTGACTCAACATATAAATCACTCGCTTAACGCTTCATTCCCGTCTGGTGTGAACGCAAGAATAAATGTCTTGTTACGTCCACGAATGTACTTGTTTAATTAATATAAATCGCAACATTTTCTGTAATGTAATTGCATAGGCTGACACCCGGATTACGATAGGATTAATCGTGCAGCACTACCTTATAAGAGATATATATATATATATATATAAAAAAGGCAATTATACAGTGCATCATTTTTCCAGCTATGGACTTCGCTTTTAAAGTCCAAAACAATAATTTAGCCTCTCTTTTATCAGGACAAAGCTAATAATATCCTTGACTTTTTTTTTTCCCTTTTAAAAATAAATCCTAAACAATTAAGAAAACATTATACCTGACCAAATGACCCTTTTCCAATTAAAGAGTCAATTTCATAGCGGTCCATCCATTTTTCCCCGTTCTTGACAATGTAGTCGTAGTTCTCATCATCGTAGCCATCATTGAAGACTTTCCTTTCTTTCTTGTGGCTGGAGTCCTCACCTTGACCCTGTTGATGCCGTCGTTTCTTTTTTGCATAATACACCTATACAAAGGAGAGCAAGTACGTTTCACAGCATTAGTCTCACTTCAAAAATCCTCGAGCATTGCTGCGTTAATAACTTAGAGTGGCAACACCCTAAATACTTTTCAGAATTATGATCATTTATGATCTAGTATCATAATTTTGTTCTATACTCCTATTTTTTTGCTTCGCTTTATGCTGTCCTAGGGCAAGTTATGTAGATATGAGAAACGCAAAAAAGGAAGAAATTTTACCTCATTGATGTGTTTGTAGGTTTTGATCAGGTCTATGGAGAGCTTCCTCAAAGGAGCTAAAGTGGGATCACGAAAGCACTGGGGCATGTGCCTCTGTAATCAAAGAAGGGGAAACATGGATTTAGAAAAAGAAATGTAGACAAAATTGTCTAAGTGAAAAGTAAGAAAAATTCAATTATTTAGTGTACTGCATTCATGTTTATTCACAATGCAAATTAAATAAATACTTTTTTTTTGTTTTTAAACTAAGTGCACAGACAGGAGCAGAGCATTCAGTACCTGGCTGGCAGTGAGTGCTTGTGTCTGATCACTGTATGGCAGTACAGTGACAGACTGGTCTGTACTCTGCTGGTGACAGTCACTGTACTGCTGGTGCGAATGAGGCATGGGAGCAGCCATCTGAAGACCAGCAGCATGGAAAGAAAGAGAGGGTGCAAGCCGGACAGACGAGGGTTTGCATGCTGAGGTCTCTCCCCCTAGAGGAAATTTAAGCTAAATTAGTGCGTGTTAGAACAAAAATCTCCTCTCTCCGTGTGATCCTTTGAACCGCAAACCTCTTTCAGGTTATTATGACTATCCATTTCTTTGTTTTAGGAGAGCAAAACCATCTCTTAGATTTTTTTGGGACCGAAAATAAAGCATAGGCTTGCGGCGCTAGAACACAAAAGGGACAGAAAGCGAACAATACACAAATGTACAAAAAAAGAAAATCGATGAATGTATGAATCTTTTTCATCAGAATCCAGCAAAACACATCCTTGTCAGAGGAACGGCAGAAAAATAAAGGCACTAACAATTGAAGCTTAGCAATTTCAAAATGACAATCTAACTGTAAAAAAAAATTAAAATAACAATAATTCTCATCTCAATTGTTTTTTGATAAAAAGAGAAATGACTACAGTGCAAATGTCATGTCAAGCACAAAAATGTTGGGTCAGAAATCGGTCCTTTTTTAGCTGTAAATTGTGAAAATTATAAGGAGCTTGCTCATACATCAGCATCTCTTGCCAGGCAACACAATGCACCACAGCCACACAGAATCCCACCACTATTCAGAATCCCAGCAACAGCACCTAATTAGCATAGCCTATCACCAAGAAGATACAGTGTGATTTGGCAAGCCCATCAATGTTCAAGCCAATCACAGAAGAGTATGCAAATAGCCTACTTTTGTTGCCAGGGCAGAGCTGCTCCCATTTTCCAATAAGAAAACAAGAAATAAACAAGAAATAAAATTGAACTTTGGCACACTTAGATGAAGCATCCACCACATTGGAGCCTGACAGCAAAATAGCAGCTCAGACCCCACTCATGGTGTAGGAGCGGAGAATGATTCAGCTGACCTAACTAAGGCAGGGCAAAGAATTCATGTGATCCACAAAATATCAGAGGATGGAAACACTTCTACAGCCTCAAACACAACCATTTCAAATGATTTCCAGGACAAAAGCCTATGAAGTGTTTACAGCACATTTCTACATTCATTTACCAATATTTGAAATGAATGAGATGCATACATAGTGTACAGTAAAATATCATTTGAGATGCTTGTATACTGGATAAGGCATATTTCTGAATAAGGGCTTGATGATTCATGTTGTCAAGAGAGAAACTGATGTGTGTCACAGACTTTTTGTGATTTAAGAAGCCCGTATAACTTAAATAACCCCACGAATGTAGAAACATTAGAAAGTTGGTAACATACAAATATGTGAACAAGGCTTTGCACATATAAAAACATTAAATATAACCCTCAGAGGTGCAATTCAATATTCGATATGATTAACATCATATTTCTAAACCTGATTAAACTTGAAATGACGTTTTTTGTTTGCTTGTTTGGTTTTACTGATTTGTGAACATTTTTGTGAATATCTGCATCCAAGCGATAAAAATAAAGTAAATAACAATAATAATAAAACAATTACAATACAACTCCAGCTAAAAGTGATGTGCGTTTTGAAATGACCGAATAATAATAAATTATCTTTGGGAGCTTTTGACATTTAATTGATCTTTTTCCAATTCATTTTATTCCATTGCATATCTGCTTCCTGTCAGACCAGGTAAATATTACACATACAACAAAATCCCTTGACTACTGTACAGTAAGGGACTGTGATCATTAAATGACCTCCTCATAACGGTGCCCAACATGTTGAACGCACAAGCAACAACAACAATTATGGCTTTCCAGCTCTTTAACACAACTGTGGGTCAGCTCCCTGTAACTTATGACTTTTGAGATGCTATATGTATTTTGAAATACATAGCATTTTAAAAACAAGTTAAAATGTGGTACATGTGCCAGAAATTATTCCACTTATGTGGTGTGGAGCAAACAGACAAACTTCACCCAAGTTCAAACTAAGCCACAAAGAAAAAGCTTGTCGGTTTTTTTGCTACCCACTCGATATCCCACTTCAAACAAACCGTCAAAGTGACTAAATGCAGCCATGATAAACAGTGTGCCACTTGAACTATCACTTTACACAGTGACGACGAGTATCAATATAACAACACGGGCATTAAAGCACAACAGTTTCTGCTTCAAAACAGCTGACCAGGACGTACGATTTCCTGTATCATTTAAATTTCATCTTAATTAGCTGTAAAATGTTTGATTCACTTTCAATAAGTGTTAACCAACTTATCGTCCCACATTTCACTTTCCTTAGAGTCCTATATGACTGGAAGGGCTGCAAATAAACTTTGATAAACATCCCAAGAAAAATTTAAGAGTTGTAAGAAATTCCAACTCATCTCGAAACGGAGAATGTAAAGCATGCTTTTATACGTTATTTTCTGATCGCTTTCTTATAACTTGGGTAACACTGAATTCCTACTTCCGTAAGTAAGCCTAAGTTCACAACAGCTGCAGAACTTTGCCTAATTTAACCGAACATATTATTAAAATAATAAATCAAATTATCTCACTAGGTTACAGAAAGGTATAATCAATCTAAATGTCTGGACTGACTTCTGAACGGCTAATATAAAAACAAGCACTGAAATAACACAACAGCAGATCAGCTGGATTTCAGCACCACTGAAACTCCAAAACAATGACAATGAGATGGAGAGAAAAAAGTGTACAGTATAGATCCTGGTCCTTTTGTGCATGTAGGCCCATTCCTGCATATTGGGCTAAATGCATGCAACTTATTTCTCAAGTGTAACTGAAATACGATTTGTGCAAAACATATAAACCGCATCACAGGAAACACCATAAAGCCCCTGTTAAACTAGGACCACTGGCAATCATACTTTTTAGGCTACTGTGCGAGGAGGTGACGGACAAAAAAAAAAAAAGATGGCATCTGACAGATCTACCTACAAACTTTCAGAATAAAGTTTACCTGCGGGGAAACAGGAGCAACAAACCATGGCCCCATTTAAGATACATTTCTCGGTGTATAACGCATCTGTACTTTTATTATGCATGTAACATCACCTAAGCTGAACCTTCAGGTGACACTGAGGGGGGGGGATCTTACAACCTGTCCTGCATTTACCTGGTCAGAGACCGTTATTCGTCAAATAAAAAAAAAAGAAATACAAAATAAAAAAGAGGAAAGCGATTCTTTACACATACTAACAAGCGTGCCATCCATTCCTTCACATTAACTATTAATAACTTGATAAAACCCCTGAGCAAAGTAACCAGAGTTAAACTGACTGATAGTGACAGGTAAAGCGGACCTTACCTCTCTCTAGCTGGCTTAGCCATTCATCGGGCTCGATCGGACTGGTTTAACGTCTCCATCGTCACGCTTAAGTCTAAACCCGTAACGTTACTACATGACTGAGCAATGTTTGCTGGATAACTATGGTTAGGCATCACATCGCTGGCTAATGTCAGCCCCCCTCCCCCGACAGGAAACCAGCCTGATGGCTAACTGACAACACGCTAGTCATGGGGCTTCATCATCATCATCATCATCATCACCTCCACCAGCAGCGTTACCAGCCAAACACTCCCATCAGAGTGATGTGATGATACACTTCTGTAATCACCAGCTGGCAGACTTTCTGCGGGTATATATATATATATAACATCATAGGCTGAGCAAGCCCCACATATACACACACATTTGCTCCGGTAATCTGACCTAGCGAAACCAGACGGGGTTACCTGTTAAACGACTAACAGACTGTCTTTAAACACGCACAAATGCTCGCTACTGGTGCTTGGGGAGTGTAAAAGCAGATGCTGATGAGCTATCTGGTGCATGAACAAAGATCGCTAACTAACGGGAGGAAAGTTATTAATCGGCTAGCCATCTAGGCCAAATCAACCTAACGTTAGCCTGTAGCTTCTACCAAACCAGCGGCTTGTAAACAAATCCACAAAATTCAAATTCTTATACTCCTAAAAATCTCAAATACTCACCTTTGATGGTGTGATCTTCATTTAAAGTCCCAGATCCAGTAAAGTGAGGCGACTGATCCAGTTTCTCTACGCTGCTTCCGATGAGACACCCCTAATGTATTGAGCCAGACGGGGCTAAAAGCCTTCCTATTTCGATTGACAGGTGAAACAGCGTCTTTCCAGTGCGTTTTTGCCCATGTCAGATTGCATTTGTGCATGAATCATGGTCTGGGAGTGGTGAAGTGATGGCTAGCGGCTAGTTAGCGCGCTTTCTCAGTGACTTTAACGAACACGGCTAACCAGCTAGCGCTCGGAAACGCGCATCCAAGATTATTCGCTTCTCTAGAGGCGGAGACGCAAACGAATCGCCTTTAAAAGCAAAACGAGTCACAAAGAACCGACGACGTGCGGATATTATAGAAAGCGCTACGTGGAAAAGGTGGAACAAAAACCCTTAAGCTTTTCTGTCAGTTTTCACAAAATGGCGCGCGTTCCAAACCTGCGCAGCGGACCGGCCCGGCGGACCCGAGACACGGACTCCTAGCCCAGTAAATATATTCCGGACATTCCGATTCTTTGTCCCGGTGTCGTTTTCAGTCCGACGCGGCTGGCGAAGCCTTTCCAAAACTGTCACCGTTACGAGAGCGTGCCTGCATTATTCCGGCGGGAAGCGAAAACATTTGAAAGATTAAAAAGCAACTGACAAAATGGCGACAGCCTGGGCTGTTGCTATAGCAACTGTCAATCAAGCAGACGAATACCCGGATGTTCAAATGACGCTTCGAAGAGGGAAACGGTGAAGGTTTCTGCACGCCATGTGTCCATCAAGTAAATCTGTCAAAGAAACTTTACACGAACAGTTATTTGAGCGTTTTACAAAACGCGGAACTATTTTAAACAACACTGGCTAATTTTTGACAGCTTACGCGTAGCTTGTGGACAATCAACCTTATTATTGCAAAATGCTATGCTTACACAATAACAACGTATTTGTTTTCGGTAAAACATGCTGCATCACGTGCTAAGTAAAATGTGTAAGAAATGATATAGGGTTTAGGATAAGTCATGTTTTTAAAACACCAGAGGACGTTGCAAGTTTATCGTGGTATGTTGTGTTTGTCAGGTTTATCTGGTTTTGTGACTTTAAAAGTTCAGTAAAAGGTTATGTAGGATTACAATCTGACTTTGTTAGGTTAATGGGATTTCTTGTGGACCTATTTACCATTTTCTAGACTTATTATTTTTACTGCCATCTGAAAAAGTGCTAGATTGTGACATTAATTGAATAATAATGTTGATTTAGTTTTTATCAAACTTGTGTAATACAGTTGCAGTAAGTGAATCTTATGGCCGTTGCAGCACCATGGACAGCAACAGCTGCACCAAGGAATACACACAGTTGGGAGGAGACTTAATTGGTGGTAAGTATTTGAAAACATTGCTAAATTTATGCGAAAAAGAACTTTTTTAATTGATTGTGAACTAAATATCTCGCATTCAGCTGTTCTTTGCCAGCTTGCTTACTGTGAGCTATCAAATCATGTTTATGACAATGTCAAAGCGCCCTAACTTTTCAAATGAGGTTGGATTTGGATTATCTCCAATGCTTCTGGGATCATTATTATGGGATGTGTCTGTTCCTGATGGCATGAAGCAGTTTTTTTAAGGTTCCCAACAATTTCTATTATTTAATAAACCAAGTAGCTGTTTCTGGTTTTGTCTCCATTTTTATTTTATTTTTAAAGAGAAAACAAATTTTTGTAACAGAGAACTTAATATTTTAAAAATATATATATAAAAATAGGCCTATAATTCATACTTTCACTACTTGTAATTTTTCCTGAGACATCTACATTTGTAGATGAATGCAATTATAAATGCTTTGACATTAGAAACCTTTACAGAATTTAAGAAATATTTTCTATTGGCTAAATTTTACATTATTTAAATACAAAATTTAAATGTCATTTTTAGATTATTTTATAATTACATTTAAAATACATGTACCTTGACTGAGACCTGGTTTGCAACAGTCGCTTGCTGAGCAGTCGTAAACTAATGCAATTGTGAAATTACTGCACAAATATGGAAAAATTACAATAAAGACATTCGTTACAAATTTTTCCCCAAATAACTGCTGTTCTAAAATCTCTTTTCATCTTAAAATCCTGTAAAATAATTAAAATCATGTTTTTATTTTACTACAAAAATATAAAACGGCAAAAGCGGTGTTCAAAACGGATAACGGTAAATGTTTCTTGCGCACGGAATCATATTATAATACATTTCTGAAGGATCATGCAACACTCAAGACTGGATGAATGGCTTTTAAAAAAATTCAGCTTTGTAAAATAACTTAAGTTCTTTTAAGCTAAAATATTTCCCAATATTATTTTACATTATATGCATTTTTCATTAAATAGATGCAGCGTTGGGGAGTATAAGCAACTGTTCTAAAAGTGTAAAGCGGAGTAAACAAAAAAATCTAACTCTTTCCTAGAAATGTACACTTTATTTGAACTAAGAGTACAAAACAATGGTCAGTATGTACAATACTTGCATGGCCACATTCAACCTCTTTGGTTTTGACAGTGGATTAAATGCAGTGAAGTGTGGAAATGCAGCAACCGCTACGTATGAAACTGAAAGCTTGAATTTAAAAGTCTTGCAAGTAAATACCATCAATTGTACCATTCAACAGCAACGGAGGTATGTTTTCAGGAAAATTTACTAAAACTAGCTAATGTAATGTCAAAACACTGGCATTTAGCTAAACCTCAACGATATAAATAGAACATAAAAACAATAAAAAGAAGAAGTTAACCATATTTACAAGTAATGCTTAAACGGGAACACATACAATTCTGCGGCAAAAACTTTGAAACATCAACACACAGAACAGGCCATGATCTGAGAAAAGAGTGGCAGTATACAATATTGAGGGATGATTTTCAGTTTTCCTGAAAAAGCCAACCAATTTTAAAAATGGTAAACAATCCAAGCAAAGGGCATGGTTTTCATTAAACAAGCGTTAGTGGCTGCATTATCTTCTTACTTCAGAAATTACGAATGATCTCAAGACATTTTTTCTTCAAATTATAGGTCACAACCTTTTCAAATGCATACAAGGTCTAAATATTGGTAAATAATTGTCTTTTACATCCTAACAAGTATAATATCGGGATGTAATTTTGCTTACTGACTTGTTAAACCCTGAAAACTAGCCAAGTGCTCAGAATAGCATGCTTCACATCATGCCACAGATTAGGGACTACGTGTAATGCTGAAGGAAAAGTCCTATACAGATACTAAAGGCCTCAGTGTTTCTACCATGTGAAACTGCAAATACAAATTTGCATTGACTAATTAGCTAGGACATTAAAAATAAAAAAAATTGTAGGGCTTCAAACATGAAATCCAAACATATGATTGAACACTTTACAGACAAAGATTTCTGAACAGGCTTGATCTTCAATGCAAAAGATTCACATACTTTACAACATACATCATTAATTAAATCCCCAGCATAGGGGAGGCACAGACACATTACAGACGATGCTGGAGATGTAACTGACACAGCTACTCGGGTCCTCCATTACAGCTTCTGATTATTATTTTTTACTCCTCTTCATGTGGAAAAAGGGATTGTGTCCAAATGAATCCTAAGGAAAGACACATACACAATGCATATAATCAATAACTTGAATTGTCTATAAATGTTTATAGTGTAATATAAAGTAATATTTACATTATTATTATTAAGCTAGTTTGGGAAATCTTGACTCACCCTCGTTTGACATTACACTTCAGCTTTTTGGCTTTGATTCTCTTCCAGCTTCTTGCTCTCTTCTGCAGACCCATCTTCCTTTTCTCCAGTTTTCCAGGATCCTTGCCTACATCCAGATTAAGTGTTACATAATATTCCACTTTGAACAAGTCTGAATTACATAAGCATAGTGCAAATGTGCAAAGCGTGACGAATGGTAATGTCTTCACAGTTTAATGAGAAGTGGATATTATGTCAGTACCTGAATTTCTTCATGTACAGCCAGTAGGCCAGTCCTATCGCGAGAACAGCCAGCATCAGACCAACAACTACACCAACAACCAGTACCGTCTGGTCACTGTACTCATCTTTCTGATCTGCTTGAGAAACGGAGAGAAAACATTCAGAATAGGGCATGGAAAACTACTGACAACTGGATGAGAACTTAAACCATTCAATAACTAAAACAAAAGCTAATAAGTCCCTATTGCAATATTTGTCAGGATGCTGCGCATCTCAGCACCTTTGTTTTAGTGCACACCCAAAAAGCATTTTTTTTTTTATTTATGACTAAATGCACTGAGTTTTGGCATATGCTCTCTTCCTGTTTATTGCAAAGCTGTGTAAAAGCCAGACCTGATCGTAGATAACAACTCAGACTCTTACCTTGTTTGTCCATTGTCACGTCCTCAACAACTGTAATCAGATATAAAATCATATTAAGTTCCATTTGCTTTAAATTCCCATGGAATTAAAAGCCCATCGCTTACAGTACTCGAGAAATCGTATACAGCTCTGGAAAACAAATAAGAGACCACTGCAGAAAAATAAGTTTCTTTTGGGTCTTATCCTAAAAACTGTTAATCTCACCAATACACCACCAGTACAAAACAATGCACGTTTGTTTCATTTTTTGTGAACCGCTGTCTTTGAAATATTAAGGAAAGAAGCATCTTGATGCTCGCGGAATCCTTGTGCCAGTAAATCTAGGATTGAGCCCTTTTTTCTTGATTTAAAACCTTTCTTTTCACTGTTTTTGGCATGTTTAGTGTTTATTTTTACATTTCTAATGAAGTTTGAAAGACTCCTAGAATTTTGTGTCACACTGCAAGAGATTACAGCAGTGCTTTTTATACTTTTCCCGTTAAATACATATGGATTAAGGTGCTCACCAAATAAGTACCTCAATAAACAAAATGAAGTATGTTTGTGTAGAAATTTAACAGAAAACTGGCATGAAATGCTTAGAGAGCTTAGAATACTCCGATAGATACTGATTTAGGAGTAAATTGCAGGGGTCTCTTATTTTTTCCCAGAGCGGTATACACACACACACACACACACACACACGTTCTAAAAACAAAACTGAAACAAACTTTTGCATGTTCATTCTTTTTCTCAAATGATCCTACAATGAAACAGCAATGCATGTAAATACAGGAATCCAGAGGCTTACAATTGTAGTTGGTTTTATAATTAAAGGGATAGTTCACCCAAAAATGAAAATTAGATGTTTATTAGCTTACCCCCAGGGCATCCAAGATGTAGGTGACTTTGTTTCCTCAGCAGAACACAAACCAAGATTTTGTCTGGTAGTCATTTAATGGAAGTGGATGGGTATCAAACCTTTCAAAGTAAAAAAAACATTCACAGACAAATCCAAATTACACCCTGTGGCTCATTTTAAGACACGAAACGATCGGTTGTTGTGAGAAACTGAACAGTATTTATAATTTTTTACCTCTGATAGACAACCAGGTCCAAACCGTCTCAGGCTCGTGCTTGCACTTTGGCGTAGGATACGCAAACCCCGGAAGTGATCTGTAGTGAACAGCGTTTGCATATCCTACGCCAAAGCCCGAGATGGTTTGGACATGGGTGTCTATCAGAGGTAAATAAATGATATAAATACTGTTCAGTTTCTCACAACAACCGATCGTTTCGTGTCTTAAGACATCAATGTATCGTAACGAGCCGCGGGGTGTAATCTGGATTTGTCTGTGAATGTTTTTTTTAGTTTGAAAGTTTGGTGCCCATCCACTTCCATTAAATGACTACCAGACTGCCACGGTTAAAGTTAAAAATCTTTGCTTGTGTTCTGCTGAGGAAACAAAGTCACCTACATCTTGGATGCGCTGGGGGTAAGTAAACATCAAATTTTCATTTTTGGGTGAACTATCCCTTTAAGCACGTTTGTCCCAGGTTAGCCAAAAGATTTCAGTCATGTAAAGTGAAAGCATGTGTTAGAGAACAGACCAGCATCCCGACAAACAGAACAGGAGAAGAGAAGAAAAATGAGCTCAAATAAAGATATGAGAGTTTTTATGTGTTCTATTATCCACGCTTAGTTCATGTCAACCAAATAATTTAGCTAAAACTTAGAATTATTACTTCAATAAATGTTCATTTTTACATTTTAAGGCCACCACATAAAGGCTGCTGTATAACAATTTATAAAATAATGTTCATTTTAACATGACAAAAATCAGTTTTAATATTATTTGGCATTATTTATAAATATACAAGTCATTGTTGGTTCATTTTAGTTGATGCTTTAACTAAAAGGACCTTATTAAAAAGTGTTGCCATTATTATTTCTAATGCAACGTAAAGTTTAAAACTAATTTAGATTTAGTCGTTTCAGATGCCAAGCACATTCGCGATTGCAAATATTTTGTTCCGTTTTGTCTTAAAAGATTGTTCTTCTAAACAACAACAAAAAACCTGTGATGCATGAAGATTCCAAAGCCAGAAAAAAAGAGAAAAAAGAAAACAAAATTAGACTTACGTGCAGATACATTCATGCTCCTAATGTCACTGCCCAAGACATTAGAGATGGTGCAGGACACAGTGAGATTGCCATTTGGAGTGATAGTGAGGCTGTATGTGACACTGCCATGCTCATAAACACTCTCATCCTGCAAGTACAGCATGTAACATCTATTAAATGACGTCAGACTTAAACATTACCGCTGAATTCATGGCTATTGTAATGTGGCAAAACAATGATATACTGAGCACATGTTTTTTGTAAAGGCTCGTAAGCACCACTAGAGAGCACTATTGCTCTGTGAAGTACATTGTCTTTCACGGAGGCACGTGCTTAGACAAAGAGACACAGGCGATGAGGTAATGCACTTCTGACATCTGATGAGTCGCACTGACAGCTCAATTTGTACTAATACAAAACCGCGCGATACAGGAAGTATGTAAAAGCCTCATCATTTTTAATTGCTTCCTTTGTACACACCCACTCAGGGACACTAGTCCTCTTATTTGTTTGAATAGTGACTTCATCCTAGTGCTTAATGATATGGGTACTATAACTGCTTTGTTTAACAACGTACATGCGTGTTGCCACAGTGAGAACATCTTTATCAGCTCATGTGCTACTGAGGAGTTTAACGCTTTCGGGTACTTTTACTGTGGAAAGCAGCAATAAAGCTTGGAAAGTGAATTAAAAACAGCCCAGTTGCTCAAAAAAGCTATAACAAAAGCTTAATGGATTAATGGAAGGCTCAGTTTCAGGTTTTAGTCAAAAATAAAAAATAAAAAAAAAATAATAATAATTAAAATAATTTTTCAGAAGTAGGCTAAATTATATGTTCTCTTTTAACCCAGTATTACAATTCACAAGAGAACATAAATTATTCCACCCCAATCTTTAAAAAAAAAAAAAAAAAAAAAAGCCACTTTGTCTTGTCCCCCGGTGATATTCAATGTAGAACATGAACACCTGGCATATGGCCGGTTGTTTTTCTCATGAACATGAAAAGATGCAATTTATCGAGAAATAATTCCAGGCGTTTATTTTTGCCTAACAAAATGTATAGGCAAGAGTTCTCTGTGTCCTCAATTCTACTTTATATCCATTCAGTTTTAAAGTCCCCTTTTGGATTATTCTATGATGTGTATTTTGAGGGAGATTGGTCAATTTTTGCATTTGCTTTGATCAAAAGTGACAATGACAAAAATGAATACGTTTCCACCAAAGTATGAATCAGCACAACGGTTTTGCATGATAAGAAAAGTTTCTTAAGCACTAAATCACCAGACTATTGGGATTTCGGAAATATGACACTGGGGCAACGACTGCCTAAAATTCAGCTTGACATCCCAGAAATAAAATTACATCTTTACAAAACAGAAGACAGTTTCCACTGCATTTTTGATCAAATAAATGCAGCCTTGAGCATATACAACATTAAAAAAACCTTCATACTAAGAATGACGTGCAAGACCGTTCAGACTTACACTTGTCCCATTGACACTCCACTGTACAGTGGGTTTTGGAAAGCCTTCGGCAGCACATTTCAGGACCTTGGTCATGCCCTTACCACGCTCCTTGACCAGCTTCTTAATGACTGGAGAACCTGCAAAAATACTCATGCAATTAGCAATCAAAACCAAATCCCTTTCCTGCAGCATTTCTCTGATTTACAACGGCTTGGTCTTTTGGACTGTGCTCAACCATATAGAGTTAGACTTTAATAAAATCACAAATGAAGAGCGTTGCAAACTCACCTTCAACTACTAATTCAAATGTCTGTGTCTTCTTGAGGCCAGCCATGGAAACAACACACTCATATACGCCAGAGTCAGAGTACACCAACTTGTCAAACTTGGGCAGGCTACTCAGCTTGACATTACCCTAAAAGAGAGTTTCAGCAATTTAATAACTAGAAAAATTGATCCCACTTTATATTAGGTGGACTTAACAACTCTGTACTTACATTACAAATTAATGATTTGGTAGAATGCACTTTGTGTGTACATACATGTTTTTACATTGTAAAATACCTATATGTAGTTACTATATGCAATTGCATTAATTACACGGTTGACCCATCCCTAAAAACCTACCCACACCACCAAACCTGTATCCCACCTTGATAGCAGCGAAAGTGTTTTGCAATGCAATATGAACACAGTAAGCACATTGTACTTATTTTTTGATGCAAGTACATAGTAGTTAAGGCCACCTAATATAAAGTGTGACCGAAAAATGAGCATGGGACAAATAGTCATTTATTTTATAGGCATTCATTTATTTTCTACCTTCTTCCAAAAAGTTTGCGCGTCTCCTGAAGCTTTAACATCTACAGTCATCTCAAGGCTCTCGCCAAGTTTCTTAACGATTTGCCCGGTGCGGTTAAGAACCACATCAAGATCTTTGAGGAAAGTAAAAAAAAGGGAGATGTTAGTCAGTCAATCCAGAAAAAGGTCAAACATCAGACTGCATCTGAAGTGTATTTCCTTACATTCAACTGTGATGGGCACAGAAGCCACGATATCCTCTTTGTCCACGAGTGAGCATTTGTATTCTCCAGTGTTCTCCCGGGTGACGTTGCTCAAGGTGTACGAGTTGGAGTTCACAGTCTTTTTCTCTCCCTACCGATAAAAATAAAAATGGTTTGAGTAGAAAAGCGGCCTTCATTTTTCTGACTTGCGCAAAAAGAACAGTTGCAGAGCAAACTCACTTTGATGTAGAAGTTGTAGCTAGAAGGTGGAGGGTTTCCGTCTGCTATGCATTTGAGGGTCACGTTGTCTCCTTCCTTAAAGGGACCCTGGGATGCCACTTGGATATCGACCTTCTCGGTAGGGTCTGTGGAGAGAGGATGTATGTATGTAAAGCAAGGAGGGCAGCACAGAGAAGCCCTGAAAGACCCTATGCAGATAAGGACACTTCAGGAAAGCTGCTTATGAGCCAGAAGAGGCCCTTCAGCTCAAGAGTTGAGGCTTTGAGAGTGCTCTCGTGGTGAGAAATGCTTTTGAGAGTTAGCGGTGGGGCTAGTACCTGCACTATAACAGCCAGAGGCAAGACAAAACCCCATTCAACATCTAAACGCCCTGCTCCAGCAAGGGCAAATTACATATCTTATTTGGACGAAATTCAACGAGCCATTTGATTCTGATAAGGCCTCCTTCTCATGGCTACTTCAGATGGAAAGCGAGTTATTCTGAATAATCCTGTGAATTATGCTCAACATTAGACCATTAACCACTTCGGTTTTGAATGCATTTGCTCTCGATGACACCAGGACTGAATTATGGAGGAAACTAGAAGAGTTTAGATTAAAAAGTTGGCAAAAATGGGCACAACATAGGGCTGTAACGATACACCAAAACCACGATTCGGTTCGTATCACTATTTTTTTTTCGTGGGGGGGTGGGAGAAAACACTCGTGAAAAAAAAAAGATTTTTAAAACATTTTGGCTTGGTAATAGATCTCAAATGAGCCATTTTAATCTAGATTAAAAAAAATTAATCTATGCCCACCCCTAATAGGTAGTTATAGAACTTACAGTTCACAGTGAAGACGAGCGGTGAAGAATCCATGTTTGCAGACTTGATGTGTTGAACCTGACAGGTGAACTTGGCATCGATGTCTCCCTTCACTGCTGTGTACTCCAGGGAAGAAGTTGTCGTGGACAGTCCTGTCTCTTTATTAACATCAACACTTGGGCTGATTTTAATGGCTGTAATCGACAACAAAAAGGAAAAACATTAATAAAAGGCAAACAGAATATAGCGAGCTCTTTTGGAAATGACTTTTATGCTGCAAACCCAAAACTTCCTTTTCTCGTTGGAACATAGACGGAGAACAACTGAATCACTTTTGTATTATTAATATGGCGCTTTTTCATTGGAAGTTTTAAAGCTTCATTACCACTGATTGTAGTTGCATGGAAAAGAGGATTGGCTAGAGTCTTCAAATGTTCTCCTTTTTGGGCCGTACAGGTTTGAAATTAAGTAAGGGTGAGTAGATCTTGGCAAACATTTGGGTAAATGATTCATTTCCACCCTATTTCACTCTACCTGCTCCATCAGCCAGAAGAGGAGTTTTATTCTTGAACCATGTGATGTTGGCCGCTGGATTGGCACCTTCGGTACTACACCGAGCTAACTGTTAAAACAGAAAGAAAATAGATTATTAATGCAAATATTATGAGAGGAATTCCAAAGCACTGCATTTCATCATAAATGGTTGAGACTGTGAGAAGTGAATATATCAGATCTAATTGAGTTTTTCTGCATATTCATGCTGTATTTATTTATGATTTGATGGCATGTCAGCAAGATTGGTAATATTCACAGCAAGAGGAAACATTCAGTTTCACAACTCAGTTTTATAAATCATTTTAAAACTATTTTGTTTGAATATATGTACACACAAATATAGAAAGTACAAGTTCAAGTACAAAATATAATCAAAATAAAAACAAACAAAAGTGCTAAGAAAATTAATATATAGTCTTTGAGCTTAATGCATTTAATTTTTTTAATCGTTCCAGGAGAATTCTTTTTGAAAAATGTCCATTAAAATATTTGTTTTTAATAAAAAGGTTGCCTAGTATTATTTAAAATATTCAATTGTTTTATACTGTAAAGATGTTTCACACCTTTCACAGACCAGTTTCTCTTCTATTCATGCTGTTTGTGACATGACCCATAAATAAACCATTTTGTCATCTGTGGTAATGATTACACAACCTACCATAGTTGGTTTGCCGATGGCCATCACAGTCGTTAGGTTTGTGATCTGAGGCTGCGATGGAACCTCTGAAAACAGAAAACGTTTTGTTGGACAAAGTAGCATAAATGCATCCAATAGTATTGAGTTAAGCACTATTAGAACTTCTCTCTTTATAAACATTAATAACATACTAGATTTTCAGTCGATGCTACTGTGTATGATACTCACTGTAAATGGACACTTGAACAGGGTACTCAAAAATGTCTATTGCTGACACCACCATGCAGGTGAAGGTTCTCTGATCAGGCATGGCCACTTGTGTGATGACAAGGCTGAAATCTTTTTTAATACTGACTCTGTTCTTGTATTTCACGTCGCTGGAAACAGTGGCGTTCTGATTCTGAGCTTTCACCAGTATGTTGGCATCTTTGTCCTGGTGGGCAAAAAATGGAATAAATTACTAAATAAAATAAAATAAAAAATTAACATCCTTACAATAACAGAAAATAAGTGAACCTTAAACTTACATCTTTCCATTTAACAATTGTAGCTTCTGCTTCCTTGACTTGTCCCTTGTTGCATGGGATTTCAATGGTGTCTCCATACTTGCCGGTGACGGTTTCCAAAGCACTCACTAAAACACACAAAAAGACATGCAATGCGTTTGTGAAAACATCCTGTAAAAGGTAACATGAGATGCGTAGTAAGACGACGATGCCTGAAACGAACATATTTGAACACACATGTACACTAGCAGTCTCATCATATGTATCATAATTGTTTTTCACATTTACATTTTTTGATTGAAACTTCACAGGGTGTTTGGAGTAGCTTTTTATTCTGACCCTCAATATTTTAATATTATTTGAATCATCAATTTTGCCTGGCTGATTTGCAGGCTGATTTGATATTCAAATTCCAAGCACTCACGTTTGTTAGAAGATAAGAGTCCGGACTTCACTGACAAACGGTCACTAAATCTGAAGATACAGACAGGTAATAAAGCCTAACCACTTTCATAGTTTTTTTAAAAATCTAAATTATTGATGGGTGCTTTTTAGGGAGGAAAAAAAAAACAAAAAACTTTTTTTTTGTGCCATTCTCATTTTTGTTGCCCAAGCGATGATTCTTTGGGTTTTTAATTACACAAATTTAACATGAGCTTCATGAAACTAAACATTCAAATTGGAAAAAGGCTCTGCAGCCAATTTTTAGACAAACACCAAAGCCAGTTAAACTGGTTTTCGTGTCACAAGTGCACTTCTGAGAAAGCGACTGAACCGACTCATTTCAGATTTAAAAACATGGAAATCTGTGGCAGACATGTTTAATGGAAAATAAAATTGCATAACATAAGCAAAAAAAGAATTAGCATTTTGTATGAGTTAATTATCCACAAAGTGATCATTTTGCTTTTAATATACTTAAAATTATTTAATCATATTTTGAAGTAGCATGTCAATTTTCATTATTTTAAATATTACTATTTAGCTTTAACTTTGTTTCAGTTTTAGTTTAGTGATTTCACTGCTTATTAATTGACATTAAAAAAAAAAATTATTTAAAATCTGATAAATAAATCATTTCAGTTATCAATAACTTTCACTGGTCAGTACAAAAATTCTCTTTTTATAGTTTGTTTGTAAACCCCAAGTTAATCTGTTTGTAGCAACTTCCGTTTCTTTATAATCTTCCATTTTTGTGTCTTCTCAGTGTCCAGGTTCATTAAGGGTCAGATGAGCCCACTGGGAGAGAACAGGATGTGCTCAAAAGCCAAAGCGCTCTGCAGCTCGTGGCCACACAGGTATTAGCTTCGTTGTTATGCTGAGGTAAACTTCTGTCTCATTGCTCAGTGGAGCTTGGTCCTGCTAATAGCCCTGTACCTGTACGGACCCATCATAAAACTGAACTCCTAGTAACTGATGCTACTAATCCTCCTGGCATTACCTACAAGCTAACAAAATGGATCATTATTGCATATTCCAGTATTCTTTGGAATAGCTCAATTGTCAATTGAACCGTTCTGTGCTGGAAGATGAAATATAACATGAAACGTAGGAGCCAGGACTAAATTAAAAAAAGGTTCATAGGAGAGAATTCTGTCGTTTCAGAATTTGGGACGTTTTAATTAAATTTTGAGGTTAAAAAAAAACCTACATAAAATAAATAAAACATGGACGAATCATTCAAAATAACAATAATAACCTTAATTTAGAGGATAGCTAGCATGGATTTTCATGCATGTTCATAAATATTTTAGTATAACTCGTACCACTCTTTTCCCTCACAAAAAATAAATAAATAACATTATTTTCACTTTGATGTTTGTTTATTTGGCGAGTATTTTGAGTAAAATGTACCGTAAGTGGCCATTAACATCAAAAATAAAAAAAATATTCAAAATAACTAAAGATGACCGGACATAATTGTGTGACCAACTGGCTCTATATTATTGCCTACGTGTAATAGAACATATATGGACCCATCTGGACGATCACCATAAGATTTCTGTCTAGCAGCTGCCTGATTTATAACATGTTGTGTTGCTGCTGATACTGGAGTATTAGTAGCAGCAAAAAAAGCAAACGGACGCCGGCTGACACACTAAAAAAGAGAAAAGGATTGAGTGTCAGAGAGCCCTCAGAGCTTCCAAACCAGCACCAGGTGAAGTAAACAAATGACACTGCCCTCCCAACCCCCTAATGCCTCTACGCTTTGTTTCTCAAACAGGTGCTGCTGCAGAAGCTTCTTCATGCACCTGTTGTCAAAACGCTGTACTAGAAACACTTTTGATGGAAAACATCACGTTCTACTGCCTGCGGCGTGGTACCAGATCATCTGTTGTAAGCATATGTGCTACAGGACTTTCAAGTGTTTTCCCACTCTTGAGAGCAATGCTCTGAAGGGAAACTTTTTGTTGGGCTGAGACCACACAGAGGAAAAAAATAAATAAAAATAAAATACTGT
>JAUMHQ010000075.1:4247922-4260965 GCA_032361165.1 Enteromius paludinosus | reverse complement strand
CTCAGTGTCATTCACACAAACACTAAACACCATCATGGTAAGAATTATTAAACTGAAATGTGCAATAAACATTCATTCAACAACATTACATGTAACATACAACCCTAATAAACATAACTTATACAAAAAACATCAACATCAAACAAAGTTTTAAATGCAATGCAGGGAATTCCTGGAATGTCAGTTTACGGTGTTTCCATTAACAGGTTTTCCATTAACAGGTTTTTACCGCAGCATTTGCACAGTTTTTTAACAAGCATATACATATATAAAATCAACCTTGCATTATATCTGATGGTTTACCTTATAAAGAAACCTTACAATTTCAACAATAACTTATTTTTTAGCAGACAAACTAAATGCCACAGATGGCTCGAAGGAGCATAATGGGTGAATAGGTTCAAAATGGCTCTCACATGATGGCAGGATGTTCGCAAACCATTAACCTGAGGATGAGTCGGGTAAGTGATTGCGTGTCCGATAAGGACAGTCCACCACCACGGTGAATATCCCGGAAACAGAGACATCCCAGGAATTGATTTGGAGCCTGCCTTATTACACCAAATGTCCTCCTTTACTCACTCCAACATGCAAGGGCCATTAGGCTTCCTTGAAAATGCCATAAATTAAGTCTACGACAGGCCTGAAATTGCTCTCAAAACAAAACTCATCAAGCAGGTTGAACTCATAAGTGATAAGTGCACTCAGAAATCACATCCATTAAGTTCTAAATTATGTATTTGATTGCAGGGGCCCCCGGGGGAACTTAAAGCATGTCCGTGTCTGACAGCAGATCATAGAAGATTCAATACCGACCCAGAGGATTCACCGACGGGCCCCCTATTCACGAGCAGCTATTAAACTAAAAAGAGAACTATTAACAAAATACAGTCAAGCAGCTTCCGTGGAGGTCCATTAACCCCAAAAGCAATTTACTAGCTGAGGGTTATGACAGACTGTTCATTCTGCTGCAGCTGCAGAATATAGGTCTGCAAGTGTCCGTAATAATAAAGAAAAGGGGGAATCTTTAAAACTACGTTTAAAACATATGCAAACTTCTTTAAAAAAAAAACTAACTCAAATGTCATGCGGGGCAACCATTAACTAAAAACACCAGCATTTTTCAGAGTCCTTGAACACGTGAAGACACAATTACATAATTTTAACTTTTAAAATATATTTTTCGATTATATTAAGCATTACATTGATCTATAAATATTATTGGGTTAATACGAAGTTGCACCACATGACATTTTACAATCAGGAATAATTAACCCCTGCTTCTTTTAAAAAAAAGGTCAATTATCTGATATAATACATGTTTTTTTCTCCTTGATTCTGGATACTGGTTAGACCACATGACTTTCAATTATATTTTTCAGCTATTAATCAGTAGCAATAAAAAAAATAATTATTTAAAGTGTCAACTTCTTTAATTATACTACTAATTACTACAAAGTATGACATCAAAACATTTTACTTCCCCCTTTTTTTTTAATTAATTTTAATTTAAATATTAAAACATGCTTACGTACTGTACGTGCAAACTGCATTCATGTATTTTTAAGTGAATTATTAGATGGCACAAATAAAAAAAAAAAAGTGTCACAGTGACTTGATTGCATAACAATGATGTAATTTAGGTCAAAACTGTTACAGCAAGTCGTTAAGTTAATCTAGGTTATCAGTTAACCAAGGCATATGTGGTTAGAAATGCACGATACACCGTTTAAAACGAACAGACACCTTGAAATTCAAAACTAATGAGCATGTTGTGGCAGTCAAACAGTCTTGACTTTAGATCTTCCCAATTTATGTTCAAGCAATTCAACTCAAAAGCTTCGTGTGGCCTTTGATTAACAACATTCCTAACATCAAAGTCGTTCATTTGAACATATATTCTCAAAAGCATTTCGCCAGCAGACAGCGAGGTGTCTCATATTTTTGCATAGACAGAGCCGGTGCCTTTATCTCTTCCAAAACCAGTCTCCCTGCTCCCAGATGCCTCGAGGCTCCAGGCATTTGCATTCCACAGTATCTGCAGGGCCCCTTGTGTTCATAACATCAGCGTTTGCTTGAAGCCACTGAGATACCAATCAAATTTGGTGCCAAAACACAGAGGTCAGCGAGCTTGTATTGAGAGTTAAATAAGCTCTTTCTCCGGGGCTGGGCTTTGAAAGGGCCGCCTCCCACGTTGTTAGAGGGCCCATAACAATTCGGCCCCGTATACAGACCACCTTTGGTTGTTTAAACAGAAGCAGAGCAAATATTGATTTCAGAAAGCATGGCTGGTGGGTGTGTGCTATGCAATGGTTAACTCCCCTCTGCAGGAAGCGAACCAACAAAAAAAAAAAAAATAGACAGCGGAACTTAGGGAGTGCGAGCTCAAGGCCTTTTCTATCAGAGTGATTAAATCTCATGAATTATGTCTGGTTTAAAACTCTCTGACATGACAGTATGTCAGTACTAATGAGCTACTTCTCTCTTTTTTTTTCCTCCACTGTGATCCAAAGGAATAGATCCGTTTCACATTCCTGTGTAGTTCAGGGACTGGCCAGGTCTGTAAAAAAGGTCACGAGGGCCTTTAACTGTCTCCTCCTTCATGATCCCTACAGCCTAGGGGCCTACATCTGCTAGAGAAGAGCCTAAAAGCAATTTATATGCTGCAGACTTCGAAGGAACTTCATAAAAGTGTCATTTTAAACCGTTACTTAAATAGAATAATGGTATTTGTTGAACTACCCGAGAAGCAATTTTTTTTTTTTCTCTTGTATATTAGAGAGGACATGATCCTATTAGCTGCTGGCAAGGAAAAGGCCACCTTTAGATGAAAGTCATCCACAAAGCATAACTTTTACTGACCCGCATACTCAGGAAGTGGAAGCCAGAATATCCGAATGTAACTCTGATGCTCTTTAAATCTCTGCTGATGTTGACAACACTAGAGATCTGTGCCATTTTGGAAAGCCACCAGGTATGGCTCTCATGTTGACAGAGAGCACAGACATCTGGGACAGGTGCGGTTGTGGTTCACTGTGACTTGTACAGGCTTGCCAGCTCAATGCAGACGACATCAAAGTTCCCACAAAAGAAAGAAAACTAAAGAGAAGTTTTATTCTCCTTTTCTAAAGCCAACTTCAAAGCTATGATGTCAAAGGATTATGGAAAAGAGACTGGCGTGCACAGAAAAGGAAACATTTCCAAAGTGCCCGCCTTTTTACTATCAGCGCGTGTTTCTCCCGTTATAGTGGGGGTCATTAAACAACTGACTTTTGAACGGGAAGATGTTTGTTTTTAAATTCAGTGAGAATCGCAACCAGCTTTACATTTATCAGATTCTGCTCAGACTCTGCATTAATTCGATTCATTTCAGATTAATCAGATTCTGCTGCGCGTAACGTAATCAATATATTCAACAGCTCACCCATCTGTGAAATCACCAGATGTATGAAGTCATTCCAGAAGACGGGCAAATGAATTATACAAGATAATAAAACCAGTTCTCTGATTTGGAACGGCATGCAACAAATAATTCGCAGACCAGGAATGTGTAGATAGATAAGAAAGTAAATAGGTTGTCTTCCCATGTTGACTTTAGATGGGTTTGGGCGGGAAACTAAAACGTGTTTTAAACCTTGACGGCTTCTTGGCAGTCACTAGAAATCAGGTCTCCCTAACTAAGCAAGCCAGAGGCGACAGCGACAAGGAACCAAAACCCCATCCATGAGAGAATGGAGTTAAAAAAAACTTGGGAGAACCAGGCTTAGTTGGGGCCAGTTCTCCTCTGGGTGGACGCCCAGCACCCAATTTGCAGTATATCATAATGATATTCAGTACAAAAGTACTCCTGCTTGTGACAAACTACTTTTTTGAAATGACAAACAGAATAATAAAATAATACAAAAATTAAATAAATGTAATTGTCCACTTGATAACAAATCTGACCAGTTTCATATAGAAATACCCTACTGTGTTTCAACAAGGCCTCGGTCATAACTCTCTATATATAATATTTCCATAAAAGATGTCAAACAGAATCTAAAAGAGACAGCTATAGACTAAAATATACAACTCGATGCACAGGAAGTCTGCATGTGATGTATACACTTTGAGGTCATTCTTGTTGCTAAAGAGAGAGATAATGTGACTAACCAAAGTGTCACGTCTATGACATTATGGTTTGATTAAACATACTTTGACCTGCATTCTTCTGCTATTCATCACAGCACCGGTGTCCACTTGTGTGACAGTCTGAGGCAGTTCTAAAACAAATCCTCTCGGCGCTTTATAACATTTCTGAAATTTTACAGTAGCACAATTTGGCCTGACTTCTACTTGTGTGCAAACGTCACTGATGGGAAATGCAACCAGAAACAATGTGGAACATGTGGCTGTAACCCCCAATGGTTATAGTTCTTCTGCATTGCGCAATGGAAAATAAACATCTCAATACACCTGCAATAACCCCTCCGGGTTAAGCCTAAAGGGGGTTCTTTAGAAGGAAATGTGACACATGAAGAAACAAGCAGAGGTAAGGGGGCAGGAGTTAAAATTATTTCGAATTCTGCCTCTGGCCTCACCTTACCCGAGATAAAGAAAGAGAAAGAGAGGGGGGGGAGAGAGAGAAGGCGGGAACGGAGGGGGAGGCGGCAGCTTTATTGTAATGGCCGGTTTCATTTCCTGAGTCCTGGCACAAACAGTGTGGGATTAAGAGCTCTCGAGTGTACATATACAGTACAGATGCTTCCTCTCAGCTGCTAATATAAAAACAAACCAGTGCAAAAAAAAAAAAAATGAGTCAAAGTCAAAATATAAAATGATTTCAGGTTGAACACAGGCAGGAGGAGTATTTGCAAATCAAATGCGGTCACATTTCAACCTCAACGGGGAGGACGGACATCTCTTCCATTACATACCATTTAAAACTTCATTCTCAGTGGTGCTTTTGAAATGCATGATGGGAACACAAGTATGCGCTGCCGTTATTCATATGGTAACCCGAAGTCTTTTTCAACCGAAGGGCATGTTAAAGGAGCTGGGCGAGATAACGGCTTCTCGGTGGGGAGTATACAGTTGAATTTGATTACAAATGGAGAAGGGTCTGTGGGAGATGTCGCAATCGTACATGCGTTAGTTAAAGAAAACCTGCTGAACAATATAGTCAGCAGGGGTCCAGAGGAGGTCTTGGAGAAGCCGAATAACAAGAGCCAAACAACCTGACTTTTTGTCCCGAAATGCAGGGTGGAACCAAGCAAGCGCACTGGAGGTTACAGAGAGCCACGGGGAACTTCATGCATCTCAATAGACGCATTTCTGCAAGTCAAGAGTGCCACTGCGAAGCACACACTTGCCTATCCTGTTGTAAAACAATGCGTCTCCCTTCTATAGACCAGACAATTGCTCTCTTGTCTTGCCCGATGACCGATAAACTGGTTCCTATGAAGGCCACTGTAATAAAAAGAGGTGCTTCTGTAGTAAAGAAGAGGAGCGTACTAGCTTACAATAGTATTTCAATATACACAGCAGTACTTTCACTGAGTGAGGCATATTAATAAAAGTCTCAATGGATGAGTCATATGAATCAATATCATTTCCTCTAATCTACGCAAACAGTCTTTTGTTGAGGTATATTTGCTTTCTTTTATAATAGGACTATAAAATGGATTTGGATGGTACAACAGGGCAGACAGGTAACTCCAAGTGTATGACACAACTTTGAGTGTCTAAAACACGAATAGAATTCTCTTTACATAATCGAAATTTACTCAGTGAGGAAAACCATTTAGCCAATCATGATTACAAGCCAGATTTATGAATTAGGGTAAAACTTTCAGTTTCGTGAAACATATTCCTACAAAGGAGGGCAGTGTCACTGCCATTTAAATTAATTAAAATATGCTAATGTCTTCTGTGATACAAAAGCCCCCCCCTCCCAAAAAATGGTTTAAATTGCATGGAGACAGTTTCTCACTACATACAAACTCAGACCAGCGTTTACAGCGCAATTTGTAATCAAAAATGGGTTTTTCTTTATTTTTTTGCAGCAAACTGAAAGAAGCCCACCAGCTGAACTAGTAATACTGGGTGTGACATTGCGGGTGGTGTGTTTTGGGGGAGGGGTGGAGAGAGAGAACAAAAAACAGATGCAGCACTAAACTACTAGTTGTAAACTCAGTTTGACTCTCAAACCAATCTAGAAGACAAACAGTTACAGGGGTAAACGAAACATGAATTACTAAGAATGTTACTTTTCAAAGGATACACAGATTTGACTCGTCATAGTAAACTAGTTGCACTGAACAGTAACAAAACCTTTAAATTATTTACAAATATATATTTTTATTTTAATTAGTAAAATCTAACTTTTACACTAGAAAATTACACTCTTTGCTTCTCTGAGCTAAGGACAAGACAAGACAGTCACAAATCACAACACGTTGAAGTTCCAACCCAGCAATCTTTCAGCACATCACACACTATCATTATGCTCTTGGTCTTCCAGCCCAAAAGGTGAATGAGGCTCTTTAAAGTCGCATTGACAGACGGTCTGGTGCCTTACAGTAACAGATGTTTACCAGCCGGGCTTTTGTGTCCTTTATTTCATTACCCGAATATGCTACTGAAGCACTTAAGCTATGAAAACGCTACGGGTTTCAATCACCTCACAGAGAGAAAGAGAGTCATACACAAAATATAGACCCCGAAGCACTAAGATATAGTCTCAAATCGGCTATTATGTACTTTTAACAAAAAAAGCATCAAGGTTGAACATGTAAAGCATAATATCACTTTTTTTTTTTTTTTGCTGTGGTGAAACAGGTGCAAGTAAAAGGTAGTTAAAGGAGGGGGCGGAGACAAAGAGAGCGTTCCAAGAAATAAATGCTACTTTTATGCGGAGAAAACAATCGTTAATGGCCACTTTGTTTCTGATAATAATAATAATATAATAACAATATTAAAAAAAAAAAAAAAAAACAGCAAGTCATAACTGCTTTTACAAAGAATTCCGAATGAATGCGGAGCGCGTTTTCTCTTTAAAAGACTTGATATATAATTTTTTAACATGTTTGATAATTCTCAAATCTTCTCAAAAGTAGCACTGCTCAGTTCTTTCATCGGTAAATTTCCTTGTTGTAAAATAACTAATGTTCTAAAAGTCAAATTATTATATAAAAAAAAAACTCGAAAATGTATTTTCTGTTACCTTGATTCATCAGTGATGCGGTGAGTAAACACGTTAAAAGGGCGATCCGGTGCATCTTTCGGCAGTCTGGGTCTCTCGATCACGAGAAATAATATCCTTGCGTTAGCACGTTCTTGCTTGATAATGTTCTGGAAAGTGCAAGACACGCAGCATGCGTCAGTAAATTCAAACTTTGAGGTTGTTCCCCACGTGTTACATCTGTTGAAGCTCTGGAGGGCGGTTATAGGTCTGTCCTCAAGCTCCTCCCCTGCACCGTGTAACTAAACTAATTTAACCTACTAGAAAACATTTGATGACACCCTTTATCTTATCTGTTATCGTCTGCGGTTAGACTTTTCTATACAGTATCGTTTACATAATGTTTGATTTGGATGTTCTGGAAGACAACACGGCTTTCGTATAAAACTCACCTTGGAAGATGTCTTCCTCAGAAAGTCTGGGAGTTATTTTTTTTTTAAACGGTTACAAGGTGACTGCAACATGATTTCGAATTATTTACCCTAATTAAAACTAAAAATGTTATTGAACAAAATGTTGACCTAAAACATTTCCCATGATTTCCCATGCAACTGCAATTTTCTTTCCACACCCAGCAATTTTTTAACCTGACTGGAAAAATTCACAGAAATGTTTTGCTAGAGGCTTTTTTAGATATGCAAATATTACATCTGATCGTTTTACATCATTCTAATGTTAAAGACTGTAACTCTGGAGGTTTGCTCGTAAGTCAAGTTTCAGAGAACACTGTTATTTATTGCTTTGTTGGTGACAAACTAACAAGCACAACATAATTTCCAATGGCTTTACAAGTCTCGACATGCTTTTCACACCTCATAGTTTTGTGTGCCTAAGGCTGCAATAGTATAGAACTAATAATATTAGTTATATGCTCATTTTATTTAATTAATCAAATCATGTGCAAAACATAAAATCAGTCAAACAGGTTAAACAGGTAATGAAAGAGCCTTGAGATAAGAGAATCTCTTTTTTAAAAGTCAGATCAAATCTAGTGAACCTGGTGCATGAAGAGAAATTCGTCATTTGCATTTCTGTCTTTCTCCGTCTCTGTCTTTTCCATTATCTATCCCTCCTCCCTGTTAGTCACCATCCCACTTTTTCTCCTCTTTTGCATTTTATTGCCCCAATATGAGCTGAAATCCCCCGTCACACACACACACACACACACACACACACACACACTCATCTCAGTGGCAGGTGGGCTCACGGGGTGGGGTGCTCCCTTGTCTCATTCGGTTTGCATTGTACTTCCTCACACCTCCTAATGGCCCGCCTGATAGATACGAGACTGAATGCATGAAGAACAAAGGCAAACCATGATGCTTCTCTCTCAAAGGAGAGCCTATGAAAGCTCAGAGAGAGTTCATAAACAGGGCACAGTATTTCATTCACATCCTTAGGTGTTTTAGGAATTACTTCTGTTGTTAATAAGAATATATAGGCTTCTTACTAATCGTGCAATGATTGTTTTTTTGTTTATTTCATGCATTCATCTGATTAAAGTTACATTTTGGTGTCAGAGGCTTAGTTTGCGAGCATGAACTCGGCGAGGTAAAGATTTGCCTGACGCAAATGAACAAAGCCATGAAATTTTGCATTAGACAAACAAAGTCCTAAGCAGTCATCAAAAAGATGGATCGCACCTCAGACAGAGCGAAACCAAGCCGACGAGGAGCGTTTGCTTCAAATTAGCACAAACCAACAACAATTGGATGGCGAAAAAAATGTGTGAGCTTTAAATAAGATCGTCTGCAATTAAAAGTGAGAGAGAGGGACGCTCTCATCCAGTATGTTCAAAGGACATTCACCCGTTCCACAGAGTGTGAATGAGAGTCTCTAAGCAGCAGAGCCTCATTATATTGAATGCACTGGAGGGAGGGGGCTGAGAGTGGAGGATGACACTTTGACCCTGACGTAATCTACAGGTCTGTGGGAGGTGTGGATGCCCTTCATGACCTGCTCAGTGTCAGTCAATAGCCAAACTCAAATGCATGAATGCTTCATTAGTTCATCTGACTGCGCTTGGCAGTGAGAACATAGAAGATTGGCTTGGTCTTTTTACATTTAATGTAACGTAATGTCATTTTATTTCATTATTGGCTTTGTTTTTTACATTTGCTTTTAGGACCACAGTACTGCCAATACTTTATTTTATTTTATTATAGTTTTACATATTTTTAAAATTTATATATATATATTTTTTTGCATCATTTATGCAGTTTTTTATTTTATTTCATGCATTTATATATTTTATTTTCATCAAATAATTAATCTATATCAATTATTATACTTAGTAATTTATTTACTCAGTTCAAACATTCAAAACCCTGCTTATGAGCTTGTTTATAAAGCGGGGGATATATAAACGGAGGTTTTTGTGACACTATTCAGGTGTAACCAGTATGTGATCATTACCTCATACCTGCAGAAAATAAAAAATGACCTCACAGCCCCTGAAAAAGCGAAACAGATCATTTTCACAGAGCCTCTATGGTCAGATAATCGTTCAACCTTTGAGGCAGAGACATGTTAAAACAAAAACAAGAGGCAGAATAAAGGTTACTAACCCATTTTTCTTTGGGGCAGGGAGTTTTGGTTCTTTTTTTCCCCCCTCGTTTTGATGTGGTTTGAAGATTTGGAGAGCTTAAAATAATCACATTATTTCAAAGAAAGGAAAAATGACAGGTTTGTGAGGCAGTTTTATGAGATGACTTTCTTGTGCAATAAGCTGTTGAAATGTACTGTTTTTATTTCTTGTTCTGTTGTGCTGTGAGCTCTGAGGGACTGATCCGGCACAAGATCTGGTCCAGGTGATGCGCACATCTGAAAGATTAGAGCCCACAGCCTTGGGCCGTCTTCCAGTTTCTGTGTTTTTCAGAAACAGTCCCGGCGAGAACGACTCTCAGCTTCAGGCTTTGAATAACAAGGTGGCTCCCATGTGCACACGCTCCTTTTAGCAATGCCATTTTTCAACATATTGCTTACAAAATATTTTGGCAGGTTAATAAGGAAGCTGTAGGAACTGGAATGGTTGGGTTGGACTGCAAATGGTTTTATAACCTGTACATACATTACACATACATTAATGTGTCTGAACCACCATTAGGGAGAGTATGTGGATTATACAGTATTGACTTTAGAACTCATAAGGAAGGTGAAGGAAGGCCAGTAATTGTGTGTCCTTTTTAGTAACTTAAGTAATTTAAGCTCCCTAATGCTTACAGGAATCAATCAGTTTGTGGTCTGTAATGGTTGGAGACCATCTCACAATTTGTGAGAGCTTTAGCATGACCCAGCAAATGCAAAGCGTCCATTAACACAAAGCCCCCATGCACTTTCTCATGCTCTATGCGAGTTTATAGCCCCCTTTTCCCCAGGGTTCCCTTTCCCCCCTTTCTTCTCTCTTATATAGTTTGTAGCATATCAAACTGTGCCTTTATAACATTTTCAATGAAGGAGGGCTTTTTATTGTACCTCCACTTGCACTACAATTATGAGGTGTTTTCCTTTTCGGTCATTTATTTAGCATTTAAAAAAAAAGGTTAAATGATATAATGTAACATAAAACAGCTTGCACTTCTTTTGTAAAATGCTAAAGGGCATAGAATTCGTGTTTTTACTGTTTTTTTGTGGTGAGGTAATATATAAGAGCCTTTTATGTGAGGATTAGGATGGTATGTAAATATTTGATAACTTCTAAAAAGGACATAATAGGCAGACCGCGTGTAGAGAAGCTTTGATTTCTTTTACGTTCTGATACTATAAAGTCATCATCCACTTGCAGTATAATCTTAACAAGTCATAATATTAACCTTAAACTGCAGAAGATGTAGGATATTATATTGCACACTACTAATATATATATATATATATATATGATAAAATAAAACAAAACGGCTACATTCTTGTCTGCCTTTTGAAAAAGTACTTTACATAAGTAAAATGTATAATTTTGTGCTATAAAATATAAATGAAATTACTTTATCCTGCGGATTATGACTTCGCGGTCCCTTAAAAAGTGAAACATGAAAAAATAAATAAAATATATTTATATTTAAATATAATTATATTTATAAATATATAATTAAATAATATATTTAATAAATATATTAAAGACAACACAATACATATCAGCAAATGCAATTGCTGTTATTTCTTGGATTTGCATGTTTAGAGCTAAATGCTTAATGCAAAAAAAAATATCTATATATATTTTAAATAACTGTCCATAAGTAAAGTAGGAAATAAAGTATGAACTATAAGCATCAACAAACTAACAGAGATGACAAAAACAACAATGAAAGCATAAAATAAACAGCAAGAATTAAAACATTTATCTTCAAACAGTAACTGTATAATTTATTCATGCCATAATGCATGCTGGGAGCTCACAAACCCTTAAAACAACAACAGCATTTTTGAGATGACTGTGTTATTTTAGTTCTTTTCTGTTCTAACATGTGCTAAAAACACTCATCTTTGCCTCGCTGACCATGTGTGCAAGTAAATTGCTCTCAAGTACCCTCAACACTCACACAAACGTGTTTTGTGAACTTGTTAGTCCAAAGTCTTTTTCATTTAAACAACCAAAATACACTGTTAAGACACCTGAATGAACGCTTGCGGCTAACTACTTCTCCATCTCCGCGTCCAAGCGTAGCTCCAGGTAAAAGGTTATCTTTTTTTAAAGCCAGATTTTGTGAGAAAACCTCAAAGGCACCGTGTGAGGGGAATGCTGGATCTCGTTTTTAAACCCCAGACTCATTTCACAACTATCTCCAGATCCACAAAAGCCCATTTATGAATCATTCTAATGAAACACTCGGATGACATATCAGTCTTCATCCTACACATTGACTCTGGATAATGTCTATCACTTGCGTCGCGCATCAAAGCATGCGAGAGTCTTCAGTTGCCCTGGTTTCCTGATAACTGGAACCCTGGATTCTGTCAAACCAAGACCAGACGTCCAGACAAAGACCTTATATCTGAAACCGAGATCAAGATATCTGACAAAAAACAGACAGAGGCCCAAACAAACAATAATGCAAAGCGGTCTCAGTTGGAGGGTGTTGTTGTTGTCGTTTCTCTTTGATTAGCACTCCCTTTTTAGTGACAGAAACCACGACCTACACAACAAGCCCACTGATCACAAAGGTCTAGACATGAGAACCTCACGAGTTGTACTGCTTTGTAATGAAATGTTTAACCATTTAGAGGCTCATACAACGCTGCTTAGATTACAGGGTGTGGCTAAGCTAATAAAAACAAGCAGAAAACACTATTACCATTGAGATTAATTGACAGGCTGCGATACCCATTATCCCAAATGCATTTTCTACCACAGTAAATGCAAAAGACCAAGATAAAAAGGCCTGAAATGCATTATTAAGTAGCTTTAGTCATAACACAAATAAAAATGAGGTTCTAGAGGAAGCGAAGAAGCTACTTGCCAAAGAGCATGTTGTTCCTGTTTAATGGCACAGATTAAATCATGGTGGGAGGTTTAAATATTTCTTAGAAAATATGAATGCCATGAGTTTCCTCCCATTCAATTAGCAAGATGCAGAACAAAGTCCAAAAAAAATGATAGTGGCAAAATTTTTACTTTTTATGATAACGCCGGAATTCGTTTTATGCTTTAAATCGCGGTGACACAGAAACTGAGAGGAGCAGAGACTGTGGGGGATCTGAGGATTTGCAATACACAGTGGTAGGTATTGTTAGAACTATTAAAGGTGCCACAGAATGGAAAACTGAATTTAGCTTGGCATGGTTGAATAATAACAGTTCAGTACATGGACATAACATACTGTGAGTC
>JAUMHQ010000075.1:4208394-4224970 GCA_032361165.1 Enteromius paludinosus | reverse complement strand
TATAATAGGTAGCACACAAATTCTGAATGCCTTTGACAGATCTCAAATGAGCCATTTTAATCTAGATTAAAAAAAATAATCTATGCCCACCCCTAATTAAAATAGAAAGCAGTTGTTTTAATAGTAAAAATATTTCACAATGTTACTGTTTTTGCTGTATCCAAATAAATGCAAGCTTGATGACCAGAGGAGACCTATTAATCTTACTGTTCAAAAACTAATTATGAGTCATAAACAATATTGAATTCGTTGGGACGCTAATGATCACAATACGTATCAAATGCTTTTGAGGAATCTTGCTCTTAGGCTGTTTTGAAATGAAATATGTTGAACTTGGACAGTACTACTATTCAGACCAAGTGGGATCAGATAGCCCCCTTCTCCTGAAATGAATACAGAATAAATCCTGAAACCACAACCATGTACTGTACTTCACAACACCCACCCATGAAACGACCCAGATGTACTGTCAGGTGGCCATGTGACGGATTACATGACAGTCAATTGTTTTTAGTGATCGCTGTACTGAGAGCTGCTGCTGAGGTCAGAGCCTGCGAGGACAGTATATTCTAAAAATAAAAGCACTTTATGATACCACAGAAGTCAAAATGCTTCCATAAAGAACCTTTCTATATTTGACATCGCTGTGAAGAACCTCTTAAGCACCATTATGTTTAAGAGTAATTTATATTGAGGAACAGCTTATTATGCAATAAACCATACAGTATATTCTAGTGTTAAATGTACACAGATTTCACATGTAAGCATATAGTTCATATTTTCCTCAGATTTGTTTCAGATCAGCCGCATACAGACATCATTCACTGCATGGAATGGCATGACAATCTATTTTTTTATGATTAGAATCAGCATGAATGCATATATTACTGCCGTAAATATCAATGCCACTAGCAAATCATTGTTTTACTTGTTTTTATTACTGACAAATACATAGCCCAGCCTACCGAGTGAAATCTATCCGAAACAAATGAGAGTAAGGGACTTTCAGAATACATGTTTTGTTTGT
This sequence comes from Enteromius paludinosus, assembly GCA_032361165.1. Classification (NCBI taxonomy): domain Eukaryota; kingdom Metazoa; phylum Chordata; class Actinopteri; order Cypriniformes; family Cyprinidae; genus Enteromius; species Enteromius paludinosus. The sequence continues at coordinate 4,223,943 of JAUMHQ010000075.1, read as the reverse complement.
ATGAATAATAAAACCTTTGAAATGCGACTACAGTTTCAGAGGAGGACAAGAGATGCCAGCTATAACCTTTCAGGGTACAGTGAATTCATGCTATCCAAATACACTGATGTTGGACCCTCCTACCTGAATTTTTTTTGCTCTGTTTTGCCTTACGTTTTAGTTTCTACAGCAACAGAGAACTTTGTTTTGTTAAGCTTAATAAAGAAAACATAATATTTCTCAATAAGAGGGAAAATGCATGTACATTTAAGCAGTTTTCATTAAATCAGAATGTAATTTTACTTTAATCCCTAGCATTTCAATGTCACTCCTGAGGTACAAATTCCATTCAAAAAGAGACCTGAGGAAGGCTATGGGGTTATATTAAATGTATATTTATTTTATTACATTAATTCAAATTAATTCATTAAATGCTCTCACCAGTTGATGCTCAGAGGTAAAGAAAACTGTTTTGTTCTTCCTTGGGCTATATGATGAAATCGCATTGGTTTAGTCATTTAAATAGTGTGTGTGTGTGGGGGGGGGGGGATCTTAAAAGATCTAGATGTTTTAATCTAATTCTTTATTAAACATAAGTATGTTTGATCTCTCACATGAAAGGGAGAGAAAATGCCGTTGAAATGCAGCATCACAGGCGCCACGGGCATAATGCTTCGACTGCGCCCTCCAGTGTTCATATCAGGGGGCACACAGGCGTCATTACTTCTGTCATTGACATTAACTACAGTCATATATATAGCCCATACATACAAGACACTGTCTTCTCAACTATTGTTCACATTTTTTCTGAATTATTGTTCGTAAGATTTTGTAATAGTTTTAATATTTATTTAGGCCTAATCAAATTTCATGAAATCCCTCTTTAAATATAATCTTTTAGAAAGATTCTTTATGACATTCTTTGTATTTTCAATTTAATATGTAAGTATTTCTAACATTACATTATCCCTCACTATTAAAATCAAGATTTTTTTCTTTCTTTTTATTTATTTATTTTTTTTTCTCATGAAGGCTACATGTATTTTTTTTTACTACAGTAAAAAGAGTAATAATAATAATTCATTTCATTAACAAAACAATTTACATTTTTTTAAATTCTCAAAGTGCTACAAAAGAATCATGATAAAATACAACAATTTAAGAAACTAAGTTAAAAACAGCTACCAGCTGGAATTTTAACACAAAGAAATGTAGACATCGAAAAACTTTTTAAAAAGGTGTGTTTTAAGCTCAGTCGTTTGGGGAGCCCTCAGACGATCAGGGAGGGCATACACTGTAAAAAACAAATCTGTAATTTTTACAAACAATTTTTGCCAGCTGTGGTTGCCAGAATAATTTTGGAATAAATACAGAAAAACTGTAAACACATTTATGGCCTACAAACACGAAAACTTGAATGTAAACCAGTAAATGCAACAATGCACACTGATATTAAAATCTGGTTTGTTCTTTTAACACACTGACAACCACCATAATACAGGTGGTGCTAGAAAGCCACTGGAAAACTTAAAGCTCATCACAAACTGTTTCACCACAAGCAAAAGTATATACTGATATATAGATTGTTCTTCTGTAGCTCTAAAAAAACCGTTTTTCTCTTTTTATTGATGTTGAAAATTGTTGTACTGCTTACTAGTTTTATGGGAACTGTGATACTTTTTTTCAGGATTCTTTGATGAACAAAGTTTGAAAGAACAGCATTTATTTATAAACATTATAAATGTCCTGTAGCTGTTAATTTTGATCAATTTAATGCATCTTCACTGAACGCAAATAACTTGAAATAATTAACTTTAAAATACCAATCCTTAAATTAATCACCTTCTTTAAAATATCTTTTATGTTCCACTGAAGAAAGTCAACTTCTATTTAAATTTGAATTTCTTTAAAATAAAATAAACAGTTATATTGTGCAATATCTATTTAATTTGTGGAATATATGGCTTGGTTAGCATGTGAAACTATATAAAAAAAATCTTAATTATTCCAAACAATTGACCCACGGTGTACTGAGGGTCTGTGGAGATTAATAGTACTTTACTATGAAAGGTTTATGTGTACAGTATTTAAAGGAAAATCACACACACACACACACACACACAGAGTACAAACTGTATTTTCTATTCCCTTACTCTACTCTAACCCCCTCTGCACAGAAAACATTTATATATATATAAAAAAAAATGATTATATTAAAGTACAAGAAAAGAATAAAGGTGTATTTTTTTTAGTGATTTGGTTTACAAGGACATGAGCAGTGTTCTCATAAACCATGTTCATATTGTAATACCTATGTCATACACATTTGTGTTCTCATAAACCATTTAAACCTGTACACACGCGTGAACAATTATGTGAAAAAAAAAAACCCTAAATCCTTTTTTATATTTCACATCCTATTTACAACATGAGTACACTCTCAGAAATACAGAGGCACAAAAGCTGTCACTGGGGCGGTACCTTTTCAAAATGTACATGTTTATATACCTAAATGGTCCATTTTGGTACCTTAAAGGTACATATTGGTACTTAAAGTTTACATATTTGAACCTAATAGATACGGTACTGCAGTGTCAGCTTTTGTCACTGCGTTTTATGAAAGAAATCAATTAATCTGTATGTGGGTGTATGTGAAAAAATTCATATAGCTCCTTTGTAACATTTTCATAAGTAACTGTAATTGTTTTCAGTAACTGTAAATGATTACAATTAGGCCTACATGTATTTTATAATTACATTAATGAATTTACTCTCTCTTATATTAGAAACAGACAAGAAAGGAGACCACTCCGGAAATGTCATGTTTCTTGAAAACGTTCAGAGGACCAGTCACTTGTAAATTACGAATATATAACTGTTGCATTTAATTGCTATCTAAGCATTCTCTACTACGATTTATAATTTAAAAATAATAATAATGACATATAAATCTAATCACAAATGAAACTATTTCAACAGGCGGAAGAATATCCGAATAAATTCTTCATTGTCCCTTTATTCCAAGCGCATTTGTAACAGTGAAGGCGTCTGATCCAGGATCAGCAGCATCAGCGGCCAGTGTCCTATATTCCTCCAGCTCTCATGGAACAGCACAGGCCCGCCATTTCACTGAATGCCTTCGCTGTTCTTCAATCCTGCGGGTTTACAGAAATAAGACAGGCGGCGGCTGAACGGCGGGATTAGTGTCGGGACACGAGAGATGAGTCACGAGCCTTTACAGCGCGCGAGTGAAACCCGTAACAATGTAACAATTCCGCGCGAGATATTCGCTAACATCATTCGTGGATCCATCATCGTCTCGCGCAGCGGATAACCGTGTGCAAGGCTTCCCATCTGCCTCCTCTTGTGTCCGAGCAATCTTTGTCTGCCCGTATTCTCGTATCGTACGGCAAGGAGGTCGACCGGGGACTGTGAACACTATTTAGTAGCAGCGTGAATTTCAATATTCATACCTATTATTTGATTGTCGATCGCTGGAAAGCTTTGAAGATGTCTGGGCAGAGCATTACAGACAGGATAACTGCTGCTCAGCATAGCGTTACTGGATCAGCCGTGTCCAAAACAGTGTGCAAGGCAACAACTCACGAAATAATGGGCCCTAAAAAGAAACATTTGGACTGTAAGTATCGCCAGCTGAGCGTTTAATATGAACAGCGACGACGAACGGGTGTACAGCTGTTGCTTTGATCGTTATGGCTGCGATTTTAGGCTATTGTACAATGGGCAGGCCCTGGTTGTGCTAAGCTAATGTGCTTAGACAGACCCCTGTGTGATAATATTGAAATAGACCATTTATGAGAAACTGACATTCTTCACTTTAAACTGTATTGAAGCAGGACTGTGCGTGTGCAATACCGCGATATTTATATAAGCAAGAATGACGGGATTGTCATTAAGTTTGATCCCATAATGCTTTTATAGTGCCCAAATCTATTTTAATACAGTTTATGCCCTCATGTAGACCTCCCCAGCATTGCCAGGCTGGGAAATTCTGGTTAAATGTTGATTCCTTATAATGTTCACTGGGCAGAAATAAATCAGTGATAATGTTTTTCTTGGGCTGTTGTGCAGGGCTTATTGCGAGGAAGGTGTTTCAGGTGTATTTGAATGTGATAAGTTTGTTTAGATTTGATTCTCGTATTCGTTTGGCGACAAGCTGGCAGGTGATGTCAGCGAATGCCTTCTTTAAGAAGTGCTGGTCTAGTGCCAGTCTAGTAAGTCTGTGCTTGAGAATAGATCTCTATTTACGTCTGTCACAGCCAGGCCTGAGCACACTTTCATTTAGTTCTTACAGTGTTATAAGACAAGCTATGACATGTTTGAAGGAGCATAGTTGGGATTTAAAAAAAAGAAAACGTAATTATATACACATTACATGCATAGTAATTCAATTTAATTGCAATTTACAGCAGTGCAAGTAAACTTAAAGGTTTAAACTTTAATTCTGTCATTATTAGTTATTACTTACATTATTTTTGTTTTGTTTTTTTTTTGCACAAAATATGTATTCTTGTATCTTCACAACATTACAGTTGCACCACTGATGTCTCATGGACTAGTTAAACAATGTCTTTACTACTTTTCTGGGTCTTGAACGTGGAAGTTAAAAAATACCTTTAAGAGATCATAAAAGATACTATTATCTAGCTGGGATGCTTTAAAAGTGATGACAAAGAAACACATTTATAATGTTACAAAAGAAACATTTTTAATACAAAATTATACAGTAATTATACAAAACATTGGCTCTGAAATCACAGGAATAAACCACATTTTAAAATATATTCAAATACAAAACAGTTAATACAAATTGTACAAATATTTTATTTTTTAAATCATTTTTGCAGTATTCTGGTAGAATTCCTATAATAATATATCACATAAATTATGGCTACGTATGGATGTTTTCACCAAAAAAAAAAGATGAACTGCTTTTGCCTGATATGGCTACAGCTGTAGAACAGATAAGATCTGATTCTAAACATTTCCTTTTGTAGCGAGGGCTTTGTTTCTCAGAGTAGGAGTGACATAACTGGATGAATCAAAGTTGGCAGTGTTCTGGAGGCAGCTGCCTTACACCAACTCAACCAACCAACCACAAGACCGAAGTCAACCTCATTCATTCAGAAAGCAGCAGCTCATCTGAAACTGCACTACATCACTGTCTATGTGACGACTACACCACAACCGTTTCACTACCCTAAAGCATATCAGCAGAAAATCAGTAAAGATTTCCTCTAGAAAGTCCAACAGCAGAGTTAGTGGATGGCTGTGCAATTCCTGTTACATAATCCAGAATAAAGCACATCTTATATGTAGAAAAGCATACATATATATTTTATATATATGTCATCTCTATTTCATCTCTATACCAGCGCACTCTGTTGACACTGTTTTTGCCTGTTCGTCAAGTTATTAATTTCAGTAGTTAATGGAAATCTCTATTTCTATTGTAGACCTGATACACTGTACCAATGAGATGAATGTGAACATTCCTCAGCTGGCAGACTCTTTGTTTGAGAGGACCACCAACACCAGCTGGGTGGTGGTCTTTAAGTCTCTAATCACAACACATCACCTCATGGTATACGGGAATGAGGTGGGAGACCTGTCCATAAGATATTTTCCATGTGCAAAAAATTCTATGCATTAAACCTTTATTATTTTGGTTACAGCGATTTATTCAGTACTTGGCCTCCAGGAACACATTATTCAACCTCAGTAATTTCCTGGACAAAAGTGGCCTGCAAGGTAAAGTATTGGACATTATTTTCAGGCTCTACAGAGGTTTTATTTTCATTTTTTGGATACATTTTTTAATTGTTGTAAATTAAGATTTAACATTATTATAACATTATTTTCTCTTTTATTTAATGTAATTTGTTTTATAATAATATTTATAACATTATATCCTTTAGCAGCTACTCCTTAACATTCATTATAAATAAAATAATTTCTTAACTCTGATATTTATCGGTTTCTCTTTAGGTTATGACATGTCAACATTCATTCGGAGGTATAGTCGATATCTGAATGAGAAAGCGGTTTCATATCGACAGGTGGCATTTGACTTCACAAAAGTAAAGCGTGGGTAAGATATTTTTAATACATTTCATAAAATGGCTTTGAATCTAAAGGTAGTATCTAGTATCCTGCTTTCTTTGGTGTGCTGAATTGTACATTAAGTGCATTATGTAACTCAAACAGTGATTCATTTGACCAGCAAATTGTTCACTTGATACCAAGTTTTTTTTTTGCCTTAGCGATAGGGGGATTTGTGCAGCACTAGGTTTGAAGTTCTTGCATTAAGTGCTTGAAGTCATTGCGCTGGATCATCCACTAAACCTCCGTGCACTGATCCCCCTAATGTCATTTGACCTATATTTTAAAATCTTTTCCTTAAGGGTGGACGGAGTGATGAGAACCATGAACACAGAGAAGCTTCTTAAAACCATCCCCATTATACAGAACCAGATGGATGCCCTTCTTGACTTCAATGTAAGTTGACGGCTGATTTATATACATGCATGCTCACTGATAAAAATGACTTAAGAATATATATATATTAAGAATATATACGGTGTAGAAGCAAAGCATCTGTGTGGCATATATTTAAAAAAAATTTATGTTTGTCCAGGTCAATGCCAATGAGCTTACCAATGGAGTTATCAATGCAGCCTTCATGCTTCTCTTCAAAGACTCCATCCGACTTTTTGCAGCTTACAATGAAGGGATAATAAACTTACTGGGTAGGTCTTTCAGCATGCTTTCATCTCAATTCTGAAAAAAGAAACCAAATTGTATAAATTAGTGCGGTCAAATGATTGATCGCATCTAAAATAAAAGTTTTTTTATCTATAAATCTACTCACCCTCAGGCCAAATCAAAACAGATTTGGAGACATGTAGCATTACATCACTTGCTCACCAATAGATCCTCTGCAGTAAGAATGAGAGTCCAAACAGCTGATTAAAATAACACAATAATCCACACCAGTCCATAAATTGAAGCAAAAAGCTGCATGTTTGTAAGCAACAAACTAGTCAAGAAGGCATTTTAACTTTAAACCATTGCTATAGTCTATAATCTACACATAGAGCGTAGTGCTGAATAATGCATAATGCATACTTATTTATCACCTCTTACAGAAAAGTATTTCGATATGAAAAAAGTCCAGTGCAAAGAGGGTTTGGACATTTACAAGAAATTCCTCACTCGAATGACCCGGATCTCAGAGTTCCTCAAAGTGGCAGAGGTGAGATTCTCATGCGTTGTCCTGGTTAGCAAGGGACTTCATTAAAAGAGCGCTATGTAACATATTTGTTTCACACACCTCACAGCAGGTGGGAATAGACCGCGGGGACATCCCTGACCTGTCTCAGGTAGGACTGCGCTTTTATTCTGACTTTAACACCTGCACTCGTTCTGCATTATTAACCATCCCTAATATTTTCTAAAACTGTTCGGCTTTCTCTCTTACGTTACTTTGCACAAATCTGACTTGAAGATGCATGCAGGTCGTTAGGATGCGCATGTCACTAAAGATTTCTCAGCTTTTCTCTTTTAACTTTTCCCTGTCTACAGCAAATAAAGGTGTTATGGGCTCAGTGGAGATTCCAGGAAAAATAATTACACTAGTAGAGATCGTAGAATAATGACTTCCACAGTTATGATTAGTACATTGACAGAATTCTCACTCGGATGTAGCTGTTGGAGCCATGTGTAGTGTGTAAATGTCATTTAAATAAAGTCTGTATGCCAATATATTACTGTTTGAGAAATTTGGAGTAAGTCCTTTAAATGTCAAATGCATTTATTTGCTCAAAAATAAAGAATACAGTAAAAATAGTAATATTGTCACATATGATTACAATTTATAAAACTCTATAGTTTTAAAATTAATATTTATTTATTAATTCATATTTTTTAAAACCGTATTTAATCATGTGATCGTACATTTTAATGATAATTATTTAAGTTTTCAGTGTCACATAATCTTTCAGAAATTATTTTAGTATAATGATTTAGTGCAAGAAATATTTATCATTGTTATCACCAATTTTTGTTGAACTTGTGATTCATTTTTAAGGATTCTTTGAATGGGACTGTTCAAAAGAACAGAAACCTTTTGTAACATAAATGCTTTTACTAAAGCATTCTAGCTGAAAGATTTTATAGTATATATATTTCTGCTTATGCACTGCTCTAAAATATTTTCTAGTTTAGAAATTGCTCTAAATTTAGTCTCTATGAAATAATTAAATAAACAGGAATCAGAAACCTTCATATATAGTACAATTACAGCACAAACACATTTTAGATAATGAGCATATTCCTGAGTGTATGGGTTCATGATTATAATAATAGTGTTGATGCATCATTCTACACAGTGACATGCAAGGCTTTTACCCAAGCAGCAGTATTTGACACCTTGGGGGAGTGAGAACAGTATATACATTAACATCTAAGTCATAACGGCAAACGTCAAACATGGACACATGAAAGGACAGATTATTATCCAATGCATATGCCATCATAACCTTATGTAAGAGCAGATTTGAAACCCATTCATTATGTGTCTGACCAAGACCACCTTTATATTCTGTATTTCCCTTTATCTTTCCACCTTCTGTCCACCTTCAGTTTACCGTGTGTGTAAGTACTTTTCTGACTCTTTTCTGCACTCCTCTGCACTTTTTAATTCTTATTGGCAATAAGCTATTTACCCTCTTTTCAATGGTGGCTTGATGCAGTCGGTGCTTTATTCCTGAGTAAATGTTTGTGCATTCCCCCAGGCCCCCAGCAGTCTTTTGGATGCCCTGGAGCAACATTTGGCTTCATTAGAAGGAAAGAAGGTGAAGGACTCCACTGCCGCCAGCAGGTGGGCCATTCATGTGTATATTTGGTAAAAAAAAAAACACATTATGTTTGTCGGAGAAATGACAAACAAAAAGCACTACCCTTCACTTCTCAAAACCCGCGTTTGAATAGTAAGTAGCAGTTTCTTTTAATAAGAAAATGTAACTTACTTAAAGGTTGTGAGTCAGAAGCACCAGATTGTCCTTGCAGAGGTAGAATTGCTCACTTTATAATCTGCTCTGCAGGTTTTAGGAATCAGTTCTCCGTGAAATGTGCTAAACACACTAATAATATTTGGGTTGAACTGTTCTGGAACAGTGTTGTGAACACAACTTAACCACTGATTTCTAGGTATGTCCTCTTTTGGAAGCATAAACAAAGTAGTTTCTCTTTCACAATGAAACACAGCATCTTCGGAACACGACAGCGACACTACAGTGAGAATAATAGCTCCGCCTCCTTTCTTTGCGTAAATATCTGGCGACATTGAAAAGTAGGGGTGTGTTCATACGAGGTGTTTTAGTGGGGTGTGGACAAGTCATCACTTTTATGAAGAATATCTCTGGTTTTGAAACTTGAATCTTTGCAACGTTAGGGATCTTATCTACGCACTAACAGCTTGTAACACTCCAAAGAGGAAGGAACACTTGAAATCGCATCATATGAGCCCTTTAATGAGTTCTAACGGATGGATTTGATGGATTCTTAATTATAAGAGCTTGACAAATGCAGGAGTTCTGTATACTCTAGGTGTGAGTTTCTATTTGATACTCACAGAAGCCCAATTTATCTCTCCCCGACTTTTGTAGGGCAAGCACACTCTCCAATGCTGTGTCATCTCTGGCCAACACTGGCATGTCTTTCACCAAAGTGGATGAAAGGGAAAAGCAGGCAGCTCTGGAGGAGGAGCAGGCGCGATTGAAAGCTCTAAAGGTACGTAACAGGACACATATCAAAAATAATTTCACCCACCAGAGAAAAGGATTTCCAGCATTTTCTGTTCGGTTTTGCTCATTTTTCTTTGGTTAATTGGTGATTCCTGTTTTCGAGTTGTATGTACACACATTTGGACAACACTGTATATACTTATGCGTTATTAAATGTTTTGTGTGTGTGAATACAGTAAATTCAGGTAGCGAAAACTGTATTTAAAGAGATTCTACACAGTGTGCACTCTAAATCACTGAATGTAACAAGTCTTTGGTCACTGTAATAATACTTAAATCAAAAATAGCAGATACCGAGTGCATGGGAGGGCAAAATATTTCCATGTTTACAATGGCAATTTTGAGAGTTATGTTCTGTACACACAAACCTGTAATTTTGGGGATTCTCTTACATATTTAAATATAGTTGTCACTGCTTAAGCTTTACAGTTTGTACATGGCCTTAGAGATTTTGTTTGCTAAATTGATCATGGTAGTCTTTACCTATTTTTGTCTGAAGCTCCTAAAACAATCCTAGACTGTATAATGCATATACTGCACACAATATTTGCAAAATGAGGTAAAAACTTTTTATGTGATTGGCTGGCTGGCTACTTTCATAAGTCATAATGCACAGGTTTCTTTATCTAAAAGCGTAGTTTACAACTTACAGCGCTGCAACTATTCACACTTCTGGTTTTGGGATAAATGGTAGAAGAAGTTGCCAGACTGCCAGAATTTGCAAATATCATCCAACCGAATCTTTTAACAATATTTAACAGGTTTCTTTAAGGTTAAAACAAGGATTTGATTGAGCTTGGTACCGCATTTTCAAATGTATTCTCCAAACATCATTAATAAATAAAAAGTGATTGGTTGGTTATTCTCCATGTCAATCTGATGGCCTCTTCCTGTCTAAAAGGTTTATTGGCTTTTTGTAAATAGGAACAGAGGCTGAAGGAACTATCCAAGAGGCCTTCGTTTGCCACGACCGACACTTCTCCAGTCTCCACCACAGCAGCATGCATCAGCACAGCTCCTGCCATCGACCTCTTCTCCACTCCCAGCTGCTCCAATGGGTTAGCCAATCAAATCACTTTACATCTCAAGCCATCCTAGGTGTATATTAGGGTTGGGCGATGTCGACCAATTTGGCATCATACGATGTTTAATATGAAACATCGCGATGGCATCGTCGTCGTAGGCGGCGGTTGTTGGGGGGGTATAGTTGTAACTAAAACACCAAGCCCCGCCCCACGACTGACAAAAATAGTGTTTGCGTGAGCAGGTAAGAGAAGATCGAGCGCAGGGATGTTCACGTGCGAGTGCTTGAATTGCGCGCGCGGGCCCTGTTTATTCGCATGTACATCTGTTTTACATCTGGAAATTATTTACCGCACATGCCAGCATCAGTGCTGCGCTCGCTTATTAATGGCATAGATTTGCCACCAATCCCACCATAGATTAGATAGATTAGATCTGGTGGGGCGGAGAATCGCGATGCCATTTGGATCACATTTTCTGACTCTCACTATTCCTTGCTATTATGCAACTGTATTCATCTGAAAGAGGAAAGTCATATACAGCTAGTGTGGCTTGAGGGTGAGTAAATCATCAGGGGGTCATTTTCATTATAAATCGGTTTGTGATGAAGACATTTTTGTTTTGTTTTCTGATCCTCAGTGCCCTGAAGATGGAGAGCGACTTTTTCGACTTGCAGACCAACTTTCAGTCCAGCATGCAGGCCGGACCCTCTGTGGCCACGGCATGGGGAGGTGAGACTCTTTGAGAGATTCAGCATGCTTTAGCCTTCTCTGTGTTAACTTGAGTCCCGTTCTAATGTCCTCCTGTTCGACTCTTTCTCTCTCTCCTTTTGCCTGCTCAGATCCTTTCTCTTCTTCTGAAGCTGTAGATGACTCCATTCCAAACCTAAACCCTTTCCTAACCAAACTTGTTGTTGATGGTGCTCATCTACCCGTTATGTCATCAGATGGTGTTAGTTTCTCCTCTAGGACGTCAGGTCATGAGATTTTTGGTGGTAAACACGCTTTAGTTTCTTTCTTGCAATCCACTCATCCACCCAACCAACCATCTAAAGTGTTTTATTAGTTTGAGTTTTTCCGGTCGTTAAAAGTCCCTTGTTGTTTCGCATGCACAGTATCCCGTTGTGTCAAATCAGGAATCCTCTGATTAAGTTCGGTCACACTGTTCTTACAGTTGAGCTCGGCGTCTGAGTAAGAATGCAGTCTGTAATTGGAGACTAAATGGAGGTTAGGTGGCAGTACCCTGAAATAATGTTTGTACACATAGAGCTTTGTTTTGGCTTTGTTTAATGGGGCTGTTTTGTTAATTACAGTTTTTGTCTTGATTTAAAGTTTAAATTAAAGCGGTTGTAGGTAGTGTGGTAAAAATGCATGTTAACTGGGTGTATAGAAGTCAAATAAACAAGATGATATTATTACGATCTGAATATATTGATTTGCCAAACTTTCAACATAGTTATGATAATATCCAAACTTGAAGAACAAAGAATAATGAATTTATTTATTTATACTAAAAATATTTTAATGCTTTGAAAGACTCATGAAGGTTGCATTTGAAATACTAATAAGTATGAAATATTATTGCAATTTAAGATAACATATTTGTAAATGTAGTTTATTCTTGTGATGCAAAGCTAAACTTTCAGCATCATTACTCCAGTCTTCAGTGTCACATGATCCTTCAGAAGTCATCCTAATATGATCATTTGATGCTTAAGTATAATTTCTATTTGAATTATTTTCGATGAACAGGAACTACAAAACAACACTTTTTCTGAGAAAGATTTTAAACATTATTAACATATTTACCGTCACATTTGATGTATTCTTGCTAAATAAAAGTATTCATTTCTTTCTGAAAAATAAAAATAAAGCAACCTGGCCTTTTTAAGGGTAGTATATAAAAGTAGGTCTATGAAAGATAATGCGTTTACGCATGCGATTTCTGAAATATTACATATGAAAATTATTTAAAGCTCTTCTTTAAGACCTTGTAAGATGCAATTTTATTAATTATCAAAGTGAAATATAAACCATGAGTGGAAACCCTGCATACAAAAACTGCTAAATAAATACTTTAATAATTTGACAGCAACTAATAATAATATACATTTTCTAATGAAACATTCTATAATGAAAGTTTGTCAGAAAACCACGCATTTCATTCCAGTTTTCCTGCTTTGTAAAGGTTTAGTAGTTAAACTATAAAGCTATAAGTGAATGATTGTTTTTCCTTTTCCACCGTAGATCAGTACAATCCCTTTATTGATTCAAGTTCATCTGTATCAACCAATTACAAACGCACTGTGCGGATAGAGCACTTAATCTCAGGTACCATGATGCAAACCATCCCACCTATGTTTCCCCTCTGTCTGGAAACATAGGAGCACTGAAGCAGTGTACAGGGACTAACCTGTGACGATCCCTGCTGGATGCTGTTTGCCTTCTGCATATTGCTGTTTAAATACGCTCTTTACTAATCCACTCTGAATCTCAAATGTCTTTATGTCTGTAATGCTTGCCGTGTTGTTTCTCCTTCTCCCTGCCTGCCCGTCAGACTCATTTGGTCAGCCGTCTATGGTCCAGCATCTCCCAAACCCCTCTCCCTTCCAGTCTGAGCCCTCCACAGTAGCAGGCCTATTCAGAGGTAGGGAGCCTGTGGCTGGAGGTTGCCTAGTGTGGCGGTGTGCCCCTTTGTGATATATTTTTCCCTTTTTCTCTAACTCTGTCTGGTACAACATAATAGAACACCATTCAAAATCAGATCCTTAAAGGGATAGTTCACCCAAACACCCAATACTCTCATAATTAGTTTGCCCTCATTGTGTTTTATGGTGCTTTTTCGAGCATGATAGCCAGCCACAATACTCATTCTTTATGTTCATAAGAAGTTTAGAATGAAACAAGGGTGAGTAAATGATGACAGTTTTTGCATTTTGGGCAAACTATCCCTTGTCTTGTGCATGACTGTAGTTTACCCTCTACTAACTTTGACCATGGATTCCAGTCCACTTATTGGCAGCACTTGAACTTATATTTGGTATTGTTTCAACTTTTGACGGTGTCTGTGTCTATATTGTGTCTTTTATAACAAGGTTTAAATGGCTTTTTGTACCTTTTGAAGGATATGGAGCTCCACAAATCCCTCCTCCACAGAGCTCAGGGGAGCTCCGTGTTGACTTTGAGTCTGTTTTCGGTACTAAAGCTGCCTCGTCTAATAGCCTGGATACAGACGGTAAGGCATTTTAGGACAAATCATATAAAAGCACATCAACATGTAATCAGATGTTTCTAAACTGACAGCATTAAGTGATGGATTTTTATGTCTGTATGTTTCTTATTTGCTTCGTTAAGGTTATTTAAAGTACTCTGCATCACCATTGTGTATCAAATATGCTATATAAATATACTCACCTGTCTTATTGATGAATGTCACAGCAGGGATTCTGAAACCCACCGTGGCCGGTTCAAATCAGTCCTCCAATCAGCTCCCGGAGAAACTGGTGTCAGACGACCTGGATTCCTCCTTGGCCAACCTAGTTGGAAGTAAGTGTCAATTATTCAGATGTTGCCTAATTTGCGTTTGTAAGAATATGATGCTAAATGGAGAATATTATACATTTTTAGGGGCCATTTCACAAAGAATCAAGCAGATTCTGCAAAAAAAATCTAGTGCATGTTTATATAGGGAAGCAATGGAAAAGCAGTATGTTGTCTTGTGAAAGGCCCTTCATTCTTTGTTCAATTTACTTGTACCTCTTTAAAGTCTTCATTAAATATATATCTTCTAATTTATAGATCTGGGTATTGGAAATGGTACCACTAAAAAGTAAGAATCTTGCACTTTAAGATGCTAATTAAGTATATGTTTAATATTCGGATTTGGTGTTCATTTTAGTCAACTGTTTTTGCAGTGATATCCACTGGAGCCAACCAGGAGAGAAAAAATTAACTGGTGGAATGAACTGGCAACCCAAAACTGCTCCATCTACTACATGGAACCCTGTCTCTATGGTACAGCTATTTCTAATATTGATCATATTGCTCTGTTCCAAAACCCAATGAGCTGTAAGCAGCGACTTTCTAGAAGAAACCGCTTAAGGCTATAATATAATTTTAAAATTCACTTAGATTCAGTCTGAGGAGTCTGTGCCCATCATAAACGCTGTGATTTTCTGCCAAATTGTCAAGCTCTGACTTTTTATGATTGGTTATAACCACTGATGTCAATTGGACTATTTTACTGATGTCCTTACTACCTTTCTGGGTCTTAAACTTGGTGGTAATATTGCGGTCTATGCAGATTTAATCAAAAATATCTAAATTTGTGTTCTAAAGATCAAATAAAGGTATTGCACCTTTGAAGAAACAAGGTTAATAACTGAGTGCAGTAAAACATAAAACTGTTTGCATTCCAAACCAGTGCGATTTAAGATTAACAGTCTAACAGTTCAATACTTAAATATACAACACACAAACATTGGTTAAAGGAGCCGTATTTAAGAAATGTATTGTAATAATCATAAAATGTCTCTGTTATGTTCAACAGGCATGAAGAAAACATGTTAATTTCAAGTACTCGTACAGCCTGGATATTCTCATTTAAAAAGCGCAGTTGCAACTGATGTTTATGTTGTCATTTTGTGTTTTGGTCTGAAGCGCCACCCTCCATCTATCTCCCAATCACGAAGTTAGTAGTGTTTCGGCATCCAGGTTGCCTG